>JAWWMK010000032.1:625492-672440 GCA_035047105.1 Galeopsomyia nigrocyanea | reverse complement strand
TTTTCGGGTGCTGCCACAGTGTCCCAGGTTTACCGTGACGATCACCATAATATTTCAGAGAAATTTCTTTCCGTGTAGAAGTGTAAAAAAAGTGCAGATTTAGGTGACCTAGAGCACGATGAGTTTTGAAAAAAAGGCGTAGATCACCTTGTGTATATACAATTGATCGACCTTGCTCTGCGGGGATAGGTCGGAGAAAGGTGAAAACTTTCATTACTCGTTGCACGTAACACCCTTTCGCGTCCGTATCGAAAATTTTGCAAATCACTGGGATGATTAATGGGCATCGCTCAGGCCATATATACATTTGAAAGCTTGCCCCGACCTTGTACCTTGAGAGTTTCGTTATTCGGAAAAAGCTCTATTTCGATGGAAAACAGCTACTACCACAACGAACGATGACAAGCATCAACTTCTTCTTCTTCTCTCTCGCTCGCTTCTATTTCAGCGTCCTTGCGAGCGTTCAAAGTCAAGAGCAAACTCTTTTCCGACTTGCGCTTTTGGCACAGCCAAACCTCGCTCGCGCGCGCGGAAACTTTTTTTTTCTTATATTATGTCGCAGACACGTTAGCGAGAAATGGTATTTTTAGGGGGGCAAACAGCAGCACACGACGCACGACTAGATTCATTAATGAACATTTGCGCGCAAGTGAGAGACGAAAAAAAAAATTCAACACCTGGGGTACCACGAGCGCGCGCGCGCGCATGATGCTAAGAACGACGACAGCATCGCTGACCTTGACTTTATAAACCACGCTGCTTCTGGCGTCTCTCGAAAATGCAACCAACGAATCGCACGCGCTGCCGCTTGTATAGCTCAATTTTTTTTCTTCTCGTTTTACTCGTTTTTTTTTTCTCATCTCGAAGACTAAAAAGTTAATTAGTGTTTCGTGTTTTTCGTCCGCTGCGATCTCTCGAGCTTTATTTTGTCTACTATATGGTGCATCGAGGTGACTCGATTTATTACGCGAGGTAATTAAGCGCTCGCTCGCACTCTCTCTCTCTCTCTCTCTCTCTCTCTCTCTCTCTCTCACTGCAGTTGGTTCCTTTTTGGCTGCAGTTCGCTCGCGCGCGGGCAGATCCCGCGCGCTGAAAACCGGCGTGCGCGCACTGCTGAAATTATTTTGGGCAATCGATCAGAAATGATCTGTGAGCCTGTTTTTAACGGCTGACTTCATCATACTGGCAGACGAAACGTACACGTTATTCCGTAATTAATTGCCGCGTCGATTGTTGCGAATATAAACGCGGTGAATGATGATGTCGAACACATTTTCGTTAATTAATTTCGACTGAACTCCACGCTGTGCTCTGTTATTCTTGTTTCTCCGTGACGATATACAGTCGCTCTTGTTTCCTTTGCATTAACAATGATTTTTCTAGCTGCCAAAATGTGTTTTCACGCTGTGTATATATTGAACGCGCGTCAATTTTCGTATATATATATATATATATATAATTCGTCTCGAAAAAAAAAATGGAATTAATTACAGCTCGCGCAAGTTTCACAGAAGCTTAATTTGCTACACTCATTAAACGAAATAATAAAGGTTACGCAACTATCAACGTGAAAAAAAAAATAACAACGAGCAATGAATTTGAGTCAAGTTTCGTGTATGTATTACTGCTGCGAAGTCACCGTTATATATTAATATGCTGACGAAAGACACATGGAATGACTGCATCCTGTGATTATCTTTATCTCGCTGGAATATGCAGAGTCTTATCAGAGACCATCGTGCAAATAGCAGCACCAGGTGGCGGAAATATTTAGCACCTGTGGTATTTAAAATAAAAAAAAATTCATTCGTGTGCTTCTTATAGCGCTTTTAATATTTGACGAGACATTTATTTTCCTGAAATGTATTTTTTATTTCATTATATTTATACATTATCGTTATTTTAGTCGAACTTTTGTCAAATAATGTAAGTTTGGAGATAGCTTTGAATATCGTATGTATTCAAGCAGGAAAATTTTCTCATCTATGCTTTCTTCGTAAATAAAAACCCCTAAAACCTCCCTTCTCTCATTCGCGTCGAATTAACTGTATATATGTGGAATATCTTGGCTCTATTATTCCTTTCGGTATTACGGTCATTTCTACTATAGTTCTCATGCTTTACTGCCTCCGTGATACGGGAAGTCAAATAAGAAGTGAAAGTCCATAAAACTTTTATGACCGATCGATGATACAAATGCTTGTTTGGATTGTTCAAGGGATATGGAAAATATTTCGAATTTTGGAGTAATCCTTATTAATCCATTTCATAAAATCTACAATATCAAGACACCACTGTCAAAGTTTCATCCAATAGTTATTTATAAGATTCAGGTGAACAGACCAAATAATATTACGAATATTACATAGCAACGTAAGCAGAAGCAGAGCGTATTATATACGGAGAAACTTCGGAAAACGACATGACGTTTGCACGGGTCGCACGACCGCATAGAGTTTCTCAAATTCCGATAGGACATTTTCCGGAAAAAGCCATAAAATCACCCTTGAGCTCGTCAAAGCTCGACCGTTCCTCCGAGTCAAAACCCCTATTATGCAGCGCGTCCCTCTCTCTCTCTCTCTTATTTTCTGAAAAGGCATCAAGCTCCCCGTCTGTCGACTTGTGTGTGTGTGCACCCCTCCTGCTTTTTCGCCATATAGCTTCGTTTGAATTTCCCTACATGTATAGAATCGGCGTGTGCATATTGGTGAGTAGCAGTATATAGTAGTAGTGCACTCGAGAGGGTGTCGCATAATTTGATGGCGTTGGACGCTACGCGTAAGCGCAGCTGCAGAATAGCGCATAGTTGAGTTAGCTCTCTCTCGTCTCACTCGCGTGTAAACAGGCCTCTCTTGGGCAGTGGCTTTTTACGACTTGGATCTTGACATTTACTGGTAGCTACCTGGGAAAACTAATCCTCACGACGTCGACCGAGATTTACGCTCTCGTTTCATTTCATAAAGAATTGACGTAAGTTGGACGGGGAGGGGGGCAAACTTTACGCGTATGTGTGGCTGTGTGTGTGCATCTGCGCCTCGTAAAAGTTAGCCTCACACCCGCCGCCGACAATCGCATTTGCAACGTGTCGCCTGCAAAAGGGCACGGCTTTGCGACGCTCTTGCATAATCCGGTGATCGTAAAATGAGCTTCCGACAGATCCGCCTAGATATCGAGAGAGAGAGAGAGAGAGAAAAAAGCCCCGAGTCGATATAGCAACATCCGTTGATGCACCGTTGAAAGTATCAGATTTTAGATGGTTCGACGGGTGCGCAGCTATTTTTTTTTTTTTTTTTTTCATATATCGTCGTTTGATTTGTGATAAAGTAATTGTACGATTTATACTGAAACGTGAGTCATTTGTGTTGCAAGCAAGAAAAAAAAAGTAACTGGAAAAAAATAGAGAAAGACTGCACTGGGAAAAGTGGTGAGAAAATCGAACCCGTAAATATATTTTTTTTAACAGTTACGAATCGTATTTTATAAATAATGGAAAGCTCGGTGCGCGCAGCGAGAAGATTTAAGTGACCTATAAATCGTAGGAAATGGTCGGAAAAAAGGTATTGAAAAATGCTGCAGAAAGCTCTAATTTCTATCTTATGATCTCGTTCGACAATAAATTGAGATGGGGACGGTGTATCACAATAAGAAAATTTCGCGCAAAAAAAACGTACTAGTTTATAGTGTTTGAAAGCGTTTAGAGCACTTATGGCCTTTTTTTGGCTGGCAATGTTACGGCACTATTTTGGGGTAAAAAAAAGCGATATAGAAAAAAAAGTCGAACTGCATCGGCTTTTATGTGCGTCTACGTCGGAAGAGCGCGTCTGAACCCCTTAGGGTACGCTACCCCTTGTGGACAAAAAGAGAGAGAGAGAGCGCGCGCACCAAGGGTGAGTATCCGAGCTATACATTTTTGATTTACCATTTTTTTATTGAATGGCCATAAAATGTTTTTGTGACTGTCGGCGATAAAAATTAACTTTAATCTCGGCAGCTGCTATTTTTATTACATTTCACTTTCATATTATACACATCGAACAATAATCGGTTGAACTTTTCCGTATATTCTAAAATTAGTTTTCTTGAAATTCTAAAAATAGAAGAAAACTTGTATTTATTAAAGAGAAGTTTATTTAGAGACGAGTACCGGTTGTTTCGTTCATTCTAAATTCACGTAAGAATTCTCAGAAAAAATGTCGCATTTGAGCTTTAATATAAAAGAGATAATACTCTATTCATGCCCTTGTCGTGGCGTATCTTAACGCTGGCAGAAAATAAAACTCCGAAGTAAACAAAAGGTCTGCGTATATATAAGGAAGGCAGACAAGACGTGACACGAAGTAGGACTTCTGCATGAAACCAGTATGCGTGTATAACTTCTGGGAAGTCACGCGAAGTTTGCGCTTGGTGCACATTATTATAGTAGCACGCATAGAAGAAGTTAGGTACGAAAGTGATGTTCAGAGAATAGAATGTAATGCTTGCTTACCCGCAATATAATACCTTTTTTCCGAGAAAATAGTCATAAACTACTTAAATGTAATAAAAAAGATGTGAAAAAATTCCATCTATCGACGGACTTACTTTCTTGTCTCTCACGAGTGTACGTGATTAAATTTTCACGCGGATGTAATAATTCGAGAAAATTGATGACTTATTGAACACGAATTGACAATTATTGAGGAAGTTATTAGGTGAAAATTATCTACTTGATAATTTTCCTTGAATCGCGTAACATTGAAACAACATTGTCTAAAACGCGAAGTAATCTTTAACAAAACAAAAAAAAAGTTGATAAAGCGCACGCGTAGCGGACAATATTGTTTTGTCAATTCATAATAAAATATTTGCCACACACGCGCAATGTCAGACAAATGAATGGAACTTCTAATAAAAAAAACACTCATATATCAGTAAAGTTTCGTGAGTTGTGTTTCGCCTCACAACATTTCTCGACGCGAGCGCACACGTGCGCTTCACGTAAAAGGCGATAACGCGCTAGAGTACATAAAGTCTCTCGGTAATGGCTCCCTGTGCACCTCGGCGAAGCTGGGACGTGACGTGTCGATGACTTTGAGCGCGCGAAGTTTGGCATTGAAGCTAGTCGATTAATGCCCCACATATATATACATATATACACATCACAAGCGAACCGAAGCGCGGCGCGCGCGTATCAATCGCTGCTTGCTCTTTATCTGCCGACCTTCGTCGTTTTATGCGCGCCTATGTAGCACTCTGAAAATCCGCGTAAATTGTCGCCCTGCGCACATCCGGTCGCTTCCTGACTCCATCGCGTCGTTCTTTTACGAATTCAAGGCGCGTCGCCATATATTTTTCCTACCTCGTCCACCTGCTCGCACGGGAAAACTATTTCTCCCACGGCTCTCTTTTTCTTTTCTGCTGTTGCTGCGACTTTTGACGCAAATTCGCTGCATCTTCGCGGGAATAGATAACGAGCGAGATCTGTCTTACATTTTAAAAAGCTGGCGGAGTGGCCAAAATTCACGCGCTATGTGACTAATCACCTATAATTATGTGTTAAAAAATGAAAGTGTTCAATCAACTTTAGAGTATTTAAAGAGTATATGGATTGCTTCTCGAGGGGTTTTGTTTTTAAACAGATTCCAAATTTCCGAACGAGTAAAGTAAATATTGCGGATCTTGGCGACGGCTATTGATTGACCGATCGAATAGATTCGAGGTCGGTGTGTCGCGGATAGAGCGCGGTTTAGTGACGCGAGCGCGAGTGCGCGAACGGCGTTAATTAGCGCAGAGCCAAGAAAAGCGCGCGTGCCAGAGATCTACTACCTACTATACTTTACAACTACTAGCACACAGAGAGCGACGAGACGAAGAGGAAGAGAGATAGAGAGAGAGGCAAAGCAAAGAGAGAGAGAGAGAGAGAGAGAGAGAGAGAGAGAGAGAGAGAGAGAGGGAGCATCTTTGACGTGGAATCGCGAGAACGTGGATTGTGCGTGCGCGCGCGACTTGCATGCGGTGGGAGGGAGAGACATGCCGGGAAAGACCTTCGCCTTGGTGCAGAACTAGGAAATCGTTAAAATTAGCGGCACGTTGCTACTATAGTCGCGATTCTTAGCATTTTTCTCGTGTCATTCACCAATCTTTGCTTCATTTTACTCGCAACTTTTTTTTTTCATTTTTGCATTTTATGAGTTCTAAACTTTATTTATGACATTTTAATTTTAGATTTTTCCGATTGATTTTCGCGAATAAATGAAAAAAAAAAACATTCCATTGGTGTACGTGATTCGAGCGCGTATGTCTCGCACGCGTTGCCGTCGTAATTTTTTAATTGCACTCCTATTAAGTTTATAGATTATTAAAACAATTATGATGCTGATGTGAAAAAATTGCCTATAAACGCGCGTCGTTCGATCATTTATGATTTTAAAAGAGATATATTCATGTTGGCTCGCAGCAGCAGTAGCAGCTTGGCAATTACATCATTTCAAATTTTAGCAAATAATCAGATGATGCATTTATTCCAAGAATATACTTCACGTTACTTATGCGTGTGTATGTGTGTATATGTGGGTAGCTTGGCTTGAGTAAATTTTTTTTTTACAACTTCCACAAAAATAAATCAATTTCAATGTTCGATGCAATAAATATTGAGGCTAGGAGATCACAGTAATTGGTAACAGGCAAAACTGCAGTTTCATAATGCAAAGAGTGCAATTATGAATAACGGCTCTTGCCATTACGAAATAATCTGCGTACATAAAAATCGCTTTAATAAGTCGTAATCTTGTATTCATGCACGATCGCGTACGCTTTTCACATATACTTCATAAATAACTTGTAACAAGTTCATGCGTACATAGGCACACGTACAGAGGGTTGCGCTAAAATACTGTTTGCACACATCGCGAAATCATTTAGTCAATTTAAAAGTTGCGTTTCGAATCTCACGGCAGATTTCGAATAAACTATCTTTACGACAAAATGTGTTTGATAAAAAAACGCTTTAATTAACAAAATTACACAATCCGAAATAACCTCACGGATTCTGACACGATCCGGTTTCAAACTCTAATCTTTGATCAACGCAGTAATTAAGTTGAAGTATGCATTTTTTTCTTTCGATTTAGCAAAGAAAAAAATACCCGATCCAATGCAGGTAGCATTTTCTCACGTTCGTGCAGCGCGGTAAAAGAAAAAAAAATTACACACGATTCTCTGTCCAATCGTACGAGAAAAAAAAATGGTCATAAACGTGAAACCTCCCCAGAAATATATACGAAAACCCGAAATATCCGCATAACGCTCCCATGCCACAAGCAGGCCTTGACCATAAACTCGTCGCGTCGATGGCAATAAAGCACAACATATATATAGAGCAGAGAGTCGTGCGCGTATGTAGGGAGAGAGAGAGAGACGCGCGACAACACATACTCCTGCAGGACGCAAAGGCAGACTGCTGCATCGCGCGGAGAGCGAGAGCGTAAATCGTGCGAAGTATCCAGGGTAAAGTATAAGGAAGGTAAGAATTGTAGGGTGGGGGGGATGATCCGAGTGTTTGTGCCCTGTGCGCGCGCGCCATCTCTCCCACTCGAATTGCAGCAGCAGCGCGAGCGACGGCGGCGGCGGCGGTGGCTATGGTGGTGGGGAGCGCAGCGGCTGCGGCGGCGGCGGCACCAGCTGATGCGCCGGCTAGGCTGCCAGCAGCAGCAGTCGAGTATAGTAAGCGGTCCGCGGCAACGCACCAGTCAGTAGCACACGAGCGCTCGTCCGATGAGCATCTCTCTCTCACACGAGATCTCCAGCTCTCCTTTAGCTAATCGTATACACGCGACTTGTGACACCAAGTGTCTGTCTGTCGTTTGACTTGTGAGAGCAATGTTATTGTAGAGCAGCCGTTTACTAGAGACCACAAAACTGTGAAACTGTCGAGACATCGCGCGCACCGGTTTATCAAATACTGCACTCTCCTGTTGCACGCACGACAATTATATCGTTTATCGTTATTTTTTGTCTTCAATTTTTCGTCGTGCACACCCGAGAGGAACTTGGTGTGCTCGAGAAGAGACAAGCCGGGCCTTCTCGTCGAGCGGCGAGAAGGAGGTGCAACGACACCCAGTCTAAGAGTATCGTCGGGGGAGGAGGATTTATCGCGAGTGTGGTGAATAATTAAGTCAAAAGTGAAGTGAGCCCGGGAGTTAGAGCGCGCGCGCCACTTTCGACGAGCTCGTCCCATCATCAGCTCGCAAAAATGGTGCCACAGCAGCAAGACAGCCCCTCGAGCTCGGGTCTGCCGATGTTCGGCTCCCTGCTCGTCGACAAAAACTCATCGACGCCATACTCTGATGCCACACAGGTAATTAACACGCAGCCGTGCCCAAGCTTCTATTTTTTTGGTTTTTCGTGCTTTGTTTTTTTCTTCCCTCCTGCATTTCGTGAAAAATCACCAACGCAAGTGCGCTGACCGATCAAGTTCAAGGGGAAGCACGCGGCAACCGAGCGCGAGCGCAAAGCCGGCGACACGGTTCAAGGTCTTGGCGAATTTTCGTCTTCCCGGTTCGTTGCACGCGCGCCGCGCCAGCGACAAGTTTTTTTCTCTCTTCTCTCCTCGAACCCGCGTGGCCGTGAAAAGCTCAGTGCCAAGTGCAAACTGTCACCCAGGGTGAACAAGCGCGAGCGAGAGAGCACAGACCTCTTGACTGACATTGAGGTGATTTGTTCCTGTTGGCTTGCTCGTTTTAAATATCTCCCCGAGTGTCTTTGGCTTTTTCGCGAACTTTTCCAATTTGTTAAGTGTCAGTCGCGTTTAAAATTATACAAATGAGAGAAAAAAATGCAGAATAACGTTTTTTGACAATTGCTAGGAGTTCAAAATATAGTGAAATGTATAAAAATGAAAAAAAAAAAATTAATAGTGTGCGAGATTTTAGAGCAGTCAAAAATATTTCGTTCGTTTCTAACTTAGTTAAAGACGTTGGAAGTCAGGACAAGCGCAGTGAAAAAAAGTTCACGGGAGCAATGATTTGTCGGAAACGAGAGTTGAAAAATGTTGGTAAAAGAATCGTGAGAAAAAGGTAGTTTCGCGAGCCTCGAAAAAAAAATTGTTGGCAAAGTGTATACAGTGCGGCGCGCAGCTTGAAGTATCTTAAAGCTGAACTGCTCGAATCGAGTGGCAGACAGGCCGACGGCCAGAGCTCTCCACGCGACTTGGCAAAGTCTTTTGCACGCGATATATATACTCGCTTTTAAAACCGGCGATTAGAAGTGCGAGCGCGTTTCACTCCTGGCTCCTTTTTGCTTTCGATAACTTTATTTGCCAACCTCGTTGCTTGATGCAGGCTGCTGCCTCGCGTATCGTACTCCGATCTTCAGTTCTCCCTCTCTCACATGCAGTTCGACTCTTAAACGTGTTTACCATACTTTTGACTTTCAGTGCTTTTTTTACGTTTTTTTATGTCGGTTGTGCAGTAAGTGTGTGTGTTCGAGTTTTTTATTTTTTTACTTAGAAGAGTGTCATTTATTCGTCTTTGAACAAAAATTTCGATGTTTAGAAAAAAAGTGTAATATTTTGAAAATAATAATTTTTGCATCGTGTTTTTTACGTGAGAGTGCTTGTTTGTTATTTCAAAAAAAAAAAAATACAACTGTTGCAGTTAGAAAATAATGCTTTAAGAATTTGAATATTTCAGTTTAAAATTTTTTTTATGCGCCTCATAAATTTTTTCTGATAAATTTTTTGTTATTCACACAAATCTCACGTTAAAATTAGTTGATCTGTTTTTTGCTAATTAAGTTAAGACTTTTTTCGAGTCGTCATCTATAAATGAACTCTTGTAAACATAACAAGTTTGGGAATCGAAAACAAGCCAGATAGGGGGAGAGAGAGAAGGAAAAATTTCGTCGTCTGCGGGTATATAAGAAATATAAAATAAGGCTTCTTTCCGTTGATGGGGGGAGAGAGACGATTGACGTTACGTTTTTGTTTTTACGCCGTATTTACCCGGTTGGCCGACTTCAAAGACACGACCACTCGGTTCATTCGAGCTCCTCCTCGGTGCCATCACCGGCAGCAGCGTGTGTGTCCTACACATAGACACACATCTCACACGAGCACGAAAAACATCGTCGCGGCGAAAACACAGCACGAGCTAGAAAACTTTCGAAGCCGCGCGCGCTCACTGAATGTAAACAAACCGCTGACGCTCGAAGGGCGATGCTTTTTTTTCGCTGCATACTCCGCTCGCCTTGAAAATGTGTCTACACGTTGAGGAAAAAAAAATCCCCATGTATATATACGAGCCCCTCGGGAAGTCCCAAGCGTAGCACGCTTTTTTAATTTATCGGCTTGCTGATTTTCGTTTGTAGCCAGATTTCGCGCGTGTGTGCATGCGCGAGAGAGAAGAGTTTGACGTTCTGTTTTTGCTCGAGACTCGACCCAATTTTTTTTTGCCAACGCAAAAGGAAAAGACAGCGAGAGCGATTCGATGAAAAACGAGCACTTTAGTCACTCGTTCGTCCGTGGCCCCCGAGTATTCCGAGAACTAATTTTCGATGTTTTATCGACTTGAAATCCGGTGCTTGAAAAAAAGTTTGAAGCAAAGTTTGTTCAAAAATCGAAAGGACACGCAACCAGCGAGCATATCAAGTACATCAAAAAAAAAATTTTCACACCTTCGAAATGAAAAAAAAATACTCCGAATAAACAGTTTTAATGAGAAACCAAACAGACGTCGAGCGGTCAGACCCGTGGCAGGAATAAATAAAACTATTACACACAGACTAAAACACACGGCGCAGTGATAGATAACCGCGAGTGAATTAAAAATTTATGTCACGGTATTTTTGCCGCGCGAGTTTACTCGAAAGTTCACGTGCCGCGGTGTAATACGCTACGCGCTCTCGGCCGCGTGTTTTTTTTTAAAGCCGATGAGATGGAATACGAGATTAAAGTTTCACTCGCGCTACTCGCCTCCCCCGCTCTCTTTCTCTCGTCCGCCTGCGTATCGCAAAACAAACTGTCGGCTTCTCTCTTCCTCGCTCGGCTTCGTTTATTTGATCGTCCGAGGAATATCGCACGCGCGACACCGGAGAGTGAAAGACTAGAGATATAAAAAAGGCAACTGCTGGCATTCCTTTTGCTTCGAACCAAATTGACTTTTCTTAAATAATCGATTTTATATAGACACACACACGCACGTGTAAAATGTGTTTTCAAAATTTACGAAAACGTTGATAGTGTTTATTTACAGCAATATAGGGTCAGAGACAGAGACGTGTTTACACGAGGGTAAACTATTAATTGGGTGTCGAGGCGATATATAGAAAAAGCTCATCAATCAGCATTTGGCAGGCAAACAAAAAAAAAACAAACAAAAAATACGAGAGCGCCTCATCAGAATGCATCGTTCTATTATACTCGGAAAGCGTTCTCCTCTCGTATTCGACGCGTGACGCGGTGGCTGTTCAAGGTTGCGCTATTGAGAAAACTGGCGTACAGTCGAAAAATTCAAAGTCGCGCGAAAAGCTTACATATATTTTTTTTCATTAGATTGGTTCTTTCGAAGCACACGTCTCCATGGCCTATGTAATTACTCCTAGGGCGGCCCCGGTGTGTCTTCGCCCGCGTCATTTTTCTGCTCGCGCGAGAGCCAATTATCCCTCTCTGCCTGCGATTTTTAATGGTCTGCGCCTTCGAAATTGTAGAGATCGGTTCTTTCTTTCTCTCTCTCTCTCTCGTTCGTATACTTTTTTTTCATCGCCCACGGGGAAACTTCTCAATCCAAAAAAAAAAAAAAAAAAAAAAACGATCTACTCCTCGGTAAAAGTCGCACGTGCGCTGTAAATTTTTCATTCGAATGGAAAAGAACCGTGGTGTAAGTGACCTGTGTAAATTTAAAAATCTCCCGACTACTTTGGAACTCATTATCTGTCTTTTTTTTCTCTCGCTCACTCTCGCCCGGAATGAATAATTCGATCGTGCTTTTTTTTTACTCGAAGTGCTTCAGTTATCCCAATTTTTTTTCCCTCTTTCGCTCCAATTATACGCTCGGAAAATTTTCAATCCACCGGCGACGCTCGGATAATTTTCATCGCAACATAATTCGGCGACAATGAAAACGAATCAATTGAATATTCGTCGTCGTCGGAATTTATTCTCGAAGCCTGCATCTCGCCGGGTCATCCGTAATTTTCGTCTGTCTCTTTCTCTCTCGATTCCAATTTCTTTTTCTCGCGGGTTTAATCTCGCCGGGTCTGAAATTCGAGGTGGAGGTAGTCAGTCCACTCTCATCTCTCTGCCGCTCTATTCTCTCCTTCGTCAGACTCTATCGGCTTTTGAGCGCAGAACCCTGCCAATTTCTCGCGCTCGACCGCTGCTCGGCATTCGGCCTCCTTCATCTTCTTATCCGTCTCCTCTTCTTTTTTTTTCTTCTCTTCATTGTTGCTCGGCAACAATCGCCGTCAAATTAGACGTCGTCGATTGCTCGCGTGCACTCTACTATACAGTCTCGCGCGAGATTTCCATAAAATCTCAGTGATCCATTTGGAGAAAAGAGTATGAATAATTCGATATATGGAAAATGGGCGGTCAACGACCGCGCGCCGCGCGAGATGTATATAGCGCGAGATCTCGGCTTCTCTCTCACTCTCTCTCTCTAGAAACGCGTCGTCCAAGCGTCTAATGGCTTGATTGAGAGGCGTGTGCGTTCTCCTCTCGGTGTATTATGCGTCAATCATCGGCTGCGGTCAGCTTTAATGGACTGCTCTTTCTCTCTGTCTCTCTTGGCAGGCTATCTCGCTTATAGGTCTCGGTCTCTCGCTCGAAAAGTGCGGGTGAAACGCACGAGCCTTGTGGTGTGTTGCAACACGTGGAAAACGACTTGGTAATTGTTGCAGCTAGGCGCAACAGCCGCTCCGCGTGTAAAGAACACAATGCCGTAACTCTCTCTCTCTCTTTCTCTCCTGGCTAGCTGCCTCTCTTACGCGTGTGTACGTATGTATATACCTGCGCAAATTGCTCGATTCGCCCTCCATTTCCAAGTAAAACGTGTAAAAACTCGCGTGTATTTTCTTTTCCCTTTTTTTTTCTTTCTTTTTCGTTGTTCATTGGCAATCTCGCAATCTCGCGCGCTCGTGTCCCGATTTGCATATGAAAACATTCGCGCGCGGTGGGCAACCAAAAGACCATCTATCCGCGCGGAGGCATCATTGATAATCTAATTATCCTTGCCGCGCTGAATGAAGCTAATTAATTCAGTTGCACGCGATTTTCATTCTTCTCTCTCTCTCGCTCGCTCTTTTTTTTTCTCTCGCTCTGCCTTTCAAAGAGCGCCCATTTGCATTCAAATGCCTCTACTAACTATATACACACATACACACACACACCTATTGCAACTGATCACATTTGGACTTGCGCAATTGCATCGCGTCCTCCGTGTGTGCGCGGTGTTTGTTTTTATTTCACGCCTTTTGCCGTCGTACGAGGAGGCGAATGGGAAAATTTTCAGCAATTCACTCGGCTTTGCTGCAGCTCGTGTATAACAGTCAAGTCGTTGACGGCTTGAGAAGGGGGGGGGGCAAATTAATTTATATTTCGCGCTTCAGCGTGTGTGTGTGTGTGTGCGTCGTCGTCGTCGGCGGCGCGATTTACGACGTGGAACGGGAATGAGAGAGAGAGAGAGAAAAAAAACGAGGCTTTACTTTGAATATAAAAGACCATTATAAACAGTTTCTCTCGGCGGAAAACGTGCCGTAAAAAGATCACCTTCGCCTCTGCTGCTATGCTGCTGCTGGTTAACTACGTGTGTAACACACATACACACGCACGTTTGTAACTCGCACATGGGGAAAAAATGTTTGCAGTTTTGCATTTAATCCCATTCGATATATTCCGCACGCTTCTTTTTTTTTCGCTATACACGCCGCAGCCGCCGCCGATGACTCACGTACACACGCGTGTAAACACAAAGAAATACATTCACGCGAGAAATATAACTTCCGTTTTTTTTTCTCTCTCTCTTTTCATCGCCTGCTTCGCAACTCGCGAGAGAGACTTGCGGTTTTTGTCAAATCTAAATTTATTTATCTGGGTTATACGTTGCAGCACAAGCGATTGATTACGATTTTAATACCCGACACGATATAACGCGATTCGTCCGATAAGTTTACTGTATACCGTTACCTTTTTTTTTTTACTTAATTCCTGAACAAACGACTAGCAATAACTCGTAATTTAAAAAAAAAATCGTTCGCTAATGATTGTATTTATTCGCGATTAATAAAAAAAAAAAAGAAAAGAGAACACGTACGCATATTATTTTCGTGCAATTTTATACAGAGCGCAGGCAGTGCAGTGCAGCAGCAGCGGCAACAAACAAGCGATTATCAGTCGGCGATAATGCGGCCATTCTCTTTTTTTTACACAGAAAACGCTTTTAAATCCCTCCACCTTGCTTCGCTGTATACTGCTATAGAGAAAGAGAGAAAGAGAGAGAGAGAGAGAGAGATCATCGGCCTCGCGGCGCGTACAATGTCAGCGAGATTAGATTCCGCCAGATAAAAGCTGATTATACGCGACGTAAGGAGAGCCAAGGACTTGTATATATAGCGACGACGACGTTGCACTTTAGACTCTCGTCTTTTCTTTTTTTAAAGTCTCGCTCGCAAAGGACAACGGCCTCCTTTTATTTTTGCTTACGTGTTTCGCTCAATTAATAAATTTAACGCTTAATGGCTTTTTACCATCAAGATAAAAAAAAAGTTTTCAAGAGAGAGAGAGAGAGAGAGAGAGAAAGCCGGAAAAGCAAAGTCGTCGCGTCGGTTCGGACGAAAACAACTTTTGGAGTTACATAGCGATAAGTCTACCTTGGCCTTCAGCAGTGTACACCTACCACCCGTCGATCCTCTAAAAGAATGGAGCTCTTCCGCTTTAGCTACTGCGCTTTTAGCTTGGACTTCGAAAAAAGAGAGAGAGAGAGAGAAAAAGAGAAGAAGCAACGGTCGGTTTTACGATTTTCGGGCGCATTAACGAGTGCGAGAGAGGCTAATCCGCTAATGCCTCGACGAGCCATGTTTTTTTCTTCTCTTTTTTACGTTTATGTTAATTTATCTCTCGCCGGATTACTGCTGCCGTGTCTTCGATAAAAACGTGTCGTAAATGCAGCCCGTGCGTGCATGCACAGCGCACGGTTATTATTAATGCCGGATGTGTACAATGTACAGTAGCAGCAGCAGCAGCAGCAGCAGCAGCAGCTGTAATCTCTTTCCAAGAAGTGCACTATACGCCCGGGATAAATCTGATAAGAGAAGTCTATTCTTGCTGAAGTTCGAGGACACAAACTTTATAAAGCTGCTGCTGCTGTTGCTCTGCTGCTCTCGGCTAATCTGGAATTTGATTAATCGTCTATTTTCGCTGGATATGAGGTTACGTCAGCTGTGGTGTGTGTATCTCGAGTTTCGTGCGCTTTCTCAAAACAATGCGCGACACGGAGACAGAGGCTGAGACTGGGAGAGAGGGAGAACGATCAATCGGTAGGAGGGCATATGTACATTTTAGACATCCGGGCTTCTCAATACTTACACTCACTCTCGTGCACACACGCCTCGTAATCGCAGTAGCAGCAGCAGCTTGTGGCTGCCGGTTTTACGTAAACTGCTGCTGCAGAATGCAACTCGCGCATGCACGTGCCGCACGTGAACACTCCTCTCTCTCTCTCTCTCTCTCTCTTCTCTCTCTTGCTCTCTGCATTATGCATTTTTTACGCGATCTTGGCTATTTTCGTGACATAACTCTCTCTTTGCCATTATATGATAATCCAACATACACACACAAGTTGTGCGCTCGCGCGTGGCTCGAAAGTATCATCGCGCTCACTTCTGTAATTATGACACTATAACGTATACGCTTTCCATCAAGCGAAAACCCAGCGCTTGCTGTCACTTTTGTAATATTACCGCTTTGCAATTATATTACGAAGAAGCATAGAATGATGCTTATCCGTCGCGTTTTTTTTTTTCACAATTGACGATCGACCGACCGACCGCACTACTCTACATTATGCGCGATTATTTATTCGCGCTCGGGATTATACGTTTAAAGGTGCGTAATAGTGCATTACTATACGCACGTGACATCACACGCACACTCGTCGCTTCGGAAATTTTCCGCAAACTCTGACTTGCGGAAGCGTTTTTTTTTTGTCTCGTTTGTTATAAACGCGATACCGATCGTTCATTGTCATAATTAATGACACGACTACAATGAGGATCATTAATAAGAGAGAGAGAGAGAGAATCACTGTACGTCTTACGCACGATTAACGCACGCGAATGTGAGAGTCGGAAAATATATCACTGATCGAAATCTTCGAAGGTCAACGAAACAAAAAAACAAAATTTTTTTTTCTTCACTTATTCCATTTTGGAGCAGAGTCGAAATAAAAAAAAAGAAATTCTATTTTTAGCCACGGACGTTTGGAAAATTTTCCACGATTAGCTCTCGACCACGCGTATATCAGAGCGAGTGGCTGTTATCACCGAGAGAGAGAGAAAAAAAGAAGAAGCCTCGTTGGCTGAGAGTGTATAGAGTATATCTCACGTGGGCCTTTTATCGAGAGATTGCTCACGTGCGCCACGCGCTTGGCTCGAGTCCAACGCATAGTAGTATAGGATCCCCAGCGCTCTGTGTCTGTGTGTGTGTGTGCACGTACAACTCTCGATCTATCTATTTAACCTCCTCTCTTTTTCCGGATATTTCAATAGTGTCGTGTGTACGGCACGCGGCTGCGGAGCCTGTTTTCTCTCTTGCTCTTTCTATACTGCTGACCAGCTGACCGAGTCGCTCCTCTTTTTTTTTCCTCTTCTCCCTCTCTCTCGCAATTCAATTAAGAAAAGCGCGCTGATTAAATTGCAAAGTGTTATAAAGTGGGGGGAAAACTCTTCTCGATGACTTTCTCCGTTGAATCTTGCTCGCTATTAGCCCTTGCATACATGCATGTGCGCGGGTGTCCTCGACTATTTACATAGAATACTCTCTCTCTCTCTCTCTTGGCATGCAAATCTGTCGAGAGAAGCTTCTGCCGCGGCTCTGCGTTGCGGAGTTGCGCTCGCGCGTACACCTCTTAGCTGAGTTAATCGGCCAAAACGACGCTGCCAGATTCGAAAGGAGAGAGAGACTGAAGTTGAGCTTGCCCGACTTGTACGAAGGAAAACTTTCTTCAATGTGGCTTTACACTTAAATTATTTTTTCATGCTTGCACACTGGAAAAAGTGTATTTCCGTAGCTTCCACCATGAATGTTTACTGTAATGCACATATAAATAGAAGCGGGTAGTCTAGCGTACTTCGCTAACTTCGAAAGGAAAATAACTCACGGCTACATATATAAGATATTACCAGAAATAGCAAATTCGTTATTCTATCTCGTATTTCCCACACTTTCCATCAACGCGTTCGCGCGTAACCGATAACCGATGCAAATTAATAACGGCACACTCACACACGCGTGCGACTAAATTAAGCCGCGATAGAAAGGGGGAAAAAAAAATAAACGTGGCGTTCGAACGTAAATCACACTTGCAAAACTCTTATAATTGCATATGTAATTCGCGATCGAGAAGCCTATAATATACAAGTCCGCAATGAGTTTCGAATTCGAGCTCTCTGGCAGTACAAGATAAGCACGAGAGTAGGGGGTGAGCAAGAGGAGACTTATCTGCAAAAGGTGACCATTAAATATTATATATTACGTCGTGTGCATGGAGGGAGGGGGGATAGATTCGCGCCCTCCAAAGGATTTTATGTATCATAATTTATGCTTCTGCGTGTATCGATCGTTTTTTCATAAGCGGAGGACTCTTTTTAATGAGGAACTTTATTGGATAATATCCTTGACTCACTCTGATAATAATTACTCAACAGCAGAAACGCGCGCGTGTCTATCGTAAAGCACGCAAAATACACAGTAGCTCGAGAAAAAAAAAGAAGGAGCTTTCTCGAATTGACGCCACAGAGACAGCAGCAGCAAGCCGCCGCGCGATTCGTGAGCGGCCCATTTGCGCCGCTACCGCCGAGGATTGTCTCTTGCCAATCGTGATCCCCGCTGCTGCTGCTGCTGCTGCTGCCGCTACAGAGCGCGAATCGTTAATTTTCATCGCTGCACCGTGGGAGAGAGAGCAGCTTCGCTTTCTGAAATTCGCGTTTGACTTTCCACGAGCGAAGCCAAGAGGAGAGAGAAAGAGAGAGAGAGAGAGGTCAGGTTTATGGGAACGTGCCGTATATACTGTGTGCGCGCGCGCGCCGCGGCGTTACGCTAACGAAGGGATCGACGGCGCCAAATTGGACGGGATATATCGGTTTCCGCGTGCGCGCAACTCAGCGAGAGAGAGAGAGAGAGAGAGAGAGAGAGAGAGAGAGAGAGAGAGAGAGAGAGCGATGGATTTATATCGTCGGCTGATTCACGAATTCATTAGCCGACAGCGAGCTGTTTATAACGCTTAAATTTTCGCGGCGGCGCGCTGAGGTTAAAGAGTTTTTGTTTTGTTTTTTTTTTTTTCATTATTCGCACCGCGATTCGTTGAAGGCTTATATTCGTCGATTCGATGACGAAATACCTTAATAATCATAATAATAGTTTGCTAATGAGCGTTGCAATATATACATTCGATTTAGCTGTGGGATTTATATATTTCGACAAGTATTAATTGCCGGGTATTACAAGTATCGGAGAAGAAGAAAAAAAAATCGAGACGCTGATTGAATTTCAATTAAACTCGAATTTTCCTTTCATCGATCGCTGAGAGAGAGAGAGAGAGAGAGAGAGAGAGAGAGAGCGAGCGAGAAGAAAAAAAATAGCCGTAATCTCGAGGCTTTCATCTGAATTTATTAAATCGAATTTCGATGAGAAATCGGTTTGCTCTCTCACGTCGGGAGTTCTTGTACATATCTATGGAAGCGATGAAAAATGCGCTATGCGACGACGACGACGAGAGAAACACGAAAATTATCTGTGTGTGTGTTGCAGAGTAGACGCTGACAGTCGCGTATGAGCATCATCGGCTATTGATACACGTGTTTTCATGCGGCTAATGAATATAAAGATGACTATCTTGCCGCTCGTTTATAAGGATCGGCGACGACTACGACGAGACGGGGCTCTTTTATGTGTTGTTTTTCAACATCAAGCGGCGCAGCCAAGCAGCATCCGCGCTCGCTCGTTCTTTTACGTAATAATGTTTACCCTGACTCTCTCTCTCTCTCTCTCTCTCTCTCTCTCTCTCTCTCTCTCGTTGGCGATTAGATTGGCATCGATTCCCGCGCCCATTAAATATCACTTATCATTACGTAATTAGCTCTCTCTCTCTCCGCGTCGAGTAACCGGCGAAAAAAAAGAAGAGCGAGCGAACCGGCCGGCAAATGCAAATGAGCTGGTATCAATCAACGGCTGCTGTTGCTGGATTAACGCGGGCAAAAAAAAATTTTATAGCCTCTCTCG
Source organism: Galeopsomyia nigrocyanea (assembly GCA_035047105.1). Taxonomy (NCBI): domain Eukaryota; kingdom Metazoa; phylum Arthropoda; class Insecta; order Hymenoptera; family Eulophidae; genus Galeopsomyia; species Galeopsomyia nigrocyanea. Next base: position 652,972 of record JAWWMK010000032.1, on the reverse strand, counting down.
GCATTAGGCAGTGAAAAAAAAAATAAAATAAAATAAAAAGAAGTCGGCTGCTGCACATGCATATGGATGTGCAGTACTCGCCTCGCGTAGGCGTTGAGCTGTTCCCACGATATATATACCTGCACACGTAACCATCTCTTCTGCATCTCTCTCTCTCTCTCTCTCGCTCTCCTTATTTTTGGCATAATCCCGCTGTTGCTGCTGTTTTTTTTTAGCGAATTTTACGACGGAATTTCAACGTTCGCCGATAAGTGGCCCACTATATACTTTTTGACTCTGTGTGTATGTGTGTGTAAAAAAAAAAATTTCCACTTGAAAATTGATTCTCTCCGCTGTGGCCGCCCTCCGACAATTAAAGATTCTCCTTCTCGAGAATGCTTCTCTGTAATTAATGATGCACGAAGAGAGCTGCGAGCTCGAATCGTATATAATTGATAACCCGTCGAACGAGAAAAAAAAAGGAGAGAGAGAGAGAGAGTCGGCCCTTTACTCTTTCTCCTGCGAGTCTGAGAGTTCGGAGAGGGTTTCACCTGCCGCCCGTTGCCGCCGTCTGGTCTATACACACAGACACACACAACCCGCACACTCATTGCGAGGGAAAGTTGAGAGCTGATTGCGCTGCTATGTACATATACCTGGCCGAAAGGTCCTCGCCTCGTTATTACGTTTTACGCTCTGTTCGTCGTCGTCGTCGTCGTCGCTGCTGCTGCTGCGCCTAATGAAGATTGCTCGATTTTCCTCGTTTGTCGAACTTTTCAAAGCACGGTAGCATGTATAAGCAAACAACCTTAGTATACATATATATAAATGTGCGCGGTACACACTATCTCGTTGAAAAACTTGTTGGCTCTTGTCCGTGCCGATAAAAGCTTATCTGGCATTGACTATCTTTCTCTCTCTCTGTGTCTGTTGCTCTCGCTGTTGGAAAAAAAAAAATAACAAGCCCTAGGTAGGTCGCCGACACCGACGACGACGTGGGTGATAGGGGGGTATCCTTAGCATATCGCACTCTCCTCGTAACCTACATCGTGAGAGGCGATCTTTCTCTCTCTCTCTCTCTCTCTCTCACTTGGCGCGTTGCATCTGAAAGTATAATACACTCGCGCTCTCTCAAGTTATGACATTAGCATACGCCGGCAAACCTCTATAATAAGCAACGCAAATCTCGAGAGAAAAAAAAATGCCCTTGCTGTATCTTTCGGCTACGTATATATACACACACATTGCATAATATTCACCGTTACAATCTTATCGAGAAATTAGCTGCGAATTGATGAGTTTGTGTTGATTTTTTTTCTCTTCTTCTCGTCAAGGTTTGCCATTCTGCGCGCTCGCGACCCTTTCCGTCACGTATCGATAAGCTAATCGAGCGCAGAAAGAGAGAGACAAACGCTCTCAAGTGCCGGTCTGTAATTTCATCTGCGGGCGATAGAGCGTCAAGGCTGCTGCTGCAGTTGCACGAGTGAAGTAGAGAGAGAGAGAGAGAGAGAGAGAGAGAGAAGAAAATGCATCAATCAGAGCGAATTATTATCGAAATGATATGCTCGGCGATCCGTGCACGCGCTTCGCTTGCTCTCGGATTCTGCGAATCTGGAGCACAACTTGCACCAATGCGAGCGTGACGCGCTGAGAGATTTCCCATCTATGTGTATGTATATATATCGCAGTCCACCATTTCCTTATGTACTTTGCTTATATACATACCCATTCGTTCCTATTTGTGCATCGCATCGCTTTTACAAGCAACTTCATTAAAGTCTCTCGCTCATTGGTCGTCGAGGGCGAATACGAGCCGCCAGTGCATTCGATCGATCGCGAAAGCCGAGAAATCTAGAGCGCCTATAAGACCGTACGCCCGACTGCGATTCTCCACCCCCGAGTCGCAACGATTGGTCGCCGATTTTCTTTTCCCCCCATTCGCCGACCGAGGGCTGTAACGTCTCATTGGTTATTTAAACGACTCGCGTACGTGTCAGTTTCCGATCGACTTCTCTGTGTGTATTTGTCTATACGTAAGAGTAGTGTACGTTTTGTCAAGTGTGTCAAGAAGTTGAATTATACCTTCGCGGCAAAAACAAAAAAAACAAAAGAAAGAGGCGGACATTAAAAAGCGGTGCGTTTCTGTAATTCGGAGCGATGATGCGTTTCCTCGTGAAAATTACGAAGTTCGTGCTTAATATCGAGTGAGAGAGAGAGGCGCAACCTGCAATTACGCGTACACAGTTTTTGTAATAGCCGCACGCACGCGTAAAAAGACGTTTGCGTATATATATACACACACACGTGCATTGGCTCACGTATGACACGATAATTCAAAGCTGCGAGCGAGGAAAAATTAGCGATTACGGATTCAAGGCCTTTAACTCAGCAGCCGAGCCGCGCCACCGCAACGCACTCACACACACATATACTCGCAGTCGGCGATTATTATACCCGCAATACGGAACGTTCTTGTTTTCTGCAACTTTGTGTCTCTCTTTAATTAGGTCTTTCCACGAAAATTGCCCCCGTCGCCAATTTTCTGGCAGTCTGTGTGTTCGCTATACTTTTGCTTTTCTTCTTCTTTTTTTTCTGTCGTGAAATCACGACGACGACGACAATAATAAAAATCGCGCGTGCCAATTATCGCCGAGAGAGATCAGATAATTGCGAGGAAGAAAAAAAAAGATAGGAAGACTCGCTTTGCTTGTGTATACGTCGGGCTTCTTTAATTGGAAAATAGTACACGTTAATGGATTATAATTTTAATAATGGTTTTTCTATCCGTAAAGCCTCGAAAGACTCATTAGGTCATTCTATCTAAAAAAAAGATAATCCTCTTTGGATGCTCTTCATCCTCTCGAGAGCAGAAAGATTATAGAGAAGCAACTCTTTCGTAATAGCAGATTGACGTCGAAACATTTGGCAGCGCCTTGGTGTTAATCAACGAGGCAGCTGGTTGTTGTCATTTTCTCGCCGTTCGCTGGTTACAATACGCACATTCGGACATGAATAATTGGGCGGAAGAGGCGCCGTTAAGGGCCTCCTTTTTCCGCACGTATGGCTTTGGCGCTCGTTTCATTGGAAACTTTCTCACGTACCGCGGGCGTAAATGACGATTCCGTGTCCCAAGCTCTTTTCTCTCATACAAACACATACATACAGAGTATGTGTGTGTGTGTGTGTGTGTCGCTCGGCCGATCGAGACATTTAACGACTCTCTCGGGGTCCTTCGTTTCTAGGACTATGTCGCGCGAGCGAAAAACCAAAGGAACTCGCGCTCGCGCACAATGTGAGAGACAATGCGCGTGTTTGGCCTGACCTTCATTCGACGTTTTAACAAAGTATCTCTCTCTCTCTCTCTTTCTTATACACGTATGTCCATTGTTAGTAGTATACAAGGCAGGTTAAAAACGGTACTCGATTAGGCCATCTCTCGAGGCGGCTCTCTCAATTAACGCCGTAGTCGTTTTATTTACATAGGCAAACATTTTTTCACATTAACGCGCGCCGAGCAATGGAAGCAGCATCAGCAGCAGCAGCAGGCACTCGTGTTCGAAGTTTAATAGCGAGAGTAGAGAGCAAGCAGGTTAGAAAAGTGAAGGAGCACACGATGATGAATCGGTCTCGCGGGGTCTGATTAGTATTTTCGGCTGGTAACGGGGTGTCGGTTTCCTCGAGTCACTCTCGACGCGCCCGAGAACCAGAGAGAGAGATAGAGAGAGCCCAGCGATTAAATAGAAAAAGGAAGCAAGCCAGCAGCAGCAAAAATCCGTCGACTCAGCGCGACGTGCTTTAATCCCAAGACGGTGACTGGCCTCTTTTGCCTGCCTACCCTTCCACCACACGAACACACTTACACACACGTAAAATAGACAGGTTGTGCCGAGTTTCAGTTCGAATTGGTATTATACCCCCTCGAGGCGTGCGTGCATATCGTTACTGGGTTAGGGAGATAGACGTGATTGGGCTTATACACACACATACACATACACACTTAACTATAGCTAACTATAAGGGAGTAAAGATATCTGACGTGTTTCTCTCTCGCGCAAGCAGCTTCGAGCTTTGTCAATATTGCATTAACGCCGATTACGGGCGGTTCGCTGCTGCAGTTTGTAAAGTACTCACACACACAGACACACACTCGCGCATACATAGAGACAAACACGCGCGGCAGGAAATTACGCGATGAATTTTACAAGAACTTCGTAAGTAATCAATAGCTCGTCAGCCTCAACGTACGCGCGCGCGCCCATAGCCGCTCAATAATGCACGAGTCCCAATGCCGGCGCGTATTGAATTAAAAATTTCACATACGTAACGCATCGCGATCGATATATACGTGATTACTAACTGACCGTCACGTCGCCTCACATATACAATTCTTTCCGCAATAAATAATCATGGCGACTATCGGCGTCGCGTTCGTGCAGTGTGATGGAGATGCGCCGTTTAATTGCGATGCTCGTCGCATTTTTCTTTTTTCGGCTATCGCGCATATTACTCACACAGCCTGCAGCAGCAGCAGCAGCTGGCGGAAGTGAGCTGTTGGACTTTAAGGTCAACGAGGGAACCTGCATCTCAAAAACTCTTGTGCGGCCTTCGACCATTTCCATACACGGGAAATAATGTGACCTCGCGCTGCTGCTGCTTCTTCTTCTTTTTCTTCGTCTTTTTTTTTTTTCGGAGACGAAGAGGGCTTCGCGGAACCACGCGAATTATGAGCGTTTAACGAGCATTTTTTTTTCAGCCGCTACCATTATCTCAACAATTGGCTCGTAAAACTCGTAAAACCAAAACGAAAAAAAAGAAACCGAACCGCGTGTGTTTCTTTTTATTTTTTCAGCCAAACAAGACGGCCCTCAAGAAGTTTAATATTCGTACATGAGCAAGTAAAGGCGTCGAAAGCAGAAAACTCGGCTAGGATAAATTAATTAATAAGCGTCGATTAAGCAGCTATAGCCATAAGTAGAGAAAAGCAGGGGTAGACAATTTTTTTTTTCGTCTGTGTAAGCGTGTGTGGAAATAGCGTCGAACTGTTGCACAAACTCATTGAATTATTTAGGCGCAGACGTTCGCGCTGCAGCATGATGAACTTAGGCACAATTTCGCGAGCCTAAATAATAAAGCAGTCGCTGCTGCTGCAGTCGTTGCACAAAATGTGTGTCCCTGCAGCGTAGTACAGTAAGAGGTACATACACACACATTGAGCGAGAGCTCTCTGAATATGTATGGCGAACGGGACGGAAAAAAAAAGAAAAAAAAAATGTAAAAGTCTCGCGATATTTCGACACCCCCGGCTTACAGATCGATTTATCGCATCAATTAAACAAGCCACGTAGAGAGTGATTAAAAAGTCAAATACAACGAGAGAGGATCGTGGGGCAATGTCGAAAGCTCTTTTTCTCTCCTTCTCCCTCTCGACGAAATCTCTCTCTGCGTGAGTGCACATTTCTCTCGCTTTATGATTTATCGGCATGGAGCGGTGCTGCTGCTGCTGCTGCTACTCGCTGACGTCATAATCCGCGATAGAATCAATCGCCAGCCGAATTATTAGCTCGTCCCGCGCGCGCAGTTCCGCAATTATCGCCGTTTGGAATTAGTGGCTGCTTCGGCTGATCGATCGACTCTAAGCCACCCACCCTTCAAATTCGTATAAAAAAATGAATATGCATACTCGCGTGTAATTAATCGACGAACAACCGAGAGCAACGCTAATTGTTGTTGTTGTTGTTGTAATAACGGTGCAGCAGCAGAGTGGATTTCGACACAAAGCGCAATGCGCTGTTGCATACGTTTATCACGGGCTGCGGCTTCACATAATGCACAGGAAGGCCAAAGCAGCGAGAGAGAGAGAGAGAGAGAGAGAGAGAGAGAGAGAGAGAGAGAGAGAGGCGCATCGATCTCGCTCGCATTCTACACTGATAAGATCGACAGAGAGGCGATGTGCTCTGTTAGCCTCAGCTGCGCGCGTATACGTAGCACACGCGCTCGGCTCCCTCACCTTGACACACATTTTTCCCTTCGCACGACCCCTTAATGCAACTCTGACGATTGCGTGCAAAAACATCCTCGCAATTACAGCCGCGCACAGCTTAGTAAATAACAATCGAGAGCGCACTTTCCAGTTTAATTACTTCGTGGATTAATCATAATGCCGATTCCGAGTATATACGTGAGTGTTAGCGAAAGGGAATGCAATTGAAAGCCGATTATTTATGCCCTTGCCTACGTGCACGCCTGCAGCTGCGAAGATAAAAAAAAAGTTCGGGGCGGGATTTCAGTAGCAGCTCGCGCGAGCAAACAAAAAAGCAGCGTTAGCATAATAATGCCGGCGAACGAGGTAATCGCCGCAAAAAACCCTTCGACCTTGTTTTTTTCTTCTTCAAGCGATCCCTTGCATAGGTATACGAAGCGTGGCCTACATACTGACCGTCGGCACTTCCTCGTACGTATACCGAAGGGAGGAGAGAAAGAGTTAGTTTGACGTAACGTGTGGTTTGCCGTTGACGAGGTGACAAAGTTCCCGTGAGAACTGCGGAGCTGCCTCGAGGAAAGTCTGTCTTTTTAGAGCGACGACGCTTTTAGTCACGATCGACTGACTCCCTACGACGTATTTGCCTGTGTGTGTGTGTGTATGTGTGTGTGTGTGTGTGTGTGTGTGTGTTTGTGTATAGCTTTACCTGCTCTTTCTTCTCCCCCTTCGCAGCGTCGTCGGCTCCGCTGCGATTTTTAGCCGAGAGCAATTAGCCGCGCGCCTACGTAATCCGTGTGTGCCTGCCTCGGCATATTTCTACGGCCGAAAAATGCTGCTACCGAAAAACTTCGTGATTAACGATCTTTGACTTTTTGAAAGAAATCTCTGACTGACTGGCTGACTGTCGTGGGAAGTGTTTCTGCGTGTACTCTTCTAATAGTCTTGTTTTTCTTCTTTCTGTTGCAGACCAAAAAGAACAATCCCAATCACATAAAACGACCGATGAACGCGTTCATGGTCTGGTCGCAGATCGAGCGCAGGAAAATCTGCGAGGTGTCGCCGGATATGCACAACGCGGAGATCAGCAAGAGGCTGGGCAGACGCTGGAAGACACTGGACGACGCCGAGCGCAGGCCATTCATCGAGGAAGCCGAGAGGCTTAGGCAACTGCACATGATGGAATATCCCGACTACAAATATCGGCCCAGAAAGAAGACCAGTAAGCCTCTGCCCACCACCAAGTCTAAGGAGCTGAAAAAGAGCAAGAAGTCCTCGTCCTCGAGCAGCAGCAATAGCAGCTTATGCTCCAGCGCCTCGTCGGCCTCGTCTTCTGCGAGCACGAGCCCAAGCTCGCCGAAGATGCGCAACGGCAACGACACGAACAACAATCAACAGACCCCGCTGAAGAGGCTGCAGTCGATGCCCACCACCAACCCTATCTCCAGGCCCAAGGTCAGGCTCGCCCTCGACAAGAGGCCCCTCACCACCACGACAACGACGACGACGACGCAGAGCAGCGATTACACGCCCACGCCGCCGATCGCCACTGCTAAGGTGCCCAACAGCCCGTCGTGCGACACACCGGACTCGCCCGAATCCGCCAGCTACTTCGACGACCACTTCACCGACTGCCACACGCAGATCGCCGGGCTTCATCATCAGCAGCAGCAACAGCAACACCACCATCACCACCAGCAGCAACAGCACCACCAGCAGCAACAACAACAACAACAACAACAGCAACAACACAAATTCATCAAACAAGAGACGATGGAATTCGCGCCGACCGACTTCACGAGCGACATGCTCCTCTCGTCGGTCAGGTCGTCCTACAATCTTGATCTGAATCTTGCGAGGAACGCCGCTTTTCAGCAGCAACAGCAACAGCAGCAGCAGCAACAACAACAGCAACAAGTTGCCTACCAAGCCTCGCAAGTGTTCATCAAGGAAGAGCCAGTGGAGATGGCCAGCCAAGGTGGTCAACAGATGGTGGTGAAGAGCGAGGAGCCAGTAAACACGAGCCTCGCCGATCTCGACTCGCTGACGGATCTGCTGCAGATCCAGCCGTCGGATTTCAAGCAGTTGGACCTCGACATGGAGACGATCACGAACGAGCTCGAAAGCTTCACCGGTGGTCCCGAGTTCGCTTGCACGCCCGACGTCAGCGACATGTTCGACATCGGCGTGAACGACGCCGTGCCCTGGGCGGGATTCTGAGACGAGGAGAGCGACGGGCTCGAGGGCCGCGTCAACGGTGACTCCGTGCTCTTCGACCGACCCGTAATAGCCGTCTCCTCTCCGCCTCCGCCGGAGGCCACCGACGCTGACGCTGCTCAGCTCAAGCTTCGCAAGAGCAAGAAGGCCAAGAAGCTGCAGAAGAAGATGAAGAAGAAGAGGCCGAGCAAGTCCAGTCGGCAACTCGCCGCCGCACTGCTGCTCTAAGAGAGCGCCAATTTTAATACGTTGTGTTCATTACCCAAACTCAAAGTGATCTCTGTGTTTATCTACTTTTTTCTTTCTATATTTTTTTTTCTCGTTCTTTCTTCTTAATGCTATTCTCTCGGGTATAAAGTACCTGTGGACAATTGAAACAGAGACGAAAGAGAAGAAAAAAAAACTCACGCGAGGGGACGCGAGCGGAGTTCCTCATTCTTGGACACTCGTCCCGCAGAGCGAGCCGTACTAAAAGTTGTTTGTCGCACGCGTGAACGCACGTGAATGCAAATTGTTGTCCCCTCTCTGCGAGGAGTGAGAGAACTGGCGGCAGCGGCAGTTTAAAGGGCCGCTCGCTCGCGCGTATACCTCCGCTTGGCTTCCGGAGCGGAAGCAGCGGCAGCCTCCGCACGGTCACCAGCTGCTCCTTGCGAGCGTCGTCAGCTGATCTCAACCGGTCCACGCATAACAAGCCGACCGGTGCCATCACACCTTTGCATTGTGTATTGAAGTCGAGCCTGCGAGAGTAAGAGAGAGAGAGAGAGAGAGGGCGAGCCGAGCTTCCCGGAAGCGACTTAACTTCGTGTGCTATATACTCTCTCACCCTTCTCTGTTTTTTGCCGCTGCTGCTGCCCGTTCACGGTGCGAATATAAAGAAGCGCTTCCGCGAACCTCGGCCCTCTCGACCTAAAAGGCAAAACAGCGAGGTTTGTCACGCGCCAGCCTCCTCTATATACATACACAAGCGACTTGTTCTCTTCGGCGGCTTCTTTTTACAGTCTTAATTTTTTTTGTTCTTGTTTTTTTTTTCTATTAACGGGGGCAAGATGAGAAAGTGAGAGAGAGAGCTCCCTTCACGGCGGTGCATATATATTGAACTCTGAAAAAACTTACACTTGTCGCGAGCGGCTGTAGTATACACACTTATTGACGCGAGGATCGAAGAGGCGAAAGCGTTTTTTGTACATGTACTGTAGAATACTAGAAGCCTAAGGACATTTTTGTACGACGCGCGAGTTCGTGGCCGACCTGCGATCGCGATCGGGTCTCCAGTCTTGAGGCAGCTTCTTCCTCAAAAAAAAAAAAAAAAAAAACTTAACAAAAAAAAAGCAAAAGATTTCTTCACGCTGCTCGCCCGATCGCCAACGCAGCTCGGCCGATCATCGCGAAATTTTCCCCCTCCCCCAATGTGTATATCGATAATAGATGCATATTTAGTAATATATCGATTCCTTGTAGGATATACAAGATTATAATGGTACGCATCCAACTAGCCAGTGTTGGTTTTTTTCAATCAATATCCTATTTGCCGTAAGAGAGAATTTTTTTAAAACAAGTACATTGCGAAGTTAATTTTTCGAAAAAACCGCTTGGTAAGTCAACATCGTTCGCGATTCTCGATCCCCAACTGATAAATTTTTTAATTTGCGCAACAACCATTCTGATTCCGTCGGATTCCGGAACAAAAAAAAACAAATTATTTATTTATCGTTTTTACAATCGCGCATAGAAAAATCGATCAAAAGAAAAAAAAAAATGTAAAAAAAAAAAATGAAAAAAATAAGGATGAAACGCAAGATTGTTGATTTGACGACCAGCTTGGATCGAGAATGGCGAACGAAGAGAATTGTTAGTTGGTACCAGGCGATTGTTTCATGTTTTTAAAAGGACACGCAAAGATTAATTTTATTGAACGAACGTGGAGACGAGATTTACGCACACTGAATAACACTTACACTCACTCATTTCTTTTTCAAATCTTGTACGAAGTTACGATTGTACAACACAACGATAAACACGCGACAAAAAAAATGTCAAACAAAAAAGAAAACGCACACGTTTCGTTGACAGAGCGTCCAATACAAGAGAGAACAAGAGCGAGGAACAATTGATAATTTTTTTTTGAAAAGAGTAAAGATTAATTAACTACTATACTATTAATGATAATTGTATTATTACGAAGAGAACACATTGCGGCAAAGCGATATCTTAATGTACGCCGATAACAAAACTACGTCTTAAGATCATAACGTTATAAAGGAAAAAAAAAACTCTTATTGTTTTTGTTTTTGTCTTCATGCATATAAATATATATTTGAGCGGCGCCAAGTTAGCGTCTTGTATACATAGTTAGAAGTTAAGAGATTGATTGAAAGAGCAACATTTTAAACGATTGTACACTCTAAAGTTTGCATATATATATATAAATATATTTACACACAGACACTCATACAAGAGACACACGATACGAACACACTTCGATGAAAAAAAAAGAGAAATAGAGAGAGCGTGTCCAGATTTTTCGATTAGGGCTGAGAATAGACGCGGGCCAGTACCGTTGGCCCAGTTCCGCCTGTATGAACTCAATATCAAACCTTGATCTCATGTTTCTTTTATTACGTTTACTTTTAACTATTAACTTTTACCGACTTATTATCGATATAATTAACGTAAACTTGTTTTTTTCTTTTTGCTATACTGTCAAGCGATCCTATACTGTCATTTTTTTACGCATCTTGAATCGTACTTTTTCGTTTTCTCTTTGACTTCATTTCTCGCTGAGGAAAACAAAGAAGAAAAAAAAAAGGTTGAAAATAAAGAAAGAGCAGAATAAACGCGCTTGTGTAGTCTTTTGATGGGTCTTGTGTTTCAGAATAAACGCGCCGAGCAAGAGAGAAAGAGTGATACGTCGAGAGAAAAGTCGTATAAGCATGATTAAGTTTGCCCTTTCTTGCATTATGTTGTCTATTAGTCAGCCGTTCTTACGGAATATAACACGCGGAAATTGAGAAAGAGGAAAGGAGAGACAAATAACAAAAAAAATGTAGGAAAAGAGAGAAAGGTTCGAGAACGATGGGAAACGGACAACTATAAACTACAAATGAAACAAAACAACAAAAAAATAGTGCCTACCACCTCCAATCTTTGAAGGAAAAAAACTGTTGTACAAAATTTAATACAGGGCCCACAAATAAAAAGAGAAGAAAAAAAAACTAAAAATATGTTAGACTTCTATTTAAATGCAAAATGCTACAAATCAATTAAATGATTACACATGAACAATCATCTTTGTTGATAAGAAATTAATTGTTCTCGGTAAAGTTTTTAATAGAAAAAAAAAAGAAGATAATAAAAAAGCTTATTAAAGAGACGTGGGGGGATGGGGGGTACGAACGAAAAGTTTTGATCGCGACATTTTAAAAACACTCACGATAACAGACACGTTTTCTCTGCAAAAGTAGGAAATAATAATCAGACAGATATATAGACAATTACTACAACATAAAGCAGGCTGTGAAATATCTCTGGATCAGAGAGAAAAATCAAATCGGGTGGAGCGTCGGACGGGGTGAAAAAGTAAGGGGAGTCGAATTGAGCAAGGAAAAAAAAGAGAGATAGAGAAATGCATTGCCCGATTGTAAACGAGTAAAAGAAACTGCCATTTTTTCAGCCAGAGCATAATAATAGTCAATTTGTTCACCATTTACGTTCGCGGCCACGTGTACACGCACCTTTGCAATAGGACATATCAAGACCGTATCCAATCGCAACCGACATGCTTTTCGTTCGAAATGAAATGAAAGAGAGAAAGAAAGAAAAAAAAAGACCGGTAGAAAGGGGGGAAAGTATCGCCGAAAAATCTTGAAATGCCAAATACGAAAAGAGGGTGGAACACGTTGGGAATGGCCAGTAGCTTATCGTTTGAGCGTCGTTCATTGCGTAAACTTGTGTGTGGAAAATATAAAAGTCGAGCGCGCGCGCTAAGGGGTCGGCGAGAAAGAATAGAAAGGTTGTTTTTTCTCGTGCTGAGAAAGCTTGTAAACTTATCGCTCTTGATAGGAATTTATAGGCGTTGAGGGGGATGGGCCGTGGAAATTGAGCAAGTTTTTCGGGACAAATAAGTAGAAGAAAAGAAACAACTTCTTGGCGCGCTTACGAGCGTCTGGTTTTTTGCGCCAACTTTTATCGCTCGACAAATTGAAAACTGTCCGATCTTTTACACTTAATGATAATAAACTTTTGTTCGTGGCTTTTATCGTACTTGTGAAAGTGGTTATATTTGCGCAAATTGTGATGTTTTTTGACTAATATTGAAGGAACAGTAAAAATTTATGCATTATTATTCTATATAGTATTCGTGTGAAAAACGTAAAGTTGTAAGAGATAATGTTTTTTCGAAAAAGAAAGAGATCACACCTAAAGGTTACGATAAGTTCCGACGAGGCGAGCTAACAACGGTTTTTTCTCGCGAAAGAAGTGTTTTGAGAGCTCGACGATGAATTTATTAAACGAGTACGAAAATCAATAATTCAATGTTAACAAAAAAAAATGTATTTAAAAAAAACTATTAACGAATTTTCAATGATATAACGCGGCTGGCTGCAGAGGAAAGGCTGCGGAAAAATCTGATGGAACTTCGTCCACTTGTTACCCGAGATGAACAAAAAAAAAATCTTTTTTTTAAGAGAAAGAAAAAAAAAAAAAATATGAATAAATTTTATCGTGAAAAGTATTTATTATTCTAGATCTAATAAATTATAACGTTTGTATTTAAAAGAGAGAATAACGTGAAAAAAAAAAAAGAAAATGAAAATCCTAATGACAACGAAAGAAAAGACTCGAGTGAGCCGCAACCTCCGTTCTCCTTTCTCTGCTACCGTCGAATTATGTCCTATTATTGCGGATGCTCGCGGTAGACTATAGAGATTCTGCTACTTCTTCGGGACAAAAAGAAAAAAAAAAGAGAAGGAAACATATTTACGTACAAATCGATCGTAGTACGTATGTCGGGTATATTCGAGGGACCTCGATACTCTACCGTGCGCTTTCTTGTGTTACGATTAGGATTTTCCAATTTTTAACAAACATAAGGTTGAAAAGTATATATATACATATATTATATGATAAAAAAATAATATAGATGTGTAGTAGTTTTTAACAAATTTTTAGCATTGTATATATGTCCAATTGAAATGAAAAAAAAAAGAGAGAGAGCGTCGGGCGGCAAAGGTGTTTAACATCCTTTTTTGTGCGAGTTACTCTTCTTTATTTTTTAATAAAACGATTGAACGGAGTAAACAATACGACAAAATTAATTTTCGTCCTCAGGAGTGTTCAAATTCTTCTTTAAGATAAAAATTTAAGGAAAGTATCTATATATCAGAGAGGGTATTGCGCTTGGTGTACATAATTAAATACTTCAAAGTCATGCATTGTCCGTCTTCTTAATTTCAACGTACCTTATTAGGCGTGGCGCGTGCGCGCACGCAAGCAGTCGGGACTAGTCGATATGAGCGCCGGTTCGCGTTCGTTTTTTTTTTCTTGGGGGATGATGCGCCGCCGGCGCGTGCAAGCATTTTTTTTTCTTTTCTTGTAATGCAATTTTTCGATTACGAAAATATAATACAATGGACGATACTCTCCCTTTTTGAAAATTTTTTTAACTAGTTTTTCTACCACGGAAAACTCCTTTTGGTTTCAATTTGTTTTTTATGACAACAGTCGAATGGCATCGCGTTGATCCGAGAGCGTGAAAGCTTTGAGGTTGGTTCAATCGAACGATCATCTAAGCTCTTTTGCTCGGGATTTTACAACGACTTTTTTTTTTTATTTTCAAAATTGAAAACAAACATTTGGAAACACTGCGGAGAGTACACCACAGTGCAATAACATTCATTTTTAACGAAGTCGCAATACGAAGAGAGTTTACTGATAACGAGATACGTAAGGAAGCAGAATATAGTTTTCCTTTTTTTGTAATTTTACCATAACGAAGAAGCTATTTTTTGCAAAAAAAATGACTAAACTTAAAAATTTGATGAATAAAATAAAAATGATGCTATCGGTGTTCTAGGGGCTCACCGGTAACTACGAGTGTCGATGTAGACGAGAAGAGAAATGGGGATTAATAAAAAAAGCATAGCAATATTTTTACACGAAGTCGATTTGCAAATAACTATTGCCGAGTTTTGTTTGTTAGAGGTTTTTTTTTTAAACTATCGAGCGAAAGCTTATCGTTTTTTTTTCGTTTGCTTCTTTGCTTTTGTTCTCTTTCCTTTCTTTCACTCTTCTTTCATTTTTTTTTCTTATGTTATTTTATACTTTGCGTTTGTTCTCTCTTCCGACGAATTTTGTGCGAGGATCGCGAAGAGTTTGTGTTTTTTATTTTGTTTTGTTTCATTTATTTACTGATACGCGTGTTGAATCTGGAAATGAAACAAGCGTCGATGATTTCTGTAAGGTTTGAACAAGAAATAAGAGATGTAATGATTATCCAGAAAGATGGAAACACGTCTTTAAATTATCTATTCTAGCTCCTAAGTTACGCCTATACATAAGGAAAATGAAGTTATGCTAACGACTAACTTTAAAAAGACCCAACTGTACATTTGTATTTAGTCCCCTTGTTTATAATACTTATTATCTTGTTATTAAGTACCCGATTTATATCATTTTTTATCGAAATTATTAAAAAATAATTTAAAAATAACCGATCGACTTATCAATGACTTACCTCATACCTCTGCCTATTCCACATTTCCTTCACCATCACACTTAGACTTAAGATGAACAAAATAGTAAAAAATATGAAATGAATATTCAACCATTTTTAACTTTTCAATCATTTATTTTCAGTTTTCTATTTTACATTAAATTAGAGTCGCAAGATTTTATTTTAGAAATCAATAAATTTTTTGTTGCAACTTTTTATTATTAATTGTAAAGAACATAAATTTTTCAATCATCTAATGACAGATCAA
The DNA here is from genome assembly GCA_035047105.1 of Galeopsomyia nigrocyanea. Taxonomy (NCBI): domain Eukaryota; kingdom Metazoa; phylum Arthropoda; class Insecta; order Hymenoptera; family Eulophidae; genus Galeopsomyia; species Galeopsomyia nigrocyanea. Next base: position 637,819 of record JAWWMK010000032.1, on the reverse strand, counting down.
TAAAAGTATCGCATAATTCATAGCTAACGATTATGAAAAACACTCGCTGCGACCACAGATCTTTAACGCCAAAGTAATAAATTCATTATAGGCTATCGATGCATTATAAATCTGTCATTACGCGAAGGAACTAGCAGGCACAAATTACAGAAATGTAATCAGGAAAAGCCACATCTACTACTTCAGCAAGTCCAACAACTTACGGTGCAGTGAGGCGAACGAGAAAGAAGGATGAGAAAAAAAAGTCAAATACCATATTCGTCTCGCGAGCGACATTTATTCGCCAATAAAATCGACATTTCGCTAGGCGATTGATTGCCAATGCAGCGCTTGCGAATAATGCAGCAGCCAATATACAGAAAGAATATTTCCAGTGAATCGAGTGGAAGGGTTGCCATGCCAGCTGATATATATATATATATATATATATATATATATATATATATATGTTTATTTATTCACTCGTCGATCGGTTATACCATAATCGTGGGCGAGACATGCATATATAGTACATAAATAAGTGAGGGTAAAATGCAATTAAATTGCTCGAGCGGGGCACACAATGCGCCGAGTCTTGATTCATGAAGATTAGGCAGCGCAACTCTCACTCGCTGGCACATCGCACGCATGAATGATAATGCGCACTAGCTATTAATAACGAGCCGATGCTGCTGCTGTTGCTACTGCTGCTGGCTTCTTTCGTGAGAACGCATTAGAAAGACGCAGCGCATTAAGGCGCAGCTCCTCTTATATATCCAGTAGTGGCATCTCGCCACCGATCGAAGGTGGAATTTTGATGAGCTCCCGCACGCGCTAACGACACTGAAGCTACGTTTTTTTAAATTTTTTATTTTCGGCTCCTCGGTGAAAACAGTGCCAATTTACTAAATGTTAATAACGAGCGATGACGCTTCTTTTTTTTCTCTCTCTCGATTCTTTTTATTTTCGGCCGTGAAAAGCTCGCACGCGTGCTGCGTTAATTAGCTGCACTTTTTGCGCCTCGAATACAATGACTTCGCTTTGGACTATAGCGTCGTTTTCGCATAAATAACGCATAGTACCGTTGAACTTTTGATTTGTTTGAGGAAGCGCGCGAAATTGTAGTATACGACTACGTTGATATTCGGATTATTTTGGTATATTCGCATTTGCAAAAGATATTATATATGTAACGGTAAAACTTAATTCCAAGCTGCAAGCTCGCTTCCATTCGGGAAAGAGCGAATTCGCAGATATATATGTATATAGAACCGCAAAATGAGGAAAATTTCAAAAAGTCATTGTCGTCGTCGTCGGTTTCTCCGCAGCGAAAGCATGACGATTACAGCTTACGTGATAGTAGTAGGTAGTCGTCGTCGGCGGCGGCGGCAGCGTGGGGATCTTCATGAAAATTGCTTCGGAACTCGTCGCTTTGAAAATTCAGTTTCGAGAGACTTTGTAAATGTTCATTACACGTAAATTGATTTTTCCACTCAGCCGAGGTCCAATTCGATTCCAACTTTTAACTCGCTTTGGCTCTCGAGCTTCTTATTGGATTAGCGCATTTGACCTGCATAGAAAATTCGTCGGTAAATTATTCCATCGAATCCCCCAAACGTCGCGACGTCTACTTTGCCGAATTTGCAAAAATTAATGGAAACTCCGTTTGAAAAAAAAAAAAAATAAAAAATAAGAAGTCAATTTGCCGCGACGTCGTCGATTGATAAAACAGCGTGAAAACGATTGTCTAACCGCGTAGGTGCTTTATATTTAGGTTTTGCATAAAACAGCAGCCGCCGCCGCAGCAGTCCCGAGCTTGCATAGAAGGTCAGCATTGAAGAATGAAGTAATGAGATGCAGAGCTGCGGGTCTTTTTCATGAATACAGAGCGAGTACGCGCGGCTCGACGCAGACAGCGCGACGGGTCCCGATATGTAACTGATATTCCGCGAATGCCAGATTAATGCATAAATTCCGCATACAGAGAGAGAGAGAGAGAAGTGCACGTGTGCAACGTCGTCGTCTCTCCCTCGCAGTGGCGCATCACATGTCTCCGAGCCTCTTACTACTCGGCGTTCAGACGGCGGTGTCCAGAAAACCGGTCACCCTTATATACCTATATAGCTACACAACACACACACACACACACATATATATATATATATATATATATATATATATATATATATATACATGCGCGTATGCTATCCTTATACTCACTGCGCAAATAATAATGCATTATTTATGCCGATCACCCCGCGCGAGCGCTATCCAGACAATGTACAGACGCTACTATTACTACTGTTACTATACCGTGTCTATCTATATGCTCGCTTACCGACTGCCTATTTCGTCGTTAACTGTTTTTTTTTTTTTGCTTCTTCTTTTGCTCTGAAGTCAACTAGCTGGCTACCTATATGCTGTATGCTCATTCACGGCTGCTCGCTCGTGGCTGAGAACCATATACTCGCTCGAATTGAGAAAATAAATTTTTTTTTATTGCCTTGTGATTGTGTATTTTTCGGCTAAATCGCTAAATTGCGTGAGAAAGTTTTATTTTTATTCTATTGTATTATTGTTTCGTGTACTAATCATTTTCCTCGTAGCCAGACAAATTGTTGACATACGTTGCTCTCTCGCTCTTACTGTGATTCAGTTTCATTATGTGTATATGGTGATAAGTTTGATGATAAAAAAAAATGAATTGACATTCGTTATCGCATTTGAGTTTTTAGGAGATAATGCCCGTATCGGTCGTATGTGTGTGTGTGTATGTGTGTGTGTGTAAGTCATGATTCTATTTTTGTGGGAAAACTATTGAAATTGATATTAACGTGCTATTACGAAAAAAATATTATAATTTTAAAAATACGTATAAAATTTTACCGATACCACCGTCAATGAGTAATACTTCAGGAAGCATCGAGCTTGCAATGAAAAAAAAAATGCCAAACGATTTTTTATTCTCTCTCTCTCACTCTCATTCAAAAGTACTGCGCATTTTCTTACACCAAGTACATGTATATATGCAAGCAGATACGCGCTGCAGCGGCGAACGAAGTGTATATATGTATGACACAGCCAATCAAGTAATCGTTACAGATTGAATCACTAAAGTTTACTCGAGCGCGTGTGCGTCGAGAAAGAAGAAGAAGAAGAAGAAAAAGAAAGAGAGACACGCACTCTGATGATGCGCATGCAACATTTATTTTCAGCGAACATAAATAATACTATATATGGTCGATGTCATTGGTTGCATCGCGGCTGTGGCCTGGCCGCGCCGTGCACTGTTACATACATAAGCATGAGGCGAGCGCGCGCGAACGAACGTCGCGATCGCAAAGCCCCATTATCGGTTAAAATATACAGAGATAGATAGAGATAAAATGATATTATTATTTTTTTCGCTATTGTAAAGTCGCGATTATCGCTCCAATTATATACATATACCGTAGATAAGCGCGCGGGCGTTCGGCCTAATCTGCGCGCGGACTCGTCGCCGTCGCCTCGTCGCTCCAATGACATTATACCTATCTCAACTCTATTTTTATCGAGAGATCAGCAGCTTGCTCCGCGCACGGCATCGATAAAAGCCGTACACGCGTATATGAAACGATGTTTGATTGCCTCGTTACTATATTATCGCTACCGATACACAAACGTTACGCGTTTGGTAAACATCGCCGTCGAGCAACGCCGTCGTGTGCCTCTGCGAGTCTATGCGATACACACCTGCCGCGCAAAGGTGCAAAGTGTTCGACGAAAGTCTATATGCAAATACGGAAAGAGAGAGAAAGAGAGACCCGCAAAGTCGCGTGAACTCGCGCCCGCCGCAAGGTCGCGCTCTAATACGCAGTCAGCTGGCGATGTTTGTTTTTTCCGCTTCTCGCGTGTTGTTGGTTTGTCTGTCGCTAAAAAAACGCACGGCCCGAGTATTATGCGTGCGGTGCCCCGATAACTTAATTACAGCGCGCGCGCGTAGCGTCAGGATTTCGTTATCATCGGCCGGGCTCTGATAGCGGGAGCATTTAAAAGGCCGGATTGCGTCAAAGCTCCCCGCGCCGACACTCTGCTGATTACGCTAAAATGCCTGACCTTCCTTACGTTCTTTACTCTGCTCTTTTTTTTCTTTTCTTGTCTTTTCGCCACCCCGATTTGCTGTTTTTAACACCACGTCAATTTTCTGACCTTGGGCTGCAACTGGAAAAAAAAATTTCACTTAATTTTGTAATGCAATATCAAGTATGTATGTACGAGAATTTTTTCCCGTTTGATAATCGAATCTCTCTCTCTAGGCGCGGAGGCGTTCGAGACAGCAAAATTTACTATCGTATATACAACGCAGACGAATAAATTACATAGTACATGTTAACAGAAACAAGTTTTTGCACATATACTCTTCATGTGGCGAGCGAGCGAGCGGCTTATCGTCGCGCGCGGCTTCAAACTTAAATAAAACTCACTTTGCACTGTACAGGGCTAATTAACGTCACCTGCTAGAATACATTGGCCTTCGATCTTATCACCTTTTGTATTTGTTCGAAAACCGAGAGATGCCCGGTGCACCGCCTATATAATGCTTGTCATTATATTCGACACGATATTTTCTCTTTATTCAATTCAAATTATTTTCACCAATCTCATTTGCAATCGTGAGTGCAATTCACCGCGACTTTATCGCTCGTACGGAACGATTTTAAAAGCATCGATTCTGTTCTTTCGATGAACTTAGCTTCATTGATTTTTTTTTGTTACTTTTCTTTTTATAGAAAACAAAAAACTGAACGGTGCACTCGAATCAATAGTCCGCTTGCACTCCAACCTTCCGACTTATGTTTATTATGTTGTGCTATTGCTGTTTTGAAGACTCTATCTCACGCAAGCCGATTGAATTTCTTTGCAAATTTATTATGCTGCCGACGTATGTAATATGCTAATGATATATACTTCTCGGCTTTATGGTAATAACTTAACGAAATATCGTCGCCGCATAGAAATTTATTGCACGGCAAATATTCAGTCTGTTTTGCAAATATTCAGTATATAACTGAGGCCGATTGCCAAGCGCGACTCTCTCTCTCTCTCCCTCGTAAATGATTGCGTGATTGGCAATTATGTGATCACCGCGGAGCAAAAGTTTTACCACGATTTATATATATTTCGTTTATTCGCCTGCATTTTTTTTTACGTATATATCGAACCGTTTTATTTACCATTCAGTCATTTGGGACAAGTGAAAGTTTAAATTGGAACTGAATATATTAATTACACTTAGTCATCGCATTTAAATAATCGCATGCAGTAGTTTGAAACTTCGATTAGCAAATGCGCAAGCGAACGCGAACTCGCCCGCGAATGAGTATGAAAATTTATTCCGCGTCATCAGAAAGTCTTTAAAAAAAAAACACTCGCGCTTTTCAATGATGTATACATTCTGCGCGCGGGTATGGGCAGAACGAAGCTTTCAACGAAAATAGACCATCGCACCACGAAACATGCCATTGCACTATTCAGCAACTTGTGTGGATATTTTTTTTTTCAATCGTTATCTTCTCGAAAATACACTTTAAGAGTCGTTGTATCGTTATTCGTTTTCGTAGCAATTACATACGAAAATAAACGTGGTGTCTACGCGAACGAGGGACGATTTTTTCTGGAAGCTTTCGAATTACGGAGTTAGCAACGAGGAATGTTTTCTATCGATGTCGCGCCGGTAAATATTTTTCCATTTCGATTTCCTGCTCTCGCGGCGTGGCGCGGCATAAAGCATTTAAAACAACATATCGATAAAAACGCTCGCGCCGCGAGTAACTGAATCTCTTCATTTTTTCTCTCGCACTCTCTCGGCAATATGTCGCAAGCGTTCAAATATTTTCTCGATGATTTATCCGCGTGTAGGAATAAATTAGCCGCAGTTAAAATGCACCTGGCCAAACAGTATTATTTACGTTTTTTTTCTCACGTACGCGGCCGCGCGTCGCGTATATATATGTATGTACGGAGCGGGACATTAAAACGGTCATTGCTTTTAACGACTTATTTTTCGCAAAAAGAATATAAACATCCAGTAATCTACTCGTCCGCGCTTATGAATTTAAATATTCCTCAATGACGTGTCTCTCGTCGAGGCGCATTTACGAGGGCGTATAGAATCTAAAACGACGCAAAGTCAATGAGACACTGGTAATTTTCCATAAACCGGCCTGTCTGTGTAAATCGGCGGCGAAAAAAAAAATAGTGAGAGCAGCAGAGACATTGGTCTTCTCTTTTTCTGTCTTGAGGTGGCTGAGAGCAATTACAGAGTTCCACAAAGCGAGCGACGTTAGTCTAGTATATCCTCAGGTCTGCGCCGCCAGGGAAACTGAGTATACGAGCTGGCAATCTTCAAAGACCTGCGACGCCTATAAGGGCTCGCTTTGGATGGGTTACTGGAATATATCTCACTGGAGATTATCTGCGGCTTTTTTTTTTGATTGGATTTTCGGCGGGAAAATTCTCGAGGTCGGATAATTGCTTGCTATTAAAAATAATACACTCACATTTTTTTCCCTCAGTTCAGCAAAAAACCAGCGTGATTCACTTCGAAGCTCTCTAGTTTCGCAATTTCGTTTGACGCCACCTAAAGCTCCGTATTTAAAAGCGTTTTTTAAGCGCGCGCATAAACAAATAAAGTTCTTCATATATACGTGGTATATCCAAGCGTATAGGGGCTGCACAACGTTTATGAAAATTCCGAAACAAAGTTAGGGGAATATTTGTCCGCCGAAAGTTTTTCATTTGCCGGGTAATCAAGCCGCCAAATGAAAAAGTCGAGTAGCCCCCTTCGTCCCCCTATCCACCGAAAAATTTTCACCTGCATAAATAATGGTTTAATCAAGTCGAAACAATTCTTCTCTCCTTGCTTCTTTTTTTTTTTGCCTCGGCGTATAAACAATCAATTAAAACTTTATGCGCGCGGGCGCAACAATAGAGTGTCAAAGTTTTCGTCGTTGCTCGCAACGCAATAAAGAGCTGAGTATATAGCCCGCGAATAAACAATCTAAGTCTAAGTTTGGGGGGCTGTTTAGCTTCGTCTCTTTTTTTTTACATGATTCATTGGTTTTTTCGTTGGCGAGTATAATAATTATAACCGAGCCAGAGACTGAAACAATGGACTGTATTGTTTGGCCCGCAATCTCAGCCTAATTACTCACGAGAGTCGCGGATTTATATATGTATGTATGTATATATACACAAGAGCGGCGAGGGGGTACGTTGTACCACGAAAAATTGAAGCGGGCAGCAACTGCATAATTTCTTGAGTACGAGCTGCTTGGGCTACGCGCAGCACTGACGAACATTCAAGAGACTTTAAGACCTTCCAGATTCTCTCCTCTTCTCGTTCCCATTTTTCGTGCCTCTCCACTGTGGTTCTTACCATTTTTTTTTTCTCATTAACTCTCTCGAGCTCGCCCACTCGGAGAAAGAGTGAGCTCGTGCAGCACTAGTGTTATAGCGTGCTCTTGAATCCTATTCACGGGATAAGTGAGCGCACGTGTGGTTGTGTCGCGCAGTAAGTATTTAAATCTATTCCGCAGGAAAAGCAAGCGCTTTTCCGAGTAAACAATCGTCTTGATACGCAGAACGAAAAAGAGAGAGCTTGCAAAAACATGCCGCAAGCCGTCGCAACACCACCACATTTTTATATACACCCCCCCCCCCCCTAAAAAAACAAACGTATAAATTTCTCCTCCGACACGATGCGTAGGAAAATGTCCTCTGTCAATCTCCCCCTTATATTTCGTCACGTATCTTTATATCTATATACCACACTACGCCGAAAAATGCGCAACTCGACTCGATGTACCAGCCGCACGTGTATCTCAACTATATAGCGCGTATCGACGGCGTAAAAAAACGTAAGGTGTAGCGCCAAGTTTTCCCCAGGTATAATCTCTCCCCTTCCAAATTGCGTCACCATTGCGCGCACACGCGAGAAGTCTATACGCGCGCGCCGCGGCCAAGTCCTTGACAAGCCAATTCTCACATCTTAGCCGATCAAGCGCGTTTCCGCGTTATTTGCGTCCGTAGAGTTTCCAACTTTGATTTTTCAACTATATACGTGTGCGCGCTAGCGAGAGAGTGAACTGCGCGATTTTCTTGGCACATTTCAATCGTTTTCGCGGAAGTTTATGCTGCAACAACGCGCGCGCGTGTAACATACTATAACCCTCATGCGCGCAATAGTCTATCTCGAGCAATTTCGGATTGAATTATTAATGCCATCTGCTTTAGACTGATGTTGTTTTCTTCGGATTCTTCATTGTTGCCATTGTCGGATTGGATTTCATCGCTCTCGTTTATAAGTTTCTATCTGTCTTCTACGTATCATTTTTTTTTTCGTTTCGGATGTTTCGTATTTTTGTGCAAATAGATGTGGATACAAGCGTAATTTTCGAGGTAATTTTGCTACTAAGCGCTGCACGCTATTATTATAAATATACATTTGTATATTTAATGATTTGCAGGTAGTCGTCCATAAGTGCTTTCAGAAATAGGTTACACTCAGGAATGTTAATGTTCTTACAATTCAATATTTCATCAAAAAGATACAAAGTTGCTCGAAAATTGTAACACAGTTATTGCGTGAAAACACTTTAGCGATGACGACTTTGAATTCATGTGTTTGGCAATCTTCGTACTGTGTATGATAGAGAATACATAATTTGAAATACTGTAACAGTTGGTTATTCATAGAAACATGCATTTATGTTACGTAAAAGCTTTACGCTAAAGAAAGTTTTGTGCAATTATTAAATCAATTTAATCCGATAGAAATCTGAATTTCGCAGTTGTTTATTTTTATAAATTTTATCGTTTGGATGGGTCGAAGGCTGTGAAATTAAAAGTTTTCCGGAGAGCAAATGCATTCGATATTTTAAATTATTACGAGTCATAAATCGTGTAAGCGCGTAGATTATAAATCTGGAATATGACAATCGCATTGCAAATAACAAACACGTGATAAAGCTTTCCATTGCAACCTTGAATCAGTATCCAAAACCTCTTACGCCTTGAGTGAATTAACCGATAAACTTGAAATGTTCAAGTTCATTGAAACTCATTACGATAATGAAAAATAAAAGTCAAGCTTATCTTCAATTTTTTTTTCAATGGCAAACGTTTTTAAATCGTTGACATTAATTCTATTTCTATTTGATAGAAAAACAAACTAATAAAATGATAATATAGCGAAATTATCATTGACTCGTTTACTTTTTATATTGTAAATAAGCACGTATAATCATGTAGATTACCGTATCTATATAATTAATATCGTGTACGTAAGTCATCGCATTAATCAGCTAAATAATTTCTTATCCCTCGGCTTTTTAAATATCACGCATAGACATTTTCATATACCTTCAACATTTGCGAGTAGTCGAAAGGCAATTTCGACAATATGCATTGTTACGTTACACAATGTCCGTCAAAAACTGCGTCAGCCCGAAAAATTCGCGCAAAGTGTTGAACAAATCTGTCGGAGTTATTTGTTGCAAGCCCGAGCGTGGGTTAATATTTTTACCCATTTTTTTCATCCTTGTAAAAGTATCGTTCGTCGAACAAAAAAAAATTTGTTTTCGCATTCCGGTATGCGGAATAACGCGAACTTTGAGAGAGAGTAAAAAAAAGGCATGCAAGCGAGCAGATACACGTTTCAATGGCGAGGCGGGCGAGTTTTAACGGAAAATGCCGTGCGCGCGCGCACGGATGAAACGAAATTCCAGACGCAGGTGTATCGGGCGAGGAAACAACAGTGAAAAAAAAAAATGCGATGGCCTTGTCTCAATTAACACGAGCGTGAGCTCGAAACTGGCTACTTTCTCGGTGCAGTGTATGCTTCGCCCGCAGTTGGATGCGTCATATAATATATACGACGACGACGACGACGACGATTGCTGTACACATATACAGACTTGGGCATACATACACAATTTTTTTTTTTCCTTTACAGCCATTAATACTCCGTTTGGAGCGCAGCGCGCATCTGACTTGCATGGTCATTATACGCTCATCCGCGTTTAATAATCCAGCGGCAGCAGCAGGCGTGAAGCAGCCGAGTGTCTGTGTCTGTGCAGTCATTAAATTTTCGCAAATTTTGACGAGCGCTAACTTAAACACACACACACACGCACGCACACATGTATCTTATCTGCGGGAGCGCAGCTCGCGTGCAGAGCAAGCTGCGTCGTAAACGCGTGGTGTGCGCACGTATGTATACGTGTATGTCCAGACTAATTACTTTTCGAAGACTTATCCAACTGCATCATGCCTATTTGGTTGCCCAAGGTCGCGATCTTTCTCTCTCTCGCTGCGTGAGTGCATTTTCGCACTCAAAGCAGAGTGACGCCCCAAAAACGACAAGTTTCTTGTGTCTGCGCGTGAGTGTGTGATTGCAAGCTCTCTCGCGCCGCGATGTTTACGCTGGCTCGACTCCCAACGACTTTACCTCATTTTCGCCAAATTTTTTTTTTTTTTTTTTATCGTCTTGGCATACAAGAGACCTGCCGATTTTCACCCAGGTTTGCGCGCATGTGTATATCGCACACGTCCATTGCAGAGCGCAGAAACGAAACGTGATAATGCTCGCGCTTTGCGGTGCTATATATATGCAGCTGAAAACCGCGAGGCAAATGCGCGCACGTAATAAGAAAAGCCCACTAGGGTTGCACGACCGCGTACATGTGTGTATGTATATATAGAGAGAGACGCGAGATGGAGAGAAGGGCGACGATAAAAAAGAGAGAGAGAGAGAGAGAAAAAAAGGAAGAAAAGCTGCGTGCGCGTATGTATGTATATATATAGATAATACACGAGCTTGGGCGTTGGAGCTCGCAGTGGTATATGAGAGCTGGCCATTGTCGAGGTAGAAAGAGATAAATAAGTTGCGAGTAATTGAATGAGAAGGAGAGCCTGGATGAAGGGAAAGAAGGGGGGGGGGGGCAAATGGGAATAAATCACGAATGAGATGGTAATGTAAAAGGAGAAGAGTAAAAGTGCATCATTAAGGGGAGAAAAGAGCAAGCGAGGCGCGCGAGTTGAGAGTGCTAGCGAAACAAGCGAATTACGAAATAAAAAAAAAAGCACACGGGGTAAGGGATATAATACATACATACGTTATATAAAAGAAGAAAGAAGGCGACAAATAAGGAGAGTAAAATAATCGCTCAAGGTTGCAGGCCGCGCAGGCGTTGCACCCGCCTTCTGCTGCAGCCGTTTTGCTGTTTACAGCGCGCATAAACGAGATGTATGCATGTGTGTGCAGTACAGCGAATTTATATCCGTGCGGCTGCGAACTGAACTCGTACAGCACGCTACCGAAATACTCGCTGCCCGAGCTGCAGCCGATGTTTAGATTCTCGCGGCTCTTTATTCCTTTGCAGATATCTTCCTCGCTCGCTCCTTAATTTATTTGCCCGCGCGGCATTTTAAATAGCCCGCACTATCAATAATCAGTTTTGCATAAGCTTCGATGACTTGTCGCGCTTTGATCTCTATATCTGCTCTATTTGCTTTGCGCCACTTAAACTGCAAGCGCGAAGATGAGATGTAGGCCTGCCCCGATTGATCGTCGTGTGTGTTGTTTCATTCGATTGTTCGCCAATGACATTATATTATTTTTTTCTTTATAAGTCATAACTTGGGTCGGAGATTTATCTTAGAGATTTAGATTGCGCGCGAGTGAATTAATGACGATATGCCATCGTGCGTTCGGATAAGAATATCTCAGCGTTTCGAGCAAATGCAGTTTCCTCTCTTTTCCCATACAGTATATAAAAGCACAAAAGAGGAGAGGGCAGGATATATAATGAAAAAAAAGGAAAGAAGTGCGCGTGATAGAGGAGGATTCTCGGTGGAAAACGAATGGAGGCGGAAAGTAAAGCGAGCTAAGGAACTGCATTCTTTGTATTTGTCGCTGAACATTAATAACGTAATCCAGCTTCGTAGATTATACGAGAGCGAGAGAGCCGAGTATAGAAAACGAGAGAGCGAGAGAGAAAGGAGAACCAGGTTTAATGTTTTAGCTTGGGATAAAGTAGACCATTAGACAGTTCAAGGTGTGGGTGATTTGATAGTGGTTGGTAATGCCGGACAAACGGCGAAAAAAAAAGAACAACCATTCCAAGCGTAATGCATAGGGACTAGATTAAACTAGTTTAACATGTGGAACGAAAAAATTCGGAATGTTTCTCTCCCTCTCTGTGGCTTTTCTACTTTCAACGCACGAATAACATATATGACGAAATCTATAAAAAAAATGCCGATTCTTGAAGCCTAAAATGGCAAAAATACATTGTAACGCTAGAG
>JAWWMK010000032.1:560099-591660 GCA_035047105.1 Galeopsomyia nigrocyanea | reverse complement strand
GACCGTAAACTGACCAATTTATGTCGCCTTTTTAGCGGGTTTTATGGCCAATTTATGGTCGAAAAACTGGCCAATTCCTCCAAAAACTGGCCAGTTATGGCCAGAAACTGGTGAAATTTTCTTGCAGGGTACGCAGAAAACTATATCGTTCGCGACGAAAAAAAAATTTTTCTTCTTTTCGCGAATATTATTAGCATTGTTCATGCGTGTTGAGATATACATAACGTGACAAAAAAACTATATAGCTTAATATAAAAATGCAACAAAGAAGTGTTGGCGAAAGGCGGCGAAGTCATTAAAAAAGCATTGTACTGAAATAGTAAATTGCGCCGAAGGCTTTAGTGGGCTTGCTCTCGCGAGGCTATTGTCTTGCATATTAACGAGCTTTGCCAAAAAAGAAGTATGTATAAGTGACCGCCCCCGCTCGCGCGCGAGCAGGGGGCAAACGAAAGAATGCTCGTTGTTGTTGCCGAGCTGCGTTCAACATGACACTGGAATGCCGAAGCTTGTATAAGTTGGCTCTTGCCCTCTCTCTCTCTCTCTCTCTCTCTCTCTCTCTCTCTCTCTCTCTCTCTCTCTCTCATTCTCGAGCAGGATTGAGTTTTCTCGGTGGAACAATGCATCTGAAAAGTCGGCGTGTGAGAGACAGTTTCCGCTTAGCCAAAACGCCCGAGATTTTTGCCAATCTCCAAATTTCGCTTTGTTTTCTATGTGTGTCTTACGCGCAAGCTCGTGTTGCAATTTACATTGTTCTCTCTCTCTCTCTCTCTCTCTCTCTCTCTCTCTCTTTCGCGCGCGCGCAGTTTAAACTTTTCCGCACACTGCACGATATCTATAGCAATTCTTATTTGGAAGAGCATGTAAGTCTCTTAATGAAGTTCGTTAAGTTTCACGCAGTTGCGGGTGGGAGTTGAGTTTGATTAATTGCTGACATTCTGTCATGTCATGTCTTCTCGTAAAAAAGAGTGTGTGTGTGTATGTGTCTTTTGATGAGCCGAATGTAAAATATGAAAATGTGGGTTATGATGAATTTACCGCAATAAAGGCGCGTTTGTGTACTTGGAAAGATTTATATATAGCCGAGCGGCTCGTTCGTTTTTATTAATTCGAAATTGGGTTTACAAGGCGAACTTTTGCCTTCATTACAGCTTCGCGCGTACATACGTACCTTCCGCAACGCGGATGATTATGATTTATGCCGAAGTGCACTCCTTAATTTAATCTGTCAATTTAGCGTTTTCGCATATTTCCTCGAAAAGGCTGCGATATTTATGCCGTGTATGCATGCGTGTAACTTTGTATCATCGTTTCCAAACACATAAAAACGATATAAAAAAAGGGTGTCGCGCTCGTAGCAGCTGATGAGATTCACGAGAAGGGAGTGAAAAGAAGCTCAATCTTTTTTTTTTCTCGTAAATTCACCGACGCGACGTATAGGTTGGGAAACGGGTCTCGCGCGCGCGATCAGCCAACAACTCATTTTCTCGGCACTTACGCTGTCAATAAGTCGGCTTAAATCGATCGGCCAAGGCATCACGGTGGCTGGAAGGACAAGAAAGAAGAAAAAAAAAGAGGAACAAGGTGAAAAAGAAAATAAAAGTGTATGTGAAGAAGAAGAAGAAGAAGAAGAAGAAGAAGAAGAAGAAGGGAGGGTATGTAAAGCTCTGGGTACACTGCAACTGAAAACTGTTGGCGGTGGCGATCTTTTTATATCCTAATTTAAAATTATGTCCACGAGGCGTTTATTTATAAATTGCCAAAGGGATGAGTTGCTTATATATGTATACATATGCGAGAGGAAGAAGAGCGAGCGAGCGAGCGGGTATACGGTATATCGCCGCCGCATAGCCTCGGGGCGTACACCATACACAGCGCTCGAACGCATAATCACGCCCGCGCGCGCTCGAGCGCCTTTACGAGGCTCTTTAAACCGATTATTGGCGATCGCGTCTGAAGCCTTCTCTCCCTCGCTCTCCTCTCTCTCTCTCTCTCTCTCTCCACCTCCGCGTGCGCGCTGCACGCTACTCCTCGGCCTCTCTCTCTCCTCGACTTGCTGTACCGGTTTTCGTGATGCTGCTGCCGCTGCTGCTGGACGTACAGTCCTTCGCACAAACAAGCATCATAACAACGGGGCTCAGCCGAGTTTAGAATGACGTATCGCCGCTTCCTGGTGATTATTTCGCTGAGCCGAATTTATGCAACAGTTTTGCACGAGCTTAAACGGCCGAACTCAATCCCACTTTCGTCGCCAGTTGTCGTTATTATCTTCGTACTTTATCTTACTTTTGATTTCTTTTTTTGCTTTTCGCCCCCCACCACCAACGTGTTACTCCGAATGACTCCGAGAGAAAATATCAAGCCTGGTGGTATACATCGAAACAGCGTGGATGTAATTACTTCGGAACAGTGATATAAAAATGTTCCGACGTACAATCTGATCAAAAAGTTATTTCTCGAGAGAGAAAAAAAAAATAAATGCCCGCGATAAATCTCAAATGATCTAAGACAGTGTACACACACTATGTACATCGTAGATAAGATCGCGAGAGGCATCTTTTAAACATTTATGAGAATCTTTGTAATTCAAAGTATAATAAATTGATACAATACTTTAACTTACATAATCGCTCATTTAAAGCAAAATCAAGCATCGCCTGCTATCCATGTATTATTTATGTTTTATAATGCGACAATTATACACTGGAGATTTGATTATAATAATTCGAAATTCACTTTTCAGCCTCTAAATCAATTTATGCGGGTGAATAATATGCTACAACGTAACGCGCGCTCCTCTTTAAAATATATGTATCGGTAATCTAAGCTACTGTATATTTATATATGTACTGCCGGTTTATGCAAGTAAAAGTGAAAATAAAAGAATGGCACTTTCATCAATATTCCGTTTTAATGAATTGGCCGCGCTAATTAATTCATTTCATCAGAGGAGCATTTTTTCACGTGCGTTCCATTAAGTGCGCTAGAAGGAAAAAAGGTATAATAGAGATGAGAAATGCCTCCGCGGGGTATATTCATGGATCTGTTATTCTCGCGATAACTCGCGCTATTTAGTGCGGTTTTACAGCTTGTAATTTCGAGCCCCACAGCTTCTAATGCCGTGTTTTCGAAGATACACCTGGAGTTATGGACCTAAAACCCGCAGCTGGATTTTACATTCTGATTATACCTCGACTTCGGCCAGCGATGCCATGATATTTTTCCTTTTTTTTCCCCTTCCACGTCTACATATCCCTCTTTATTACCGGTAAAACATCTATAGCAGTCCAGTGTGTTGCAGTATATTTTTATATGTATTTCGTGAATTCAATTAGCCACCCGAAAGCGCGACTAAACTCTTGGTATTATAGTTAACTGAAAAGTACAACGCATTCCGAAAAAATCCGGAAAGTCGAGAGTGCCTCGAATATAAGATGATGACTTTGATAAAAGAAACTCGTTCCCGAGAGTAAATTGTGAGTGATTATCCCCGAGCTAGCGTAGTTTTCAATCCACACGCGCTCGGCTGTATATACATCGTCTAGTTGTTTTACTCTCGGTTTTCGCCCTATGGGGGAAGAGTCACTTTATAGCACTAGAAAATCCTGCTTGTAAAAGGCACGGGGCATTGAAACAATTACGCCGAGTCGAGCGATTTTCTTTACAGCTTCGCGTGAAAATTTCCGGATAATTGCGCCCGTAAACTTTCGCGTGTATATACATACATAACGTTCGATTTACTCCCGAAAAATCGACCACGCAGCATTAACAGTAAAGCTCGCAACTCGTGTGAAAAACCATTAGCTCGGCCGCAACGGGCAACGAAGAACAAGCAAGAGAGAAAAAAAATGTAGACTTGACCTTTGTGCACTTTCTCGATGTACTGCTGTAATTTTGCGGTTTAGCTCGCGCGCGTTATACGTACTACTCGCGTGTGTTGCGGTGTGTACTGTGCAGTGCATGCGCAAAGAGATCGGAGAAGCTTGATGAAATGATGGCGGTCGACGAGGAGAGAGAGAGAGGCGAGCGCAAGCTTGTTTTGTTTCTCATATTCACAATCAGCGCGAGCAGCTGAATTGCGGTCGAAACATTATCCCATCGCCCGCTGGCTATATGGCATATGTATGTGCTCGCTCTCTCGTCGCGCGATTTTCCTGACTATTTGTGGAAAGCGATCCTACATTATCGAGCCCATTGCTGTTATGGATTGAAGCGAACACGATGCTCTTCGTCTATATACTCTCGCTCGAGCGCTAATTTGTCGTTGGAACTTTATACCTACTCATTTTGCCGCTAGCTGCTTCTGCTGCTGCTCATGCTCACTAACTACTTGCGTGGAAAAAATGATTGAGCATTTTTTAATTCGATTATGCAACCGAGTCATTAATCAACGCGCCGATGAATTACGATAAATCCGAGTTGATTGATAGAAGCACACGCGGAGATTACGTGCGGAAAAAAGAGAGAGAGAGAGAGAGAGAGAGAGAGAGAGAGGAAAAAAATACAAAAGATTTTTCCGAAATGAATATTGCATACGATGATTATTGCATCGAGTGACATTTGAAAAATCACTCGAGCTATAAGGCTGCCACGAAAGGGAAGACAATATTAAATTAACAATCTCGCATATAGGAATGCCACTCCTCCCTGAGACGCGAGCGAGAGAAAAAGAGACGCGCGATGAGTGACATCGCTAATATTCACGCGTGAGTGATTGCGCGCATAGTAGCTAATGAAGTGACACGTCGCATATATACGCGTGCATGCAAAAATCAAAGCCGAGAAAAAGAATCATCCCGAGTGGCGCGCGGTGATAGAACGCAGAAGGAGCAGCAGCAGCAGCCTGGTGGTCCAAATTGATGTGTCGCGCGCGGCTGATGAATCGAACTGCATGCTGCACTGATGTGCTCGCTGCCCCGCGCTCGCGCGCGAATCATTCTTTTTCGCTTTCCCCATCAACTACTGTGCGCACTACCGTCATGCCAGATTACACTACCGAGCAGAAGGAGAAAGAAAGAGAGAAGAAAAAAGCGACAATGAAGTACGCTGGAATTTAATAAGGCAAATAGAGTAAAGAGCAAACACACTATCCTCTCCTGTGGCGGCTCTGATTGCTTGTCGGTCGTGCGCTCCCGGCAAAAAACATCGGTACCGCAGTTCGCAGCGCGCGAGTCTGAGGACTTTATTTGTTCTTGAAACGCTGCTGCTGCTGCTGCTACCTGGAATTAGTGTAGATATACAATTCAGTGACGTTGCTTTCAAGGTTATATAGCTCTCTCGCAAACTTGTATATACGGTTACGAAAGTCTATTATATTGGTATATATACGCGCGTTGCTTCATATTTTTCGAATGTGTATATGGTAATTCGGTGAAAGGTCAAGCGTATATATACGTATATATACATCGACAATATGTGCATATAGCCTATCTGCTGTATAACGGGACAATCGGCATCGGAATAAACCGCTAAAATAACGCTATTCCAGATCTGTAAAAGAGTAAGTCGCGCGGGGCGCGCGTTTGGTCACGTGCTATACTCCCGTATAACAACGCTCGCGCGCTTGTTTTCGCGTTCAATCACAAAGTGGCATGGCTTTTAAACGCGCGGACAATGACGAGAGAGAAAGAGAGAAAGAGCCAGCAAATTTAACTGCAACGAAAATAGCGTTTCGTTGTTTTGTTGCATTTGAAATTCCCGCGATGCAAGCTTGCGCTATCACGCGAGCGCCAGGTCTACGTGACGCTCGTTGAGTGAGTCAGTGACACGTCCGGTCCGCCCGTTTCTCTCTCTCTCTCTCTCTCGCTCTATCTCTGTAGTGTCTGCCTACGTTTGTCTGTGTATGTGTATACGTAGACATATAATTGGTGATTCACGATGCAGATTCGGACACGTTCGCCAATGCATCGACCTGTCTGCCTTCCGGGTTTTTGTTGCCCCCCTTCCCTCCTCCCTCGATCAGCAACTCGCTAGCTCACTCTGCCTGTGTGTATGTGTATTTCTTTCGAATTATAGCGTTAATTGCCAATTAAACTAGTCGGACATTGTGCGCGCCAAACTAGTTTTGCAAGCGCCACTTCGGAAAAATTCAATCGTACGTACGCTGAGTACTGATGAGCGAGTCACTCGCGTATACTCTACGATACGTGTTTGTTTGCTCCGCATTCGATTAGAGACGGCACGCGTATAGATGTGCGTATTGGCTATACGCTCTCTATATATTGATTTTCAATCTCAACGCTGGGCAGTGAACAATTTTGATTTATCATCCAGAGCATTAATCGTGCATAATTATCGTGGATAATGATAAATAAATTCAATCGGGACGTTGACTGGCGTTGCAAGTAGAACCAGTCCGATATGGTCAGACATGACGTGACGCAATCACTTCCTGACTCGAATTATAACAGCGCAATTGAATACGATTTTGGCGATATTAATCATGCATCATTACCCGAATGATCGACAATTATTGCGGAAAAATACTTGTGGATTTATCAATGATCGAGTTGCGCAACGCGTCACGCGAGTAATAGCCGTGTATTAAAAAAAAAAAGCATGAGCTCACTCAACAGCTCGAAAGCAATTAAATTTGTTAATAACGATCGGTCTGTTTACGGTAAATCCGTTAACGCGCGACAAGTTTCCTAAAAACGCAGCTGCGCGAATAGCGTTATGTATACTCATCGAGTCCCGATACGTTTTATCGACTTGCGAGTCCGCGCGTCAGCCGACGATGTTGTTCTCCCAATCGCGCGTTGGTATTAAACAAACGAACGAATGAAAAAAAATGGATTAAGCCATAATCAGTGAAATTACGAGGCGCATCTCCTCGGATGCTTGATGCGCGCGCGCGAGCGTTCGAGAGAGAGAGAAAAAAAACTGACTCATCGGTGAATCATCATGAGAGCGATCGCGCGAGTGGCCATGAACGTCGTCGCCTTATTAGTTTAAAGACCTTTAAGGAGTACATAATTATCGAAGGCTGTGCGCGCGCGGCTGCTCGCTGACAATGTCACGGCGGCGCGTGCAAGGCAAAATTTCCGGCAGAGAATGCAGTTTGGCAGCATTTTTTTTCATTCTTCCTCCTCGCTCCTTGCACCACCACATGCTCCATGCCCTCGTTATCGACTTCTTATCGGTGCGACTTGCTGTCCTGTCGCGCGCTTACGCGCAGTTGCGATTAGATAAGACCGATATATACATATTATACTTGTCCGCAAAAATTTGATTGCGACAACTGTGTCCGACATGCCGCCGCGCTGTGTGCTAATTAAACGCGACGTTAATATGCGTTTCGGACTGCATCCGAAAATTACTTCGTTATCCCGCCGCGTTTAATAACGATCGAGTAATTTGTCTTCTTCAACGCGAGCGCTCGCTCGCGCGCTAATGACAATCGCTTTATCACGACTTGCACTCATTATTATGCACATTAACCTTGTGACCTATATAAACGCGCATTAAACATTCATCAAAGCCTTTTTGGTCGTATCGAAAAATTTCGTTTTCTAAATCGTCTGCGTGTGTGTTTCACAATTCGATGAAACTTGATAGAAGTGTTGTTGTTGAGTGTGTTTTTTTTTCTACATTCCATCCAGGTATTAAGTCGAATTGAAAAAAAAAATAATGGAATATTACCGGGATAGAAATAGAAAGTCCATTAAAATTGAGAGAATGATGCGCGGATCGATATATAAATATATACACGCTCGAATGAAAAATATAAAACGAGTTTTTCAATGTTAAGAAAAGACTGTTCCATAATCGCATTCGACGTCGTATTATGATTTGCTGTTTTGCTTCTACAATTCTGTTATATACACTCGGTTGAACGTCCTCGTTGAAATTTTAATGGATTTTATTCAAAATGTGAGGCCTTCGACCGACACGTGCGGTTAATGACCGAAAATTAGTTGCATCCCGTTTGGAAACAACTGTGCCACTCTCGATATGAACAAGCATATCTTCTTTTATTTTTAAATGCAAAACAAGTTTTTTTTCACTCCCCGAACGGAGAGAGAGAGAAAGATATATAAAACAATTAATAACAGTGACTAATCATTTACAAAAAAAATCATATCACTCAAACGGCCCAGAAGCAATTATTCAAATTTCAATAAAATTTACTCTTTATGCACTGTTTTAATTCGCGATTATTCATACAATTTAAGCGTAAATATTTATAAGGCTATAGCGAGTGATCAAACGAAAACATACTCGATTTAGCGAAATTGAGTGCGCCTATACACAGAGTATTCTTTCATTTCGGAAAATCGACATTGAAATTGAAAATACACGCGCGCGCACTTGTATCGTGAAATAAAACGCGATTTACTCGACTAAATTCGGCCGATAAATAAATCAGCGCCACTGAAAAGAATATAATTTATATCGGATCGGCATTCAAAAGAAGCCAGCGGAGTTATTGATTCAATTGCTCGGTGCTTTCATGGAAAACCCATCAAATGTTTTATGCTTTATAGCGATAAAAGCTGCAAGTGTGCAATGAATAAATATATGCGATCGTCTGCACCCGAGCGACAATATAATCCCACTCGTGCTCTCGTGCTCGGGTTCGCTGTACTTAAACATGCCGTGCCACTGCACAGCAGCACCCAAGCGCTTGGCAACAATTTTTGTTTTTTCACGTCTGATTATTAACTATTCGATATAATTAATGACGGTTCCATTGCGATCTCACCTATCATCGCGGCGATTAACGAACTCGCAGCAGCTCTAATTAATGCTGTCCTCGCGGTTGTGTGCTGCGTACAATTAAATCCGCCATTATAAATGTCGTCGACGCATGCGAGTGCGTTACACTTTTGCGATCCTCGCGCGCAACGGATATAAATCGTTGACGCGAAATATTGCCCGGGCATTCTCAAACGATGTAATTCGCAATTATACGTATGGAGACTTTTTGTACGGGCACAAGCGTATAGTTATATAGTTCATCGGCATTCGCCATTGGCGTTTTCGCGTTCGCCGCACGAAATTTATGTCTCGCGCTTAGCACTGCTTGCTATGTGTATATGTATCTATACATACGCGGTCAGTTGCACTGGACCGTGGTAACGGTTAATTAGCTTACGACGTGATGATGAGCAAAAATTCACTCTAGCGGTTACTGCGTGCTCTCCAACGATATATATTGATATTTACGCTTTCCTAGTAGTAATTTTTTTTACTTCTATTTGCACGTGATGCCTCTTAGTAAACTTCTTAGATTTGATGATTTCAACTTTACTCACATAAATTATTATCAATTTGTTCGGTCTGCAATGAAAAATTTTTTATTCAACGGGAAAAAGAATCAATAACCTGTGATTATCAAGCAATTTTTTTTTCTAAGCTGCAAAAACGATTGACTTCTAGTTTTGCATTATTAGCTAATTCGAAACAGGTTTCTCATAAATAATCATTTCAAATCAAATCATTTTTCAACATAACGATAAATTCATAAACTAACGAAGAACGACAAGAAAAAACGAGTCGTTTGCGGTTTCGCGTCGTACGAGAAAAAAAAAAGCACATCGCAGTGTGTAAATAAAGTAGTATATACACTTTTAAATATCTCCTCGTGTATGAGCATACGCGCACGTCGACGAGCGTTAATTAAGCTTCGCGCACGACTACATAATAATGCACGCTGAGTGAAGAAAAGAAGAAAAAAAAGTCGTGGACTTGGCCGAGCGATGACGAATACCCACTTGACGACGTTTAATGACGGAAATTCGACGTCGACGATGCGCGGAGCTCGCGATTCAATTTAAGCCTCGTTGCGGCGACTAAAAAGTCTGAAATTAAAAGGATGAAGGTGCATAGGTAACTTTCACGTACGATGAAATTTCGCTGTGTATACATAAAAAATATATAAAAAAAAAGCACATCGGTCGTCTATATACGTAATTGGCGCGGGCTACTTAGCGTTATTTAAAACTCGTTATTATTCGCTGATGAATCATCGGCGCGTTTGAAAATAATCATACGTACACGACTGACTGAGAATGATATCAATACAAGTATATTAAATTTCGAGAATGACAAGTATCTATAGACATAGCACGGCTTTTTTTATTATGTAGTTCGAGCGAAAGTTTCACGATGGCAATCAATCATCGGTCGCTATTTTCTGCACAACGAATTTTTAAATAAATAATTAAGTAAAGAAACGGGCGCATCGAAGTTTGATTTTAAAAATTCATACTTACTCGGCCACCTACTTTACTTCTGCAAATTTAACATTTGTTTCTTCTAACTTACTCGCCACCCCGTCGATTGCCTCGTTTCTATAGTGGTCACTCGACACAGTAAAGAAAGCAACAATCGGTTTTTATACGTCAGCCTACATATAAAAGTCTTGATATTTTTATGTGACAATAGGCGCTGCCTATCAACTTAATAAATCGTATTGTCCCAACTTATTTCATAGAACAACTCATTATTTCACAGAAGTCTGCGGACAAGCTTGAGTGTATCTTCCTTTTCATTTGCGCGCGGATGCTCGTAAATTGTCGAACCGGTAATTATTTGCCATTCCGCGGCGGTATACATTAGCAGCGAGGATATTTCGCGCAGCTGTCGCATCGTTGCATTCGATACTGTTAGCGAGTCGCGCGCGGGTAAAACAGGATATATCTGCGACTTGTTCTGTTGCAGGCGACCAACACCTGAAACTCGCACAGGATGAGATCGAACGAGTATATGTATGTACCGCCAACAGTCACCGGAGATGAGCGGACCTCCTTGCTCGCTTTAGATCAGCATCTAAGGCGTTAATTAATCACCAGCCTGCTTGACTTGTCTATACACTCGTTTCTTATTTGCAATCGAGAGCATCTAAATAAACTTATAGTGTGTAGTAGCATACTGATCTTCCAGTTGAAGAAAAAAGAAGGCAATTTATTTTTTTTTGCCGTTCAACTGTATGTCCATTCCGTTGATTTAATGAGATAAGCTATGGCAGTATTAATAGTTAGTTTCAGAGAGCGAAAGAGCGAGAGACGATAAAAAGTGCTGCGGGAGTAGTAGCCGCGCGACCGCTTGGAGTATTTTACTAGCGGAAGTATAACTCTTGCAACGAGTTACAAGGCATGTACACCTTCTTATTACAGTAAGTATGTTGTTATACAGCAGTTACTACACATATGACATATTGGTATGCGTAATAGGCTGAATCGCTTGCTATGGCTCGCCAGTAAATGCATCATTAATAACAAGTCATTAGATTAGTTACTACTGTTATACCCGCGCGCGGTACACACGCCGACAAGTAGCTTCGCATTAAGATGTCGAACGCACATAATCAATGACGCAGCGAACCAACGGACTTTGACTCTACTTTTTTTCTCTCTATCTTTCTAATGCACGCAACCAATTATGTACGCTCTAATTTACTAATTTGTTATGCTAAGCACTGTAATTTATAAACTGTCTTCGATTAAGTAAGCTCCAGCGTCCATTGATTCGTAAGTGTTGAAAAAACTCACGAGATTATTTATCAATCTAATTGCAGTGTTTTGATGGTTTTTGATATTAAAAAAAAAATTCAGTTTACCGTGAATTAACTTCAGCAAATCAATTTCGTTCCTCTTCAATACTCGCGAAAAAATCAGATATTTTATGTATGTAAGGCCACGTACTCCAAATACATAGGGCCATCGCCAGTTCGTTGGCGAGGATAAGATATATACCCGCGTATAGATCACGGTAGGGAGAGGCAGAGCAGCGAGCAATTCTGAGGGACTACGCGTCTAATCTTGGCCATGCGTCCGAGGATTAAGAGCTCTCAAATGGACTTCGCAACTTGCAATTACTGAAGGCCAAGATTCCTAAAGGGTTGGTAATTTCTCGCCTAATCCCTGCGTGCTCGCCTTTCCTCTCTCTTTCTCTCTCTCTCTCTCTCTCTCTCTCTCTCTCTCTCTCTCTCTCTTTCTCTCTTTCTCTCACTGACAGATGCCATGTGATACAATAAATTCCTTGAATTCGCCGTTTAAAATGATGAGCTCGGAATTAGGATTCTTTTGTCCTTCGGACGCGAAGATAATTGAGTTGTTGGATAGACTTCGTAACGAGATTTATCAATCATGTAGGCGGAGATTTTACTTATTTATAAAGTCTGACTGATATATTAAAAAATGCACAGGATACGAAAATAACTGAATAAGAATTGATAAAACTTTGAAACCAAACTGTTTATCGCTCGAACGAGGGAGTAGCTTGTTAAGGTCAAACTCATTTAAGAGGCGAAAGAGGAGACGGGCCAAAGACGTGTATAACGAAGTGAACAAGAATAAAAGAAGAACAAGAGAAGTAGGAGGAGGTGGTGGAGGAGGAGGGGGAGGCGGGGGACAGAGAGGTTAATTTCCCTCGAAATGTGACATCCATAAAAGTGTTACGCCGCGCCAGCATAATCTAATCACGCAGGTTTATCTGAAGCGCTCGGTCTGCATCACAATTCAGAGAATTGTTTGTCGTCAATTTCCTGTCATCTTCGTCGTCGTCGCTGCCGCCGACTACTACGCCATTAAAATATATGCATTAATTCGGATCAACGGTCATTCGCCTCGAAAATCCCCAACGATTACGCATTTTGTGCGAATAATTATAGTTTAGTGGACGCTCGCGGGATAAGAAACGTAGCTTCGCCTGTATTTAACGCCTCATAAATATGGCGAATGAAACTGTCAATAATTTGTGGAAAATGCTCACTCGCGGAAGAGAATAACTACAACATCGATCGATTCATTGATGCTATATTAATGGGCGTAGTTTCTTGTATATTTTATCGCTTAGACTTCCATAATCCCGGCTTATAAATTGGTTATGATCTGCATGAATAGACGTTATTGGATTCTTGAACACTTGGAAGAGAGAACATTTGTGATGTATGAAGACCAATAACGCTTATTAACGTAACGATAGAATGAAAACATTCCCTAATTTTGTTAATAATTTATTCTTTTGCAGGTAATTTGGTGTGGATGAAATATTAACCAATCACGTATACAATAGATTACGTGACTATTAAGTTAAAATAACCTTTGAATATAAAATATAACATTTCTGTAATAAATTCGTTAAAAAAAATCGCGAATGGTAACATCATCCGTTATGGAAACCACGAGTGCCATAATAGACAATTTTAGAGTTTAAATGTTGGTATAAAGTTCTAAATCTCCCCAGTCATGGTTTTCTATCTAAATATTAAAACCTCAAAAAAGTAAATCTTATATTGTCCGGTAGATTTCCATGTAAAATGTCAATATAAGTACAATAACGGGGTGAGTTAAGAGTTACATAAAAATAGATTTGAAGGAAAAGGAGACTTTCATTTAGAACAAAATAAAACCTTAGACTTTATTTTGAAACACTCGAGAGTTTAGAAAACTAAACTATTCAAGCTCCACTTTACCAATGCCCTTTTCGTTAAAAGTAATTGTACTTAGAATTATTCTATTTAACTGGTTCACGCTATATTACGTTAAAGTTTTTCTATTGCATATTGGCCTTAATCGCTGTTTTTTTTTTACTGGCCATTTCGTGCGGGAATGGATTCGCAATGACAACAACAATGGGTTTCCATGACAAGCTTTGTCAGTATACATACTGCCAGTAAACAACAGCAATAGGCGACGCGAGAGTATGAATTTTTAATTGCATAAAATCAAAACATCGCAGAAAGTTGTATACGGAACAGTAAGAAGTTATACATGGAAAGTTACCGGACAGTATTGGCTGTACTTGTTTAAGGTTTTAATATTTAGTTTTAAAATTTTGACAGACGTGTGAAACTTGGATATATTAAAGTTTTTAGTATTCTTAACTTAGGCAAAGAATTTTTAATATAGCTTATAGTGCAAAATACGGAGAAATAAGACAATGAAAATGACAAGTTTAATATGGGCTCTTATGGAGCAGCTTCGAAATTATCGATAAAAATTGAAATTTTTTGATAGGCCTACCAAAATTTTTTGGAAAATCGGTAGAAAAACGTTTATGGAATAATCGCGCAAAGTTTCAGCATATGTTATAGTGCTTTTTGTTTAGCTCTAAATTAAAAACTGTTCGTGAAGAGGTTATATCCGTACTAATTTAGCTTTTTTTGTATAACAATATTTTGTACAATTTTTGTATAATTCTCCGATTAACAAAATAAGTGAGAATGAGTTGATTAGCATACTCTTTTATCGTTTTAATTGATATTATCGAGTTATACATTTTAGCGTCGATAATACATATCGCTGTAGATTTCTAGACGAGTACTAGGCAACTTCCTTAAGGAAGGTGGAACCAATTTACAACTATATCCAATTTGGGACTATATGTTCGAGTTTGAAATATTCACGGTGCAGTGACGCCCTACATGGTGGCATTATGTTTATGCTATCTAGCAGTGACAGTTCCATAGATTTGATTGCAGCAGTCACTTTGTCCTCAGACAACCAAATTTTCCAGTTCCTTGAATTTTCCTCTGGCTAATATATGTTATTAAAGTTAGTCTAATATATCTGAACGTACAACTGAAATACACCATTCGATTCGTCTTTTTTTACTTTCTCAAAAGCACTCATAAGAAATGTTCAGACGTGTAAATAACCTGAATTCCGCCCCAATGACTTTTGTCTTTCGATTATATCCAATATGGTACTACACCGAAAATTAATAATAGATTATGAATAAACATAACAAAAATTTCTTTTCATGTTCCAGTTTGGAATTTCTGTTCTTAATCAAAGGGAATACTTGGCAGTTAGCCAAAATAAATATAGTTATTCCTTATCAAAGTTGAAATATCGATTTTCGTTTTATTTTCCAAAATCAATGTTTATACGTCATTGTTGGAGGTTCCATCAAATCATTGTCTTATTGGCAGATATTGATATATAAAAAGATTAAATATGCAATTTATCGTTCAGCGTATAATTTCATATCTATAAGTAAAAGAATAGTGAAAAGAACATTTTTTCAATTCGCCTCTTTCATGTTTTCGCTTTTGAAATGCAACGATTGGACATATTTTCCTGTTTTATCTTTGTTATTACTTTGGCAACCGGTACTTTTCTTGTCATGTACATTTTCAGTAAGCGTTATTGTATGATATAATCGTTTTTTGAAAGAATCTGTCATCTAACTTGGAAACTATTAGAAAATATGCAATGCGTGTAAATCAAGCCTCCTATCTTACCAATGTATAACAGCCCGACTTAGACAATTTATTTCTCTTAAATTATGTCGGCAAAGCCAAAATTTGTTGATAGTATTTGAAAGCTGGTGCAAAATACTATACATAAAAAAATTATTGTTCAATTCTGTCATTAATCAATATTTGGTGAAGTCACCTTAGAATGAGCCCCCGCACGTAAAAAATGCATTCATAGTAAAACAGTACGGCTTTTTGGGTTACTAGTCTGAATTTGATCCACCAACCTTAGATAGAAAACCATGACTGCGGGGAGATGTAGAGCTTTATACGGATACGTATACTCTAAAAATATCTATTACGGCACTCGTGGTTTCTGTACATAAAACATTTAAATTCATTTATGATTGTCTGTTTGTCGATGGGTGGCTGATGTACATATTCACTCGCATATTGAAAAAAGCTATTGTCAAACCAAAAAAAAAGAAAAGGAAAGGAAATAGTTTGTCGCGAGAGTCGTGAAGGGTAAAGGAAAGGAAATAGTTTGTCGCGAGAGTCGTGAAGGGTATAAGCTTATACTATTATTATCTTGTTTCGTTCTGCATGCACCGCGCTATTACCAATAAAACACAAGTGTGAATCCACGTTTGTATGCACATCGTTTGTCCGTGTTTAGTTTGTCTGTGCGTGTGCATGTCATATAATATATCAGTTCACGAGTCAGCGCAAAATTATATAGCATATCGTAGCGGCTTTCGTGTTTATTCTTTTCCGCGATACGCAAGCGTTTTGATTGAAACAAAGGCAGTGTAACGAAACTAAACTGCGTCGCGCTAATAGCTATACATATAAGCAATAAATGGAACGCCGCAGCAGAGATTCGCTGTCCCGTGGCAGTTGATTTATGCTCTCTCTCATCGTAATCGCTGAAAAAAATCGGCGCGACGCGCAGATCTATACCCGCTGCTGCCTATCGCGGACATTTGAATTTGTTCTACGCCTTCATTGTACGTACCAACTAGCTGAGAAACGCAGCTAATTATCGCAGTTCAACGTCAGTCTTACAGATGAGTCAGATTATTAATTACGCTCTCCTTTTTTTTTTTGGTCTTTTTGCTCGATCCCCGAGAATCCTTATCGCGCATCGCGCGAGAAATTGTTTCTTTGTGTCAAAACTTCTTTTCGATATTATATGCGCGTTGTATCCGATTTTTTCGCACTCGCCTTTTTTCACTGATTACGCGAGCTATCGTTCATGAAGGATTGCAGTGTTGCTGTCAAATATGACAGCTTTTTTTTCGTTGCTTGCACTGTTTAGGATTGACGATCGAGCGAGTGCAGTTACGCATTAATATGAGATTACAATTTTTCTCTTTTCACTTTATCGCTGGATAACTGATATTCGCTAGTTAATTACGCGCTGTTATTGCGAAAGCACGAGAGATCAAACAGTCTTTATGCCCAATTAGTGCATTATATTTTTACCTCAAAATCTATCACTATATCGAGAGTCTTCGCTTTGAGAAGCTTTATGCGTGTTATGAGATGGTGAACTAAATTTAAGACGCAGTAACGGTGACTTTATCGTTTTTTTCTTTCTGCTCGAGCGGAATCATAACATCACATTTTGACATTATACGTTATACTGATTTATGACGTCAATGCTATTGCTTTCAAGTCGAGTTTTTACTCAATTTTTTAATTAAAAAAAAATTGATAAAAAACTAAACAGTATTTTAGTTCTTTTTTATGATGGTGATGATATGTGAAATTATTTGTGCATAATAGATAATAAAATAAATTATAGAAACACAAAGTTGACTGCAAATAAAAATTTAATACAAGATACGAGGCGAAGTGGGTCGAATATAGACATGAAGCAATTTGAAGGGTTAAGCAAGTACTTGATTATCTGCTTGAGTAAGACATATAATACATATATGCAGAAGGTAATGAGGGGTCAAAGTTTCAATTATCCAGCCTGAAATCAGCTCTCTTCCCTCCCCGCTTGCCCTCCTCTTTCTCTCGTCTTGCTGAATAATTTGCCAACAATTTTCTTATACCCTTCAGTCTCGTTCGTATATATAACGGAGTGCAGCTTATTTTCGCTGCTACTCCCTGTGCGACATGAATTTCTGACTCGCATATCCATAATACGATATCGTTGCGCGCCTGCGTGCGTTTGAGCGTATATAGTAGTAGTCTCTCTCGTGCTCGACGTGTACAGTCTGGTGCTCGTTTCATTATTAATCTCACTTGCTGTCGGCTCTCCGTCGGACTTTCTTCCGCTTTGGCACCTCTGCAAGCGATCGGCTTCCCCTTCCCTTCAACCCCCCCATCCTCTTCACTCTTACTCTTGCGCAGCTTGCACTGCCTCGGGCAATTATGGACACCCGTGAGCGAGGCGGTCGCCCCGGTGGCGGCTCTCGGCTTTGAGATGCACGCTAGCCGCTCGTTTGAATTTTGCATGAGAAACGTTTGGGCGCGCGAGCAAGCTCACCTATCTCCTCCAGTCAACCCCCCTTTTCTTCGCTATACTATACGTCGCTTCGTCTTCGTTTGATGTTTTCTTCAGTATATCGTCGAAATAGTCAACGTTTTATTTAACGACAAGAGGTATCTAACGGAATAACCGATTTTTACGTTAATAAAACAGTAAAAGAATTCTCAAAACAAAGTACATCTTATCTACTCTTTTCCAGGAAGTCACACTGCTCTTTGATTCGCATTATGCAATTAACGAAAATGCAATAATTGTTTTTTTTTTTATCGCGGTTACCGATAAGCCGATGAGTCATAAGACTTCTTTCCTCAGTTTGTGTGATGACAAATGGCCTTCTTTTTAAGTAGCTCACACATAAGGGGCTTGGATAAACTAGATTTTAATAAATAACGAAAGCGTGTCTCTAATGCGCGGCAACAAACAAAACGTGCCGATAAAGCAAAAGCATTGTCTGTTGTGCGCGAAGGCGCAAGTTTGATAGTGATTTCGCTGAAAAGTCACACTTTGACTTTGCACGTTTGCTTATTTCATCGCTATTTAATCGCGTCTGTACGTATAGCCTTGATAATTGCAAATCATTACGTCAGCTTCGCAATAGCTCTCTTGAGTAAAATTTCACGCTATAAACAACAAACGCAGATGCAAAAGGCGCGCATTGCTGCAAAGGTAAGAGAGAGAGAGAGAAAGAAAAAAAAAGGAAACGGCATGAAAGTGAGTTGGCACTTTTTGAATCTCGCGAATTTACCAACAGGCGAAGGTGCGGGCAAAAGGAGGCGTGCAGCACACACATACACACAAGGCATATAACGGGGGATATATAACGCTCGATTTCATACTGCAATCACTTTGCTCGCGAGTCGAGTCGAGTCGAGTCACACAAATCGATTTCAGCAGATTCGACATGCACTCGAGCACGCACAACACACTTCGAGTCAAAGTATAAACCGTATATCTATATAACGTCACTTGACCTCGCGTGTAGATATGAGCGCGCGCAAGCTTTAGCCTAGGCCGCAAAAAAAACGTGTGTACTCCATCGGAATTTTTCACCACTATACTACTACTATACTCGGACGTAACCAGCCGTAGCGATTTAATGATTTTGCCATTTTCGGCCGGCCATATAGCATCGCGCTTATTGCCCGATCACTCTCCGGCAATTACGCGCGGCTTTTCAAACGCAAAGCGCGCGTCAATCACATCGATATATAGACGCTTATAACACCGCGAGAACATCGTGCGCCGCGCAAACGGACGATTTGCAAGCAAAGATTATAAATCACACACGTGAGAGAGGGAGAGAAAGAGAATATAGGAGCTAATGTTCAGCAATTAACAAGATTTCTTCCTCGTGTGTATATACGCGTATCTCCCCACCCATGCTTCTTTTTTCTTTCTTTCGTTCTTTCTTTAGTCACACTATTAGCACATTGTTTGCGCAAAAAACCGTTCGTTTTTTTTTTCGTAATATGATTGCTAGACCGTTATTTATGCGCGTTTATGATTGAGTCTTGGCTTAATTATTTAACTTGCGATGACGCGTGCGCGCACGAGAGAGAGAGAGAGAGAGAGAGAGAGAGAGAGCGAGAGAGTGAGCACTTACGAAAGCCACAACGCACGTATACATATTATAGTAGAGAGATCGAGAGTTGGTGCTTGCAATTGCTAACGCTATAATTAGTATAATTATCATTCGCTCGGCAATATACCGAGAATTGCAATATGGTTTTGAAAAAAAAAGAAGTTACTTTAACAAGGTTTTCCATACGGCAGAAGAAAGAAAACGTACTTGATGGTAATTATCGGCATTTTGACACTATCGAGTAGCTTTTGCGTGTAAAACATGAAAAATGAACGCATGAAATTTTGATCGACATCACACACGTCGTATGCAGAGAAGAAGGAGCTTGGATACGAGGGTAAAATAATCGTAGCGTGAAATGGGTATCTGCATTATTCAGCGTTTGCTTTGACGTTGTACCTTATACGCGGGTACACACGCACACGTTGAAAAGCCACAACAGTAGCTAACGCATAAGGGAAGAAACGAGGCGCGTATTATACGATGCCACGACTACGCGCGCGCTAACGACATTATGAAAATGTATCGGGAGCCATTTACGATCGTTATAATTTACGATTCTGCGCGTAACCCTTTGCCCAAGCAGGTGAAGTGCATTATATAGGCATATACGCACGAGCGTAAAGTTGCAGCTTCAGCCCGCACAAACGCGCAAAATGGATAGCTTGCAAACTCAACGACGACGACGACGCTGCCGATTACATAGTCCGACAGACGCGTAAAAGCCCTGAGCTATATCAAGCGCTCTTTCGTATATGTACGACGGTGAGAACTTTCAGCAACAGCGCGACTACTCGTATATGCGTATAAGGGAGACGGATTTCAAAGTTTCGTTGCATATTATTGATGAAATATTTGAATAGCGCATGTGTTTTTTACACTATATACGCATGTAGAGTTAGTTGTTGAAAGATTTACAACTCGCAGGCGCGCGCCTACGGTTCAACGATCCGAATAAGCTTCTTCTTGACGGCTCTGTTGCAACTAATTGTTGTATACGCGCGAGTGATAGCGCGCGATAGCTAATAGTCTTTTTATGAAACGGAGATATGCTACAAGAATGGATTTCGAAATCGAACCAAGACGTAGTCAGTACACTTTTGTAATGACCCAAGCGATTATGATAAGTGTGACGCAACTCGCGGGGCTTTGAATAAGTAAGATCGTGATTGAATTATAAATAAATGAAGTAAGTCGTTTCGAGTAAATATAGATAAGCCTCGTGGATATAACAAAAGACATAGCAACAATAATGTCGTGAAAGCGATGTAACCACGAGATATATCAATTCCCTTTTGCAAGAAATTATACATATATAGGTCGTTCGCGCAAGTCTACCCACATGACGATGTTATAGTCTGACGGATTTTCACGCTCTCGGCATTACGATGATAAATGAGCTCGCAAATGACTGCGAATGCATCAGCGAATATACATCATCTGTATACCTTCGAGTAGATTCTATATACGCAAAGCGAGGGCAGTAAACAAAACTATCGTTGCATATCGATGTTTTGCCTGCACTCAAACGAGGCGAATATAGGCTCGATTTATCAAGGGGAACCCACGCGTACATGTATATAACACTGCTGCTGCTGCTGCTACGACGATACAACGCGACGCATTGTGCGCGCATATCGACTAAAAATAAAAGTAAAAAAAAAAAGGAAACGAAACGAAGCGGCCGTGATACTTTCGTTTGCCATAACACAATATTATTGCGAGCAACAGCAGAAGCAGCAGCAGCAGCACACAGTGAGTCCGTTGTGTTTGAGGCGCGACACGTGTCGCGCGAGGAATCATCGTGACCTGTCAAAACACTCGCCAAGCAGCACACGCACATATAGCCTACTATAGAAAATGTTATCAATGTTTCTTCGATGCTCTAGTTCCGCGAGCTTTATGGAAGTTTTTTTCGATTACTTTATTGCGCGTTAAAGCTCGTATAATGAGCGTCGTTTTTCTTTTATAGGAAATTTGCTACGTTAATATCTGCCCGTCAATTCAGTCGACCAATCGACTGCACTCAGGCATGAGTTTAAATCGCTGAATTCGACTGAAAGTTTCGATTTAACAAGTGGGTATAGTATACACACTTATACAGCCGATGATTATCCTTTTGACAGCGCTTCCTGGTAGTCCAGTCGCGCCGTCAATTTTTCTTCTATTTGCATTACAAAAAGGCTCAAGTAGCGGGATATACTTGGCTCGCGCTCGAGCGCGAGAGAGTATCATACAATTATAGAAATTATTGTCAATTTGAACCGGTATAGAAGCTGCGCGCGCGCGCACATACACACCGCGGGCAGACCTCGTGACATGGTAATTTTGCATCAGCACCTCAAATTGTTATCTCGCTTCTGAGAAAAGCGATTCGCAAGCCCGAGTCGTTTCTAGCACTGTTACTGCTGTATGCGCTCTCGCTCGGACTCGAACAGCAGCAACAACAACAACAGCGAAAAAAAAACCTTTTTAATTTTACGATTGCGCGATTATTTCGTCTCGATTCGTTATAGATTGCAGCGCGGGAGCGACTTTTATTGCGGGACAGTTTTGAAATATGGATCAGCGCCCGCGAGTGTAAACACGATGATTGAGCTTTCCGCGCGCGTTGGAAATAGAAAACGTCAAAGTAGTTATTTGCTCGCGAGGAGGAGAGATAGGGTGGGCTAAACTGCAATAGCGAGTGTTCCACTTGCGGCTCTCTCAATTCCAGGGATTTGGTACGTCGCGGAGGAAGTGGCGAGAAAAGAGAGGAAAAAGGAGAGAGAGAGAGAGCAGCTAGCTATAGCTGCGAGAAAGAAAACTGTGTACCAAATGCAGGATCCTATAATTTCATAGATAGTAGTGTCGAGGCCACGAGAAAGATAGAGAGAGAGAACGCTCAGCGATTCAGCGCGAGGGAGGCTGTTGCGGATTTTCGCAGTTTCACTGCAGTATCGTAATAATTCCTAATTGTGTTTGCACCGAGCGCGACCTGCGATCATTTGAATTTCAAATGTTGCCTGACTCGCGCGCTACTAGGCTATTGGAATAAAGTCAAAGCGTAGTTAGCATGAATTTATCGCAGACGCAGAATAAGAAACTATACTATATTGCTCCTCTCGATTGCCACGTGGAAAAAAAAAGTGGAAGATATTTCAACGATTCGTTGTTTTCATGTCACTTTTTTTTGCACCGTTAAGAGTCAGAACCGCACGTGCGCTCGAGCTAATTATCCACGCGAGAGAGTCTACTGTCACTCAACAGCACGTTGCCGTAATCTTCTGTTACGGCTGGACCAAGGTCGAGAGCGATCGTGGATAGAGTATAAGTGTGACTCAGAACGAAACAGCTGTTTGTTGTACGTAAACCCTGCGCACTTGCCTCCCCGACAGTGACTTAGATGTCGGCTTCCTGGTGGCCTCGACTACATACTCATTTTTTTTTTCACTTTTCGTTGTTGCGAGAGCAGCACGCGTGATTCCTCGCGAATTCGTGATCCGGTTTCGCTTTTCCTTCTCCTCTTTACGACTCTTTTTTACGATTCTTCTTTCTTTTTTTTTTCCTTCGGCGAGATGTGCAAGGTTTTAATAAGCGCGGAAGCGGCTACTCGGAGATGTAGTTTGCTCGCGTTTTTTTTTTGCGCAATTGAGATAATGCGCGTACTTTTAAACATGGAACAAAGGTAATTTCATTAATGCGAACGTTAAACTGTTATAGCTCGAATTTTCTTTGAAACTGAAAAAAAAATTAATTAGAGTCCGAAATGACGGCTGTCCATATTTGTTTTTGTTTTTTCATCATCGCGGATCAATACATTTCCCAGTATTGCGTGAATAATCATTTTGAAAGCTATGACATGTTTGCTCGAAAAAATTGGTTCAAAGTATTATCTTATCTCGAGTGAAAAAAAAATTTAGCATACATTAACGGTCAATATATTGCAAGAATCCGCGAGACAGGTCTTGTAAAAAAAAAAATAACTGATTTGCTTTAACTTTTGGAAAGTTGAATCTTATCTCATATTGCCTAAGCCACTTGATGTAATGAACGAAGAAATCGGTAAATGAATATTAATATCTAAAAAAAAAACGTAAAGCGCATAAGCTTTTTAATGGCAAATTTTGAATATATATTGGACACTCAAGCTGAGTGCATCTAATTTATGCTTCAAGAGTATTATTGCTGGAAAATCATTGAACGTTAGACTTTAACGTATTCCCTTTCAGTCAACAACAAAAAATTGATCCTTGAAAGCACCGTTCAACGAAGCCTTGTCTTCCGAAGCTTCGTCTTGTCCTTGCCAAGTAGTTTTGCAACACACAATTTCGTTATTTATTTTTTTATCGCCTCTTTTCCCTTCGGCTTACACTATACACGCTCTGGTTATTACATATTGTACGTACACCCATAGCAAAGTGCGCGAGATCTTTCACTCGGTACTTATATACGAGCTTTCACTCTCGCTTTCTCTCTCTCTCGTTCTGGCGCGTCTTTCATATACGAGCGTGTGCTTTTACGAGTATTCAAATTACATGTGTACTCAAACGTTATTACGGTACTTGGCCATTAGCAGAACGCAAGCGCAGAGTATGTGTGTGTGTGTTCCAAGTATGTATGTGCGTTATCAAAGACTATATAGCCGTGCGCGCGCGCGCGCGGCTTTATTTGGATGCTACTTAATTCTAGTTTATCGCTCACCACGTGCGCACACTGGCGAAATCCTAGCCTAATGACTGTAATGATCGAGAAGGGAAGTGTTGTTGTGTCCGACGACGACGACGACCAGCGAGAAAGCGAAAACTCGCGCAATAGAAAAATCCGCGAGCGTAATGCTTCTTTCCTTATACCATATAGCGGCCGTATAGTTGTTAATTTTCGCAGTGAGGAAGAAATTTCGCTGAACATAGACTGCGCCTGTAGTATTTTTTTTTTTCGTTTACGACTTCGAGTGTGTAAGAGCCTTTTTGCCACGTTAATTAAATTATTCCTCGCATCGCTCGTCACGCCGCACAAATCGCTCACTCTCTTCCGTGCGACCATGAAAAACCGAGTGAAATATCGAATCCATTCGGAAACATGCAAATGAGTTATGTATTATATTGCTGTGGAGAATAATGCGCTGACGTAACGATTGTCATCTCGATCGAAAATCTCTCAATATTATATACACACACATGACATAACTAATAACCTTTACGTCATATCGTAATTGTTGCATAATTTCATTATTCCCCATATATAGGGAAGAGGCAATGCTCCGATAATGAGGGCAATCGTGAAAAATAAAAGAAGAAGCGTCGTATCGTTTTCTCGCTGCTAATGATGAAGGGAGCAGCGAGTACAAAAAAAAAAGGAATAGAGAAAAAAAAAGTCAACAGAGAGGGAGAGAGGAGGCGACAGCAATAAAAACTAGCTGAGTGTGTCGTGCGGCTCTCGTATCGCGCGCTCGTTTGCGATTATAGCTAAATCGCGGCTGGAGCTTGCGGCGCCTTTGGGCGTTTTTCTTGGCTGGCAAAACAAGCGTCGATGACGGACGAAGACAAATGATTGAGAACGTTCGACGAACGAGAGCGAGAGAGAGAGAGAGATAAAGCTCACTCGCGCTGGGCTCATAATCATTTCTAGTTACGCTAATTGCCATCCTCGCTGCTGTGGCATGGCATAGCACGAGGGGAGCTTCTTTTTAACCCGACTCGAGCCTTATAAGAATCTGGAATAACGACTTTTCTTTCACGGCGGTCGAGAAAGAGAGAGAGAGAGAAAAGTTCTACTGTATAATACTGTCAGACTTGCCGCACATTATGCGTTTTAGTATCCGCACGCCGCCACTGTGCTGCTGCTGCTGCTGGTTCATAGCGCGTTATTACCGTACGGCCCCAAGGCGCAGCCTCGCCTTGACTCTGCACCCTATATTGATATGCTACTGGGTGTCTATCGTTTTGAGAGTTAAGGTACCAAGCGTGCCTTTTCACTTTTTGGAATATTATTATTTTTGAGAGAAGAATGGCTTTGCGAATATTTTTTAACATTTTTAATTAATTATAAGGCTTTGAAAAAATTATCTGAAAATATTAATTGAATTCGCGTAGGGAATAAAAAAAGTAGCTGTTTTAATACTTGCATACTTTATAGCGAGCTTTCAAGTCTTAATTAAAGGGCAGCAGTGCGTTTTAAATATCTCGTATTTCATATATGATAACGATCAATTAAACTGAAATTTTGCGCTCTATGAGTCGGACGAGAGATTTGGATATTTCGAAGAGCTTGTTAGTTTGATGAATCTTTTTTTTTGTTCAAAAAGAGAATGTTTCAGCAAAAATCTCGCGATGTATCATAAAACAGCCGAGCGAGGCAACTTGCTTTTATAGTTTCGATAAGAGATGAGCTTTTTCAGCGTTTCCTTTGTCTCTTTGAATACCCGCATTACGAGTCATATTCGCTATTTTTGAAACTCGTTTAACGATGTGCACATAACACTGCTAATTAGCCGTTTTATCGCTGAGTTACGGACTTTTATTGTTCCAAATGTTTTCTTTGTCTCATCAATCATTGTTATACGTACGTCCACTTAAAGAAAATGAATAAATTTCTTACTCTCAAAATCGAATTAAAAATATTTCTCCATCTAAAGTAATTCGATAAGAAAAATCCCTGTAACGACTCGTAATATGAAGAAAACCAGTCTTCACGACGTAAATAGTAAAAAAAAAATTGGAATCAGGTCAAATAAGCACGGCTAAATGGAGTCATTGTTTTTTCATTCTCCAAGCATATGCGCTATAGGCTCTTTTGCAAGATACATTGGGGATTATTAAAATACGCATGAGTCATATAGAACCATATATATATACATTGAAAAGTTAAAGCTTGCCTCGCTGTAAGGCAGATCTGCTGTAAGGCCGTTTATCTAGCGGCTCTTGAAAAGTGGGCTATGAATGTCGATCAATTTAGGATACAAATCCGGGGGAAAAAACGTGGAAACTGCCTGCCTATATATATAAGTGGTCCGCGGCGAAACTAACGCGCTGTTAATGCGTGCCCTCATTACTCGCTGCACCCACACGAGAGAGAGAGAGAGAGAGAGAACTCTATAAAACTTATATCCATATAACACCAGCAGCAACGGCGGCGGCGGCGGACCATGAGCGGCTTAGTCAGAAAAAGGCTTCGAGCTCTGTTCTGTATATATATAGAGAGAGATATTAGCCAA
Organism: Galeopsomyia nigrocyanea; assembly: GCA_035047105.1. Classification (NCBI taxonomy): domain Eukaryota; kingdom Metazoa; phylum Arthropoda; class Insecta; order Hymenoptera; family Eulophidae; genus Galeopsomyia; species Galeopsomyia nigrocyanea. Next base: position 565,235 of record JAWWMK010000032.1, on the reverse strand, counting down.
CCAAATCGGCTGCTATACTACTGCTGCTGCATGTGCCGGGCATGTGGCGCGAATATGCGTAACAATATTTCTTGTACTCTCGAAATGTTCTTGCGCAGTTTACGCGTTCGCCGTCTCTCGGTTTTTTTCTTTTTTTTTTTTGTTTTTTGCGCCCAAAAAAAAAAAAACAATAACGCACTGCGCCCGGTGGCCCCGAGAGAAAGAGGAAAATAAACGGTACTGCGCAAATATGTAGAACAGCTGACCTAACTTTTTTTTTCTTCCTCCACGCACATATTCTTTTGCTGCGTTTATATTCGTTTACGTTCACTCGCTATCTCTTTCGTCTCGAATTTAATCACTTCGCAATGAAATTTAGGCGTTCGAAAATGCGTGAGAAAGAAGTTTTTTGAAGCAAAATTTGAATTTCATTTTTGCACAAAGCAGCGCTGAATTGAGAAACACACATATAGAATTATTCAATTGGCTTTATTAGCAGCCATATAATTCTATAGAAGCGCAATAATTCATTCATTTCATTATAGCGCAGGTTAAATTCCAAAATGATCTGCCAACACAGCCTCGGCCACAAAATACACTCCATTCGCACACGGTACAAAATCATCAAAGCAATAAAACGCGTAATCAAATATCAATAAACGCGCGCGTATACGCATTTGAATATTGAAGCCGCGCGCGCGCGAATAACGTAGCTCGTTTGTCATCCCCCCATGCGTGTATGAGTGTGTTTGTGGCGCGCGCGGCAGCTAACTAACCTCTTTTTCCGCTATAGCACCATATACACATCCGCATCATCACGTGCTCGTTGTTAAAAGTGAGTTCCAGCTTATTTTCGGTGTAGTCGAGTGTGTGCCTTTGATCCGCCGCGTGAATCCTGAAATTTGGAAAGCCCGCGAGTAGAGTGATCGATCGTAAAATAAAAAAAAATAGCACAGAAGTAGGGAAAAGTGATTAGCGATGACGAGACCAGCGGCAGGAGGAACAGCAGCAGCGGAGGCAAACACGAGGCTCGTCGATGCAGGCGGCAGCAAGAAATCCTTGGCGAACGTCGGCAACTACCGAATGGTGGAGTTGCTGGGGAAAGGGAACTTTGCCAAAGTCGTCCAGGCTGTTCACACTGTTTTGAATAGCAAGGTATGGCATGCCAGCGCATATACGCTTGTTTATAACCTGTCATTAATCTTCGCGCGCGCTTGTTATAATTGCATTTTAGGACTCGAACAAAAAAAAAATTTACGTAAGCTCTCCTCGGCAATTTTTGCCTTTCCTTCTACCGCTGCTGCTGCTGCTGTTCAACTCTTTCGTAAGCTGTAGAAAGTTCGTTGACGAATACACGCGGGTTGTTATTGTTACTGCCGCCGTACTGCTGCTGTTCGGTGTTCTTTTTTTTTCTTTTTATGCGTGCACGTGCATGCACATGTAACGCGCATTTTCGCGACGGGGTGCACTTCGGCGATGACGATGATGATGATGATACTTCAACTTTGGAGTTTCTTATACATTTTTTAATGACTCCTCGCGCGCGACCACACACAATGCGCGGAAGGAAATGACGGCTCGAAAAATTTTTCGACTTTGTTCTCTCTCTCTCTCTCTCTCTCTCGCGCAGTTTTACAATGGTGTTTGAGTTACAAATTTCACACGTCAATGAAGAATGTTGCAAAGAACGCGCGTGAAAAATTGCGGAATGACGCTGAAAGATTGATATAGTTCTTTTTTCTTTTTTTTTTATCTTTTCGTCACGTGTACATATAATCAAGCAAACAATTGCAAATTGAGCAAGACAGATGCATAAAACGACACGAGCAAACAAAAAGCTCGCAAAGCCGATCAAATAAAAAAGAAAATGAATTTTTATCTCTCTTGGGTGATCTGACGAAAAAAAAAAAAATTTGAAAAAAAAATTGTGCTCGCTCGTTCGCTCGAGCTACTACCGCGTATATAGTGTACAGATCGTGTAAAATGCATTGGCGACGGCCTTGTACGGGCGCGTCGGGTCAGGAAGGAGAAGAAGAAGAAAAAAAAAGTCCAACACAATGATTGTGATGTAACCGTGACTTAATCCCATTCGAATAGGAAACTCATGTATTATTATCCATCGAATAATAATGCAAAGACATGTCGTTTCGCTCGCGTTCGAGCTTTAGCTATGCGAGGTATTATTCACGTGCACGGCAGCGGCTTGACAGTCGATCAATTTTGAAAGTGCAAAAACGTCTCTAAGCAAAAAGACAAGAAAAAAAGAACCTGCGATTCTTTTTCTTCCGGGACGAATGACGTGGGTGACGTTTTTATTCGACATCGCTACCGCCGTGGCTAAATCTTTGATATCAAACATACAGCGACATTTAGAACTCAGTAACCGTTATAAGCGGTCGTTTGTCGATATTTCGATAATTTGATTGGGAATTGAATGCACGATGACTATTTTGATACCCTTCGAAATGATTGACTAATTCGGAGAAAACCGGCTAAACTATTAATTTGACAAAGCCGTGCGCACGAGAATAACAGATAACTTCATTTGAATCGACATTTACCACGACCTCTCTCGTCTTTATTAAAACATTTCTCGTTCTCTCGGTTCGCTGGCTGCTGGCTGCTCTTTCCATTATTAATCATGTGGCGGTTATAAAAGCGAAAAATCCTTGGATTGCCGAGGATGTGATTGATTCGTGGGTTGCCCTCGAGCAGCGGAGCTCGTTATACCGAATGAAAAATTAATAAAGTGTATCACAACAGCGAAAAACTCGAGCTTGATTGATCGTGCCACTTTCGCCCGCGCTATAGGTATATGCGCCCAAACCGTATACTCTCTTTTCAAAACCGAAAAACAACATGCCGCGGAGAGAGAAAAAAAGATTACACACTCGAGTTGTGTTCTCGACTGTATTGTCTGAATTAAATTGTTTCGCAGCGTGTCATCGGATTACGGCATTAACCGACAAAGTCTGTATACACATATACACACACGGATCTCAAGAGATCGCATCCCCCAATTCATACAATAGATCGCTGCATCCAAGACACACAGTATATAATATACGTGGTCGTTCGAACAGTAGGAAGAGCACCTTTTGTCGAGCGAGAAGCTCAGCGGCGGCTGTGCTCCGCTTTTCCTTCTTTTCCTTTTTATACCTGCGCGGCTTTTCCATGCGTGAACAAATTCGTCACGACGTGCGGTATCGCGTTTCGTACCCATAAATAACCAGCCTGACACCAACGTCCAAGAGGCTGCTGCTGTTGCTAAAAAAAAAACTATGGTACACGGCAATTAAATCCCGAGAGAGGACACGCGCGAGGGAGGTCCACCCGCCGGTAATATCCTCTCCATCGTAAAAGTACCTACGCGTATATTGTGTATTTTATTATTTTTTTTCGCTCTCGTCTCTCTCTTTTTGGAGGGCGAGGCGGCACTCCTCTCAATTCTTCTCTGTATTCAGCCGAATGTTTTATGCGCGTTACGGATTGACCAAGTCAATGGCTACAAGTTGAAAAGCGCGTGTGCGGCAACGACCAACGGGCCACTTCGAGGAAAATGGCATGCGATTATTCTTTCCGTTGTGTGGTGTGTTTTGATGTGCCGCGCCACGCGCGCTCATTTTTATGCTCCCACTTTATTATATATTTTTCAGGAATCACTTCATTACCTACGGATGCTTTTCTTTTCTTTTTTTTTCGTCACTGCTATTGAATTCGATGAATATTATTTTTTTATGCGTGTAGAAATATAAAAATACATTTTTTTCTGCTGGCGAATATTCAAATTAGAGGTATATTGATTTTTAAAATATTCATTGGATACATATATATTTTTTGTTTCATCCGCAATCTCATCACGCATTAACGAAGTGAATGACAGGTGGATTTTAAAACAAACGTATTTATCAATTAGATACGTACGTCCGATGATTGACGAAAGCGTCGTAGTAGTTTCGTTTTTTTTTACGACTAAACTCTATCATTGAAAGATCCGCGGTGAATGACTCATGATGATTTTGCAACATCGGCCATTAGATAAAATCATAAACTCACGCACTAAAATCCAATGTTTTCACAACGACAATTATAATTTACGAAACACCTACACTACCGCTCACTGTCGAGTTCACTCGAGTATAAAAAAAAAGACGAGAACAACACGAGCTATAATAAAAATTGAACGGATTTGTTTTTCCAACAAATCGCAAGAAGAAGAAAGAGAAAAAAAATTAGCCGCGAAACTATAATCCATAATAATAATACCTTGTTGCACAATTGACGCGCTCGGCCGAAACAATTATTACCTCATCACAACTCTCCGCTCGCTCACGCGAGTGATCATACAGCAAGACGCAATTTAAAAAAAAAAATTTTTTTTTTCAAATTGAAAAATGCATTATTGCAAACTTCCTGCAAACTACGCATCAAATAATCCCTTGGACGAGAGCTGGTCGGGTTTGTAAGGCGATATATATATGAGGACCCGCACGTGTGCGCAAAGCTGACGCGATTGCGGGCCGTGCAAGGATGCGCACGACCTTCCCGCGTGAAGAACAATGGAGCGGATTGCTACCGCGTGTGCGCCAGATAGCATGGCCAAGAGATAACAGAGTCTTATCGCCGCAACTGCGGCTACTGTATCCACCAATGTCCAGATTGCGACTTATATTATATAGGTGCACGCCTGTAAAACGAGGGCGACATTTGTATATAACTTCGAAGATCTTCTGCACTATCAAAAACTTTTTATTGTCAACGCCATGTGCAAAAACTCTGAATCAGTTTATTTATCGACGCAATAAAATCACGTTGAGAAACACGTGACTAATAGCGAGTCTTATTAGACAAATACCAAATACATATGCGCGCGCGTATGACTTCGCGAGAATTTGTGCATGTGCAGAGGTTTATCGATACAGCCCCCCATTGCCTTATTTCAATTGAAGAAAAAAAAACGTAAAACGCAGCTAATTTCACATTTGTATTCATCGATATCGCATCGATATGCATTGCATTCAGGTATAGCTACTATAACTCGAGTAAGAAGAAAAAAAAACGGTAGCTCATGCTTTTGTCGCAGAGAGAAAGAGAGAGAGAGAGAGAGAGAGAGAGAGAGAGAGAGAGAGAGAGAGAGAGAGAGAGAGAGAGAGAGAG
>JAWWMK010000032.1:536184-554266 GCA_035047105.1 Galeopsomyia nigrocyanea | reverse complement strand
ACAGACAGAAAGATACACACACACACACACAGACACACACACACACAGACACACACACACACACACACACACACACACACACACACACACACACTACTCGACGAAAAATCGCATGGCTGCTGCTGTTGCGCTGCTCCACAGCAGGTATCCGATCCCCGCCAGTATATATATATCCTCGCTACTATCTCTGTGGCGCGCGGTCCAAATTGTACAAAAACAATCGACTAAAGCCCGAACTGGACTGTCGATCCTATCTCTCTCTCACCTAGATTCAACAACAATTACATATGCATGCTGTGAAGGGAAATTCGATCTTTCGAAATGGGTTTTTTTCCATACTCTGCTCGCTGCTGCAGTTCGGCCTCGAGTTCGGCTGTTTGGACGGCAGCGGGAAAAATAGTCTCGTTTATACATGCGAAACGAAATTGTGATTTACACGTGAAGGATTGATGGATATTACGTTTTTTTTTAACGTTGTGTAAAAGAGTCCGAACTGAAAAAAAAAACAAACAGGTATTTTAATATTTAGGCATTTGATTTTTTCAAATGATCATCTGTCCGAGAGTTGATTACCAAATAGGTCTACTTAAGAGAATTCGAGACAAATGATCCTGTGCTGAAACAACAAGTGTTCTCTCTCTACGGAAAAGAACCGAATCACTAATTACGTAAGTCGATGAGTATAAGCAATGGTTGGCAAAGGTATGGCGGCGGCGGCGGCGCGGGCGCGTGCAATCAACGTCGAATTACAAGCTCGCGGCATATGGTGTCACGGACTATGGTATGTAATGGCGAGTCATGAAGAAAAGGTCGGCTTCAGCTGTGGCGGCATGGCTGCCGAGAACGAGAAAGAGAGAGAGAGAGAGAGAGAGAACAGGTCGTGCTCGCGGAGAAAAACGAAAGAGTCACCTTTTCCATTGGCAGCCGCTCAAAGGAGGAACTTTATATTGAAACGCGGCTTGCGCGGCATATCGATAGAGCCATCTGGCCTTGTTCCGCCTAGGCTAAGGCTAATATTCCCCCACCTTGTTACCTCCTCTTTTACAGATACACGAGCTGCTCAACGAGTTAAGGTCTCGCGAGTCTTACTTGCCACTTGGCGTTTATCAATGCCCTCTGTTTCAACATCAAAGCGCTCCGCGCACGCTACTCTCTCTCTCTCTCCCTCTAATGCCTTGCGAGTCGCAGAGTGCGTTTTTCAAGTAGCTCCTTCTTTGAATTGTTAACCGCGAACTCGTGGATGGAGAGCAAAAGAGACGCGGAGAGTGCTCGTCGTGCCCTGCAGTCGCGCAATGTCCGAGTGCCGTGCTCTCGTACGTATATATAGCTATCGAGCTTATACAAAACTCCCAGCGAAAAAGAGTTGCCAAGTGAGAGAGAATAGAAATGAAACCCAGATGCGGAAAAAGTACCGAGTGGAAAAGTGGTTCAAGTAGCACACCACCCCCCCCCCCCCCCCCTTACGGGACCTCTCATTTCGCACATGCTCCATCGAACTTACAAGCATCACTTTCTGCTTTTTTTTCTTCATTTCACAAACTCTATAAAGCTCTCGTAATCAATACTTGTAGGGTAATTAAATCATACGCTACGAACTTGAATCGATGCCGTGGTTCACTTGTTTCATATCTTTTGAATTTATTTTCCAACATCTAGCTCAACTTCAAACTACATATACACACAATGAAGTTTTTGTTTTTCACTTTGATTAAAGGATCAACGACCCTATCGTATTTTATTGTGTGAACTTTCTGTAAAAGATTCAGATATCTCGAATATTATGAATTTAAAAGAATGGAAGCAGATGTTTACAAAATTGGAAGAATGAGTGTACGGGCAAAGTGAGGAAAGACTGCGCGCCGAGTGGAAAAAGAAGAACAAGTTTTGTCTCTGCGAAACTTCCATCTACGTCTGGCATTTCCCCGAGGACCTTTCTATTGTCCACTTCGTCTAGACTGGGTTTGAATTCACAAGTTTCGCATCATACATTCATGTTGGTCTTACCAACTGACGTGTGTATTTACCACACTTGGAATGGGAGAGATGTAGTATTCATACTCTCACAATCATGTCTACAAACTTCAAAATTTCAATTCCCTTAGTTTATTTCAATATAGTGATTGTTTCAATACTCACATTTTTTCTCTCTCCCTTTAACATATTGTATTCAAAAGTCATGTGCAGTATAAATATACATACAGATAGTATCTATTACATAGTTGGGTGCCAACAGTAGCTTTACGAAAGCTATAATATACACAGCTACTTTCAATTCGAAATATGAATTGAATAGAAATGCATTCAGGCATCTATTTTCACACGATATAAACAATGATTTTATCTGATAAAATATATTGGCCATTAATGCTATCAACAATCCTAATTTTATTTTCAAGTGAATATAAATATCCAGTTTATACTTCAGAACATGTAGCTATATATATATATAATATACATATATAGGCGATGAGAATACTTTCTACAAAGTTGCTGATAATCCGCAAAATAAATGCGCAACCGGAAAGGCAGAGGCGAAAGAACGCAGAAATTTTAATCATGTTATGATAGTTTTATGACTGGCCATATATCAGAAATCGTGTGTGGGCACACACTTATACACGTATGCCTCGATTATATTTTTGGCTGCGGAGATTGGCAAATTTCGGAAGGCCGAAGATATAATTGATGTGGCAAATGAATAAATTTGTACTGTTAGTTTCGGCAGAAAGCCTTGTAATCTTGGCGGGTGCCCATCATATAGTTCGCGAATAGTGACAAATACACGACTTGTTACACACGTGTAATTAAGTCGGACACATTTCTGAGAAGCGAAGCAAGGCTATATCGAGAAAATATTCAACGAATTGACCAGATACTACTGGCGCTCTCGCGCGCACGGTTCCCAGAGAACTGCTGTGCCGAAAAAATTTCATGGCCGGGCGGAATCATCCAAAGAGATATTTCCAAGTTATCTCTTAGTTCTTTGGCGTTCTAGAAAAGAGTTAACGCCTCGCGCGCGGGCGCGCTTAACGCAACAAGGGTCAAGTGACTTTTACGATGTGTGCCTCAGTTCGCCTGCCGCCTTGTGTTCGCCAGTCGAAAAACGATTGTCGGTCGGTGTGTCTAGACGGCTATGGGGCCTCGAGCTTGAACGATGCCGGCTTTAAATTTTATTGCGAGTGCATAATTTGTATGCAAGAAAATCCGAACACACTAACACGTTTCTCATCGAACTCTCAAAAAAAAAAAAAAATTAGTAATCTTAGTTAATTAGTTTGCACACGGTTATAAAACGAAATGCTCATTTTAGATTATATTAAGCCTTGATAATTAATTAACGCCCAATGAGAGATAGCGCGGGGCGTTTATTTAATTAAATCCGATGTATTTTGTTTCCTTTTCAATTTATATCTTAATAAGCGCGACGTTTTATTCGCGAGGGAAAATTTAATACCGCGAATGGGAATTATTGGTTGCCGATAATGCATACTCCAGCGAGATTTTCGGGATAACGGAAAATATTTCAATTATAAATTCAAGCGAGCCCTCTTTAAAGTCCCTCTCGCGAGAGCGAGTAGTCGATTGGAATCCGGAGCTACTATACTAGCGCGATATATCAACACCCATATAGCGCTGCTGCTTCGCGTATACGCTCCGTTATCGCGCTCCTTCATCTCTCGCATTTCTTACAAGATCTTCGATAGATAGATATCTATTGATGAATCGCTTAAGTGTATACTACAAACGATTGCCGTCTTTTAAAAGGAGAAGAGAGAGAGAGAGAGAGAGAGAGAGAAAGAAAAAATAGAGAAAAGAAGAAGACACACCGTGACGCACGACCATATAGATTTCACGTGTGTGTATCGGTTGCTGCTGTTGCTGCTAGTCGGGAATCTCATTCTTTTCGTGTCTCTTTTTGGTTTCAAAATCTTTTATAAGATTACGATTTTATAGTGGCTCCGAGCTACCTTCATTACGCATTTTCGAAACGTGACGACATGTTTATGTATTCATTTATTTGGAATTCGGGATGCACATTCGTTACGATCAGAACAACTGTTGTAGACGTGAACGACTAATTTTTTTCTTTTAGATGTTGTTGTTTTTTCCCCTTTTTTCGTTGCGTTGTAAGAAGCTACAATAAATTGGCGTAGTTGTCGTTAGTTTTTCAACTTAAATCGTTATATCAAGTAAAATGTAGTAGCTGCAATTTCCTGGGAGACAGAGTAAATGGCGTAGTAATTCGAGCCGGCGAACAGAAACAATTTCAAAGCAAGCAGTAGCAGTGCTTCGAGGCAAACGAATGGCTTTCCACGATCACTCGAAGAACAAGAGATACAGAGAGAAAACAAGGAGGAGGCGTCTTGGGTTCTACCGTATACTGCTTCTTTGAAGACATTTCTTACGATGTGCCTCTCCGCGCGCGTTGTAGCTTCTCTCTCTCTCTCTCTCTCTCTCTGACAATATGATGGGAATGAAGCCTGCGGAACGTCACTAACGAGACTCTTCACTGTACATAACATGTTTCTTAATTTTGAGCAAAAAATAATACATGCGGTTACCAGACAAGATATGGAGACTAGACTTTTTCTTATTATATGCATTTTCTTATTACTATAATAGGCTCTATATTTATTTTTATCAACATTTAAGAAACAATGAAATTATATTGCAATAAAAAACTGTTTTTTAGTGCAATATAAAAGTAGAAATGCAGAGGCATAGGATCTGTTCAATTCAACTTCCTAAAAAATTTATTTCAATTCATTGTCGTTACTGTTCAATTTGTAAATATTTTTTAAGCATTATTTAAATCCTGTTAATTATAGTTCTATCAACTACATATTTAATTATAGATTATTAAACCATAAATTTTAAATCTGTAGATGATTTCACTCACACATTTAATGGTACCATGTGCCATTATGTGTACAAAGTTTACGTTTTTGGTACAATTTCTAGCAGAAGATTGACGAATAACATTTATCGAATGCTGATTTTTCAGTTGAAAATTATTCTCACGAATACAGATCATAATATCTCGGTTTATTTTTCAAATAAGTAATTCAGTTGTTCGGTGTGTCAAAAGATTTTTTTTCAAATCGATAGAAATCGATTATTACAGCGCTACTATGTATTCAAAGTCCATAAATGTCAGTTTCTCCTTTTAGGCACGTTACCAAAGATATCCCAACTCTATCCATAAATAATGTCAACTCCTGACCATGAGCAAGTCTTAACAGGTTTATAAAGCAGGTTAATACATATTTAAATTAATTGAACACATGATTAGTGGAGAAGAGTTCGCTACTGAGAATCGATTATTTCTCACACTTTTCTATTTCTAAATATATAGGCACCAAATAGAAATTATGTGACGTTTATTTTGAGAATCAAATTATAATGTAATACCAAATTATAATAGTCTTAACGATAAATTTATCTTCGCGATGTAAGCACAATGTGAAGATTAACGAACATTATTTGCATTATAATAAAAAATAATGTACACGTTGCTAATAAAGAAATTGAATGTTTTGAAAGGTCCTAATTCTTGCAACCCGTTATAAACAAGCGTAGGAATGGATACAATTGTTAGAGATGAAAGTTCAAGAAAATAGACGCTTTGGTATTTTTTCCAGTTTCTTTCGTCTTTCCGTTAAATATTCGACGCACGTGAGAGACAAGAGCGCAGCGATTGCAGGACGTGTGATAAGACTGACGGATCTTGCTTGATCTGACAACCAATTCTAGGAAAGTTTCAATCTCGAATCTTTTCCCTTCTTGCCTTCTTAGCCTTTTTTCTTACCTCCTCAATTTTTCTACGGTGATTCGTCGATTCCCTCGGGTATATAAAGAATCAAATCACAGAAATTTGGATGGAAACAAAATCGATTTCTTTTGTATCAAAGTGAATTTAAATATTGAAAAATAATAATCGAAAATACTGATTGTGTAAGAATATCGATGGTTTAAGTCAAGAACTTCTTGAAATAATATCATAAAATACAAAATGCAAAATACATAGTGAATTAATCGAAAAAACGCGAGAGAAAAAGAGACATTCGAAATAAAATACAAACATATGTCCATACCCTCATTGGCTTTGATATACATTGCGTGTATATTTAGGTCTCTGCATGTGCCTTGAAAAAATATACGCAGTCCTCGCTTTTCCCATGCATGCAATGTAGACTATAATTTCAAGTCAGTCGGGATTACTAATAGGGCAGCCACTTTTTATACTTTTCAATGAAAAAGGGCTAGCAACGTTTTTATTAACTCTATTATCGTTACGCGATCTCCCGCATGCACTTATTCATGTATTTGTGAGGTATAAATATGTACTTTGGACAATGGGAGGAAGAGTACAGAATTGTTTGAAGACGGATTAATTATTAAGCTGCATCACATTCCTAAATTAAATAATGATTAATAGTTACAGTAAATACAATTATGAATACAGAAAAATCAATTTTATAAAAAGAAATGATATGCTTTTTTGACAAACTCAGCGATTTCATCATGTTTCGTAAACATTTTCAAACGCATCGGATTGGAAATATGAGCAGAAAGTTCGCTACTTCTTTCATAATTTTAACGGCAAATTCTCTGCTACTGGATGTACTTTATGAATAAAGAAAACAAGATGCATCGCTTTCACAGTTACTCGGTTTTGAATAATATTTACATTAAATAGCTTACTTTAAATGCAGCATCAAGATAGGCATGAAAACTACAAGGAGTTTCAAAAATTGCAAACGAAGTATTAGATGAAGCTTATATGAGCAGAAAGACACGAGTCTATGATTTCATGAATAAATTTGTAAAAGATTTCACAGCTAATATTTATATCAAGGTACATCATTAACTTTATCATGGTATTAGGAAATATGAATCTCAAAAAACAGCATTAATCAAACAATTAACTCATTAGAATTAGGAACTGTCCTATATTTGAAGACAAGAGCAATTTTTTTTTAATTTCTAGTTTATCCATAGGAATCCTCACAAACGAAACAAAGAGACATTGCATATATTGTGTAAAAAGAAGAAAAGATCCCCTAAAAACGAACTATTCGTTCACATCACTCTCGAACCATTGATTTTGATGAGGTACGCATCATTTGCAACATCTTACATAATTCTCCACGTAAATCACCTAATTCTCATTCACGGCTCCTTTGTGTGCCACCTCACTTTGACTGTAATGGTGATCCAACGATAACAAGTAGAATTATTGCTACAAACGCCATTATAAGACATAGCGAGTTGGAATAACCGAATCATCATTCGGTAAACACACCAAATGGAGCGAAGTTAACGTATCGATGTGCATAGGACTTGAAGGATGATCGCAAAAGGAAGTCTTTAAGAGCGAGAGACGCGTGTCGCCATAGATATCAAGATAAAAAGGCCCGAAAAAAGATCGTCGAAGAAATAAAGATTAGGCTGACGCATGGGCTTAGAGATTGCGATGTGCCCCCATCGGTCGCGTATATGTCTACCCTCATAGCTGCCACAGCAGCGGCAGCAGGCAACCATTGCACACACTCACACACGCACGCACACACACACACACATATGAGGTCTTTATCAGGGGCTAAAGCTATATAGGCGCTAACTAGGATCTGCTCGTGCCTGCATATATACACTTATATATAGGAAGCGCGACGGCGGCGCACGCAAATGAAAACTTATATGTATATATAGCAGATAAGCGTTGTAGTGTCCTTCGCAAGTAAGAGAGAGAGAGAGAATGGAAGGAAGGGAGAACAAGTCTTCTGCACGATCTTTAGCCCTTGCGCGTTATTTATGGACCCGGAGGCTCTCTCCCTCTCCACCCCCCCCCCTCTCTGCATATACATGTATGTGTGGGCGCGTGTGATGTACTCTCTCTCTCTCCCTCTATGCAGCTCCACTTGGGTTAATGAGCGATCGCCCCCGCCGATGACCACCTGCGATGGTTATTAGACGAGGGTATAACCTGAACAAGCTGGAACACACAGCGTTCCTGCAACCGCGAGCTCCGGTATACATATGTCCCTCTTCATTTATATTTCGACGAACGTTCCGTCCAAAATATTCCGATATATCTAGCCTGCTGTAAAAGTAAAAGCTATAATTAAAAGAAATATTTTTAATCATTTATTAATAAATAAATGTAAAAAATCAAATAATACAGTTCATTTTATTAACTAGCTGGTACAGTAGAGTCTGGTTCTCAGTAATGCAGAGACCGCCGAGAACAATCGCAACAATCGTAATGAGCACTTGTCCGACATGATCATTGGTTATGAGGATGGAAGTCAAAGGAATCGGGTATATAGGCAGCCGCGACTATACGCACTCGTATAATAGATTCCGAGGCAGCAGCAGCAGCAGTAATGAAAGTCCCGCGATGCGCGACAGCTCGTCGAATGATAATCCAATCAATTATCAGGGTAGCCGACATGTCCGCGATATCTCGTATTCTGTGTGCAGCTAATTATGCCAAAGAGTAGTATTTGCGGGGAGCCAACGCTATTCTAGCGCGCGCGCTTCGGCTTTCATATTTCAATAAGGAGAACATCGCGCACGTATAGGAGTATATATACACGCAGTCCTCGGCTGCTGCTGCTGCTGCTTTGCATGTATCTGCAATTCGCTGTTCTGCTCGGCTCTGCTATTGCCCCCAGGTGGCTCTCACTCCTCTGGCCATTCTCATTAAGCTGCCACGGCTCAAACGCTTCCGCGCGTTCGCTCGCTCGCTTGCTCGCTAGCTCGTTCGCTCACTCGCGCACCTCATCAGGGATCCGCGAAATGGAGTTGCGACTCGGCTTTCCGGATAATGCACTCGACCACTGATATTCTCCGATTCTCTCTCTCTACGCTCGTTGCGCCTGGCGTTCCTCGCAGATGTTTGCGGCTACAGCCGCCGCCGCCGCCAGCCAGCCAGCCAGCCGCTATTGCGCTCGCCCTGGCAAGAAAAGCTCGAATCAATATCGGCTCTCTGGGCTGCTTTCGCTAAAATTGAATTGCTCCTCGCCCCGCGCGTTCAAAGCACACAGCAGGTGTGTTTCCGCATTTCGGTGTATCGTCCTCCTCCGGCTGCGCGCGTAATGTATTCCAGCAGCGTATCGTCTATATACTTTTTATTCCATATACATGCCTATACGTATACGCGGTGCACGCGTTATCGTTAATCCGGGCGATCGTGGCAAAAGCCCATATACGACCTGAACGTATACATCATAATTGTCGCAATTATAGAGGTAAATTAATTGGCGCGCGATCTCGCGCGAGCGCTTAGATAGATAGCCGTGAGATAAGGCGACAAGCGCCCCGAGATAGTGTGTGTGTGTATGTGCGCACTGGGGATGAAAAAGATGAAGAAGAGAAAAAGTCGAAGCTGATTGATAGATCGATTATCGCCGAGCGCTCGAGGGGGCAAGTAAAGCGAGTTTGTTGTTGTTGCTGCTGCTGAAGCGCATCGCGGGGGGCTGTTTAACGGCGACGCTCGATTTTTCCTTACGGATTTGCATGTGAGGACGCGATATAGTGCGGTATATAACAACCACAGCAGCAGCAGCAGCTCTTTGCCCCTCGGCGAGACTGCTTCTCGCTCTCTTCTCACTCGAGAGAGCGAGAGAGAGAGAGAGAGAGCGAATCTAACCATCGGTCCTTCAGCAGGCAGGGTGATTAACGTCGACCACCTGATGCCCTAACCCAGCCATCTTCGTCTCACTCGTGGCTGCTGCTTCTGCTGCTGCTGCTCCCCGCTCTTCCGGAATAATTTCATTCGTGAGAACGTAGAACTGGCTTTGCACGGCGTACCGGGCAATATCCGTTTCTGCCGATCGTCAATGGCGCGCAATCATGACGCAATTATCGTCCTGCCACTATCGCTCCTCCTGCTGCTGCTGCTGCTGCTGACCGTCTGTGCTCGCTCTCGAATCGTCGAGTTGGCTTAATTGCGAGAGAAGTAAATCTGCCTTTATATATATGTGCGCCAGTAAGAGAGTATACGAAAAATCATCGCGCAGTGAGCAAAAGCCCGCTCGGAGCGCAGTCACGAGCGCGATTTCGAGTAACGGAGATTTCTTTGTTTGTTTGAAGAAAATACGAGCGTGGGAGGCCCCCCCTTCCTTCGAGCCGCGGCCCCGTAATTGCTCGGACACTTGAGTTTCGCGAGCTAGCGGCTAGAAATGTCGATCCATGAGAAATGTGCGCGAGTCGATGATGAATCGTCCGGGGCGAAGCTTTAAAACCTCCCAACGATCACCGTTAACCATACTTTTTAAACCCTATACCTCATGAATAATAAATAAGTCTCTATGTGCTATAGACTTATAAGCTTTCCTCTTATATATCCCCGGACACATTTTTTTCTGAGCTCGATCGAGAGAGCTTTGATTGATCTTTGCGATTTCCAGTTAATATCAGTCGATTAGCCTCGTCGATATAGAGGCGTTCGTTTCGTTCGTTCTTTCGTTGGGAGGGCGCACTCGATGCATCTGTATACGGCCCGATAGATTAATCGGTGAACCGCGAGCTCTCTCTCTCTCTCTCTCTCTCTCTCTCTCTCTCTCTCTCTCGTGCACACTGATTGCATCTGTTTACGATTTTTGACGATTTCATCTGTCTATCATGAATGCTTGAATTAAAGGTCTATCTTGTGAATTGCTCGTAACTACCTGTTATCGTATGAATTATTCAGTGCCTCTCTCTCTCGCCTGACTCTCCGCGTGTTATGTTATTTATTCCCTTGGTAAATACGTTCGCCGATATATCTCATCTGTTTTATTTTTTTTCTCCAACATTCGACGCGAATAATGAGAGAACGTTCAACTTGACTCGCGAATTGCTGTTCGCTCCAATTAATCGAATTGAATTTATGCTCGCACTTGTAAAATAATTTACGCATTGGCACACGACGCGACCGACTCTCAAGCCGATCGTAATTTTCAGCAGCGTGTCACCTAGCTGTGCAACGATGGTATAATATTCCATTGCGCCATTGCATTATGTGTATGTATATTTATATTTAACGCGAGAAACAACGAGTTCACTTGGCAACAACTGCATTTATTTCTGAAAGGGATTTGCGCTGGTATATAATTCATCTCGACACACTTACTCTCTCTATTCTCTCTCTCTCGATCTCCCGAGCGCGTGTGAAAAATAGAGTGACAAGTTCTTTGGCATAGATTTCCACTAAATTCTTCGTCGAAGGCACGGTTTCCAAGATTGCTTAGATTGTCAAAGATTTGTCAAAGCCGACGCTCGGCGATGATTGCCTCGGTGTACTATACACTCGTGTCTCTCTTTCTCGAAGCGCTCTAGCTATTTTCGACTTTCCAATAAAAGCGCGTGCGCGCCATCGGTTACTCGACTCTCGAAGCATCCGGAAACTATCTCGATTTAAGCTTGTTTGCTAAATTTTAAGTCCGTTGTATTGCATTGGCTCACATTCCTAATTTTTTTTTACATTTTGACATGGGAAAGAAGTTTTTATTATTTGTGTTAGGGGACAAACTTCATTGAAAATTACAGATCTCAATTTAAATAGACTTCTTTCATTGACGTTATGAGATTAAACTTTCAAATATTTGCTCCATTCAATCACGTTCGTCTGACAGAAATATAGATAATAAATGATTTTCCCACATTCAATTTCCTACCCTTTGATGTGAAAAAAGTGGTCTCCTTGTCATTATCTATTCCCCTACCCTAATGTATTCAGCTCTTGCACCAGCTACTGCAATATGTATTGTATAATACAATCTCGATTCCAACCCTCGTCTCTTCCATTAACGTTCGTAGCTCATTCAATCTCTCGCTTTTGAAGTCTCAAAATTGAAAATTAACTTTTTTTTCTATTTTCGAAACTCTTTACGTTTCTACGAAAAATTATTATCCATCTGAGAGATGTAATGTACGTCTATTTTGAAAATTCTGAGAACTGTAAAAGTTATACAATATTGCTACATTTGAATCTCGGTCCAAGTGGAAGAGATACACGAATAGTCGTCGCTGCCAACAACAAATCTTTCAGTAACAAGCTGCGAAGTAATTTGTAAATACGAGGTTTAACTTTTGACGGCATACAATCTTTTACTGGCATCGGGCGATTATATTCAAATGAAAATTTTAATTTTTCTGGAAAAAAGCTGCATCAGCATGATATGAGAGTTTGCATGATTTCAGTATATATCATACGTGCAAAATGCAGTGAATGCACGTATATCAGCTGAGATAAATTAAAGAAGATAATTAAAACGCGCAGCAAAGCATAAGCATTTCGGACACATAGCAACTCATGGAGAAGTAGTGCAGTGGAGATAAAAATGAGGCTTTTCTTCGGGTGCAGCCACGTCCAAAGTCGGGCTTTAATCACAAAGTAAATGCCAGAAGTTCGGCTAGCCGTGCATAAGCAGCTTTGTTGAGCTTTGCTCTTTACCCCCACTTGCAAGGTGGCTTACTCTCTTTCTCTCTCTCTCTCTCTTTTGCATTTGCCTATGAAAAAACTCGCTCTCGCTCCGGCTTCTAAATGGCTTTGTGCTGTTCCGCCGCTTTGTTTGAATATTTCTATTGAGGCTCATCCAGCTGGAAAATACTTTGGTCAGATTTATTTTCTTGCCAGCAGTGCGAGAGATAAATTTTCTCATTTGTTGTGTTGTTGTGTGTTTACTCTTCCTAATTAGCTTTTGTTCTCCTTTTAATTAAAGGAAAAAAGCGAAAAGTGTCGGAAGAAGTATAACTATATAAACTTTACCATGTTAATAATTTTCAGCGTATTTAATCCGTTAAGCGTATATATTCGTGAAAGCTTTTACACATTATACATGGAAAAGAAAAATCAAGTCAATTCATTTTGTAATTTGATAAAAAATACAGCATAGGTTGCATCAACGGTAATGAAAGTATAATCTAAAATGGAATAGCTAATGCTGCGTTTTAACGAGGAGGAGCGCAAGCGCAATATTTCGTGTTTACATTTTAAATCCAAGTAGCCTGCATAATTTTATTTTTTCAGGACTGAAGCGCTCTAACCGAATTTTCGCGCTACCTACTGCGTAGCGTGCTCGAGGGGGGGGGGGGGGGGGAGAGAAGGTTTGTAAAAGCTCCGCAACTTCAAACCGCGCGCGGTAACAACAAGAGAGAGAAAGAGAGAGAAAGACAACACAAAGTTGACATAAGCGCTTTGAAAAAAAAAGCTAGAGAGAGAGAGGCTTTATGAAGTAATATGATGTTTAACCGCGACGTGTTTTCTCTCACCGAACTTGTTTTGAATTGGCGCGGCGCACTCGTCCATATCACATCGAATCAGTCGCTGCTGCCGGAGCAACAGGAGCATCGAATTTTCCATCGGCACACGGCGACGAAGCGGAGGGTCGAACCCTTTTTGGAAAAACAGTCGATTACACGGAGCGAGCGACTGCATTAGGGGTGGTTGTATATAGCTAAACAAAGGGAGGGGAGGCTGAGTGGAATTATTCCCAAAGCGTGTTTCGTTCGGGACGGGCACTCTACTACCTACTCCTTCTCGATAATGAGACGCCTTGTTTTTGCGCGGCGCAAGTGCCATACACCTGATGCGGCAATCAAACGAGAACCCTCCTGCGCATGAAAAGAGTGTGTGTGTGTATGTGTGCGTGTGTGTGTGTGTGTGTATACGTGTAGACTGCGTGTGGCAGTAGCGATCGATTACGCACCAATTGAGACGCGTTTTTTTTTCTTTGCATTCATATAGCTTTTTTTTTCAGGTCGCTATTTTGCGCGCTCATTTACTCGCGAGAGGGAGAGTATGTAAGATATTGCCGTGGCAGTCGAATAAATAATTTAGATTTTTTTTCCTTTCAAAGGAGTTGTATATTACAAGGAATTCGTTATGAGCGGTAAAAATAAGTTGAATATACATATAATTGCGGCAGTCGATGTTTGAGAGATGATGTAATAATGACATAAGCTATGCGTCCACGTATAGAGGGGATGTATAATAACGTTCTGTTGCGTGTCAAAAGGTTCGAAGCTATCATTAGATATAGTGGCTTTAAGAAAATTAAAGGCCTCACTGAACTAGTTTCAACAACAATTATACCTGTATAATAGATGCCGCTGTGTCGAGACGATTCGGATTAAATATTTAATATGACTCGTGTGCTGTTTTTTGTGTGTAAGCAGAATCGAATAATTCTGAAAGCTCACATCTGATTGTGAGTAACACCTTTATAACTAAGTACTGTATCGAAGTAATCAACGTAATTTATACATTTCAAAAGAATGCCTCGTCACTGCTTGACTGTTACTACTGCGATCCATCAGAGTCTGCGGTGTGGAAAAAAAATTGGATCTATGTAAAAAAAACAAAGTGAGGGTGTTGTTTTTTTATTCTGTGCGCGAGCGATCGCTTTGAAAGCCACGTTTAATTGCAAATTAGTAAAATTGAACAGCGAGGAAGTGGCTTTATCTATTCGATCGTTTCGCTTAGGCTATCACGCTAATAACGCAGCCTTAAAATACTCCATACAGGTCTCTTTCTCTCTCGAAAAAGTAAAGCTGCATGGCTGATAGCAATCTCACGCGCTCGAAGCGTAGATAAGCCAATAGCAACAGCAGCAGAAGCAGCAGGTCGGCGAACAAAAAAAGAACCGCCCACGGAAGAGTCTTGCTGCTGGTGTATGTATGTATGTGTGTGTGTTTTTTTCAAGCTTCCTTCACCAAATAATGAGGCTACGTATATATACGTATATACACGAGAGATCGCGTACAGAGCGATTATCGATTTTTAGCTGGAGCGAGTGAGCTTGGCTCTCTCTCTCTCTCTCTCTCTCTCTCGCGCGCGCGCGCGCGCGCAGGAAATTTATCGCGAATCGCGACAACGAATCTACGCGCATCCAAGCGCGGCAACGAGAACAACGCTGCTGCTGCTGCTACTGCTTGCGACAACTGTAATTACGAGCTGAAATCCGTTGGCGCGGCAGCGGTGCGGTGCAGGCGGCAGTGTCGCTTTTCTTCAGCAGCAGCAACAACAGCAACAGGGAAAAAATCAAAGTGGATCGCGAAAAAGCGCGCCTGGATAAAATCAATCGTGCCGGTCCGGATAAAATCCACATCCTCGTGAGCTGAGCTCTCTGTGCGCACCGTAACACGCATAAATTACGATGTAATTACAGGGCCGACGATCACGATCGCCGCTCTCCCTCTCTTTCTCTCTCCCTCGCCAGAGACAGCCAGACAGATCGGATCTCTCTCTCTCTCTCTACGACTACTTCTTCGCCGTCTTCTTCTTCTTCTTTTCTTCCTACTCGTCTTGTTCATCTCTTTGGCCTTTTCGCAACGACAACACGAGGGAATCGCGTTTTTCTAGCGTCACGCCGCCGCCGCCGCCGCCGCGAATTCAGCCGGGCGATCGAGCTCGCGCTTGTTTTTGAGTAACGAGATATATATTCCAGATGCTTCTTTTGCCCGTGCGCACAGTAAATTTATCGATCTTTCGCTCTCTCTCTCTCTCTCTCTCTCTCTCTCTCTCTCTCTCTCTTTCTCTCTTTCTATCGTAGCTGCGCGCGCGAGCGAAGGTTAAGTGGCTTGATGCTTTTATTCTTTTTTTTTGTTCGAAGAGCCGGAGAAGCACCTAGCTCGCGCGATTGCAAATGGGATTGCGCTGAGAATGAGAAGAAAAAAAAGAAAGAAAGAAGAAGGCTTGATCGATACGCCGACGTTTGCATCGGCCAGCGCAAGATTAGTGCCGTGCCGCCGCCGCTCTTCGAAAAATCACGATCCCATCTGTATTGGTAATCAAATAATTCGTACTTTGATTAGGTTCTGGCCAATGTAATGATCTCCCTCTCTCTCGCCCTCTTCTTCTCTTGATTGCCTTTAATGAACTTGAGCTGATTCGTGTGTTGATCCATCATCATCAAAAAGAAGAAAAAATACACTCTGGCTAACTCCTATAGATATATATCGACGAGTCTAGTTCACTTTTCGTGTCAAGATATAAACGGAAAAATTTCCATTGTAAACAAGTGGTTGTCTGTTGAAGTATACTGTTCCGAAGGCCATAACTCAAAAAAGCAATTTTGAGGATGCTCCAAAATACCTGACCTCTATGGTATTATCTAATCGTACGAAATGCAGCGTGGAAGTATCGGCGCACGGGCGATCCGTTACGAGGAGTAGAAGAAGAAAAGAAAAGGGCCACTCGTCAAAAAGCAGAATAGCTCTTCAAGAAAGTGAGACCGAGAGAAGAGATCGTTAAAGCCAGCTCACGTTTCTCGATTTAGTCGGCGGCGCCGTCACGCACTCCTCGACTAGCTCGCTCGCTCGCGATTGAGATAACCTCGAAGCTTCGCGTTCAACTCGCGGATCACGCCGAGGCATCGGCGCGAGTGTCCATCCCGTAATGGGCATAATACCCTTCGCTAGTGCGATCGTGATTCCTCTCCCTTTCCTTCGAGGTTGCGAGACTCTTTTTTTCCTCTATATCTCTCTCTCTCTCTCTCTCTCTCTCTCTCTCTCTCTCTCTCTCTCTCTCTCTCTCTCTTTCGCTATACTCTACTCCTTCATTTTTTTTTACTTGATGGTCGACCTCGTCAACTTCATTAGCGCGCGCAAGCAAGTAAGCAGCCCGCGCCTCACTTCGAACTGGCGCGCGCGCGCGAGGGGGGGAAAAAACATCGTGATATCGCTGGAAATCTCGATTCGCTTTTTATATAGAAGTCGACGAGTCGCGCGCGCGAGAGAGGTAATCGATCGACGCGCGCACGCTTGCTTCTTCTTCCTTTTTTTTGGGTATATATACACGCGGTTTTTTTTCCATATATTGAAGGCTTCGTGTAGACAGCCGAATAATTTATGAGTCGCGACTGGACTCGAATGCGCCTCTGTTAATGCTTAATGTGGCAAGCCCATATACCTTTTTTTCGCCGGTATTTCAGCGCGCTGATTTAGGACTTATAAATTTCATATGCTTTATGGCTTTTCAGCGACTCGGTGACAACAGAACGTATACCGGAGTATAATGCGCTCCTACATATATCAATTCAACTATTCAATCTTGTATTTTATATATTAAGCGTCGTGGATCGACGTGTCAATATAGTTTGTGACCTTTTTTTTCGTCGAACACCTTCAAGGCGGTGTCAATAAAAAAAATAACTGAATGGAATATATATATTCGAAAAAGTCAGACACTAAATTTAGTCGAAACGTATATATCAAGCGAGTACACAGCGCGAGTCTTTTTATCGTTTGGCAAAGGTGTGCGCACAGGGTGTATGAAATAATGTGGTCCCAAGACGACGACGACGAGTCACGTATGCAATCGTAAGATTTCCACGTGCAGGTGATGCCCTAGAGTGAGAGGGAGACTGATAGATAAAGGAAAGACGAGGAGAAAGAAGAAGAAGAAGACTCGTCGTTGACTATGGCGCAAGGAGCAAAGGGGAAAATCATTTGGGAAAGGGTCGTGTGTACCGCGCAGCTGCACTTATTGTTGCTCCGGTACGTATATGCTATAGGTACGTGTGTGTATTATATACACTTTGGGTCTGGCTGCTGCCGCTGCTATCACAAAAGATTATAGGTGCATCGCGCACGCGCGGCAAATGAAAACGATTTTAATTCAGGAGCGCGCGCGTCCTTTCTTCTTTCCTCCCCTTTCTATTGCGAGCCGCCGTCCGGAAAAATGCGGTTACGTGCAACAACGGGTTATCGTCACGCGCGGTATATACTCTCACTTGTATACGCGCGCGTGGGGAAAAGCCCCTCGAGCGCGAAAAAATACGACTCACATCTGCCGCGCTCCTTCGTCTTCTTCTTCTTCTTCTTCTGCTCCTCTACTTGGCTGATGCTGCGCTCCGCTCGCGTCGCGTTGTCGTCTTGCTTCGATCGCGCCAGATTGAATTGTGCCGCGGCGGAGCTTGTGTCGCGTATAAAGGAAGAAGAAGAGGAAGAAAAAAGGAAGGTTTTATAGGGACGACAATGATCGTGAATGAGAGACGGAGATATATGGCGCGAGCCCGTGTGTGTGTGTGTGTGTGTGTGTGTGTGTGTGTGTGTGTGTGTGTGTGTGTGTGTGTGTGTGTGTGTGTGTGTG
>JAWWMK010000032.1:520934-535980 GCA_035047105.1 Galeopsomyia nigrocyanea | reverse complement strand
TATATATATAGGTATGGCCGCGTAATTCCTGATTTTTTAATTAAGTATTTCTTCCGCACGGCTAGCCGTGTACGCGCGCGTTTCGACGATTTTTTTTTTCGTTTTCATTGAATTTATTATCGCTAAATTGCGGTGTGTTTCACACAGCGCGGCTTGGCTTTTATTTCCACGATGCGAATTCGCTGTGTGAAAAAATTATGCATGTCAAGTGCCAGCGCTGAATTGAAAGGGCGAATAATGTAAGCAGTCTTTCAATTTTAATTTGAAATTCGTTAAATAACGAATGCGTTATCGGGAAAATCTGCGCTCTTAAAAGCGTAATGCATTTTTGATGCATGAAAAATTAACAAAACGACAGCGCAGTTGAGAGCCTTATTCAAATCTTCCTCTAGATACAACCTTCGCAAGCTCTTTTGAATAAATTTTGTAAAAGCACGGTAGAACTTTGAAATAAAAAAAATCAATCAGTAAGCTTCTTACAGCAGAGCTTTGAAAAGGCTAGTGAGCAATAATATTAAACTAAAGCAGCAATAAAGCTTTCGTTTAAGAGATTTATCGTTCGGCGAAGAGTAAAAAAAGCTAACATTTTGCGAAGTGCTTAACTCCACTTCTCTCTCTCTCTCTCTCTCTCTCTTTCTCTCTCGCTACGAAAAAAATGGAGTCGCAGGTGTCCCCACAAGTATTCATTAACACGGGACAGTTTAAAGCACTCGTTAATATTCATCTCTCTTGGCCGAAGAATAATTGGCGTGGCCGCCGCTGCCATCCTCTGCCGTCCGTAAAAAAAAGAAGAGAGAAGTGTCTCCTCTCCGCACTGGCACGAATAATTCGTTAACCATAAAACGCCCGAGTAGAGCGCGCGTGTAACAGTGCGTTGTGCGCGCAAAAACGGTGGGAAACTCGGCCGACGCGCGGATGTACAAAAGAAGAAGGAAGGAACTTTCGGAGGCTCTGGTGGGGGGTTTTAATTGCCGAAAATTCTTCGGTGGGTGGGGTGAGAATAAAATAAAATGCGTATAGCAGCAGCAGCAGTACGCATTTGCGCTCTCGTAGTGGAATCCGCTCCAATTGTCGTAAAAGTACGCAGTAGCAGCGCCGCCCGGGGGAGGAAATTTAATTACCGTCGAAATAAGTCGTAAAGGGATGGCTACTGGCGTGCTAACCTACTTCCGAATTTATAACCGTTAAAGTACGCCCGACGGCTTAACAACTTTCTTGTACGCCTTGCCCTGCCCTGCCTGCCAGCCAGCCAGCCAGCTAGCGTTTATATCGTATACACACCCGAGGGCGCGCTTGCGTAAAGTGGCCCCCCTTGGAAAATCCTCGCGTGACTCTTTCGCGCGATGCATAGACTACTACTATATACTACCATTACTACTACTACTACTACCGAGCGAGTAAATTATTCAATTAAATTTTTCGGCAAAACCGACGAAGGGCCCGAAAAAACATTTTTCACCGAGACGTTAAATTTTGATTTATCCGCGCGGATGAAAAAAAATGCCCGCGTTGCCCTTTTTTTTCTCTCTCTTTACGTGTCAACTATTAAAGCGGATTTACGACTTACAGAAATGGCCGCGTAACGACCTAAACAAAAATTTACTTTTATTGCGAGCACACTTTTTTTTTGCACGCGCGTGTCCCCCTTCTGCGCGTTTTCCGCGGTCCATGCCCCGGCTAAAAGGGCCGCTTTCTCTCTGTCTGTCTCTCTCTCTCTCTGTTCTCGGCCTTATGTAAATATGCAGCCCCATGAAAAGAGAGAGAGAGAGAGAGAGAGAGAGAGAGAGAGAGAGAGAGAGAGAGAGAGATGGTGAGCTTTGCTTTGCTCAGCTATGTGTACGTTTCGTCGCGCCGCTAAAAAAGTCCAAGCAGCGGACGGCATAAAAAGGGAGGGAAAATAAAATGAGATGAGAAAAAAAAAGAGAGAGAAGGCCGTGTGTAGTAATACAGGGAAGAGAAAAAACAGAGAGCAAGTATATAGTGGACGAAATTTCGTTGGGCGTTCAATGTCAACACAATAAAAGCGAGTCAAATTGTTTGACTACACTTCGATCTAGATTTTTTTTTGCTCTTCTGTTCCGTGTGTGAAAGTCGTACGTGATTAATTATTACGTTTTTACGAGTTTGATATAGTAATAAATATAGGCTCGCGTTAGTAGCATGCTCATTTCCCTTAATGTGCTTGTTGCTATTATTGTCGCTGGTAGTTATAGCGGCGCATCAAGAAAATAAACTCTCAACGTGATGAAATTACTCATATAAGTCATCTGCGTGCGTGATTATCAGTCGCATTACGGGGGCCACAGTCGAATCAGTAAGCGAAATAAGCCATAAAAAAAGTCTAAAAAGCAATTTAAGCTGCGTAATTTATGGCTCGACCGCGTGATAGACAGAAATAAACCATATACACAAATATATTTATCACGGCAAGTGACCCAATAAATTATGCATCAGCTATAAGTGACCGCACGTTCTTATACATATCTCAAACCGCAAACGTTTACGGAAAAAATTTCGAAAAAGCTCAGCCTTTTAACTTTTATCGGAAGCGAGTATAGGTTTATAGAAAAGTTTCGAAAAGTTCAACCTTTTAACTTTTACCGCGAGCGAGTATGGTATAGTCACTTCATACGGCGTCATCAACAATGGTATTGCACACACGTCTTGCTTTCTCCGTCTGTCTCCTCTCGAGAGACAAACATCGCTGCGGGCAATGTGTCCTGTACGAGCGAAGAGTCTTTTCTTTTCTCGTGGGTAGGTAGGTAGGTATAAGGTACATATGTGCGTGTGTGTGTGTGCATTGACGCGCTCGAGTTTTACGAGTCGAGGGGGAAGCCGTGAGCTCGCTCTCTCTTTTTTTTTTTCGCTGGACGAAATTAACGACGCAATTGCGGCAAAATATTTTATTACGCCGCTCGTAAACTCGAGCCCGAGAGATGTGTACGCGCGCAGAAGCAACGGAGAGGAAGAACGAGAGAGAGAGAGAGAGAGAGAGAGAGAGAGAGAGAGAGAGAGAGAGAGAGAGAAAGAAAGACAAGTAGTACTCGGCAACTGACACGGGAGTGATTCCAGGCGCTTTCGGCTTGCTGCGCGACTTACGTCTTAATTATTCGCCCGTAATGTGATACGAGATCGCGTGGAACCAGATGCAACTACCGTTGCTGCTGCTACTGCCGCTGCTTCTGGCATCTTCGCGGTAATGAGGCGAACCGACGAATCAGCTTAATCGAGCGTTACCCCGCTAATTTTATTGGCTGTCCTATATTTGTTCGAATCGTTTTCAATGTGTGTTTCAATTAATTCAAGTAAATTGAAATTATACCGGAATTTCAAATTAATGATCATTAATATCACTGACAATATTCGTACATTTGTGAATAGAAATATTGGATTTCCCAAATTCAGAGAGTTTGCGTACAAATTTTGATTGAATCTGTTTATTCATGGTTATACGAAAGGCCGATGTGAATTTCCGTTTTATACGAGGCAAACATTTGCAATTGCATCGAACAACATTTCAGTTTCACGTGTTGATATTTCAAACATAGAAACGTAATATACAAACGATGAAAAAAAGCTCATACTGGCGATACCTTATTTCGTCAATTAACTCTTCGCTTCGATAAACACGATGATCGGTCAAATATATTCGAGGTAATGAAACACGCGACAGCTATTTACCAGAGCCCGCAATTACAGTGTTTAATTTTTGTTTTTACCAGAAATGACATATAAATACGAAACGAAGAACGCAGGCAGTCAATCAACATCGAAAGGCACTATATATACATATGAGAATATACGGCTATAGAATAATTGCTAGTTGGTTATGAGGAGGGTGTCTGTTTGAGCAAACGGCAGCGGCAGCCGGCCTACATATACACGCACCTGGACAGACCATAATCGGCGCCCATCAGGATAAGAAAATCGTCCTGCGGGCATTAATAAAAAAAAAAGAAAAAAAAAGAAGAAGAAGAAACAGCGCCACAGAGGAAAGAAACACTGGGCACTCGTAAAAACTGGCTCGCGCTCGCGCGTCACGTATACGCGTTTATATGCAGCGACGAGTTTTATGAGCGCAAGCTGCTGCTGCTGCTGCTGCTGCGATCGGAAGCTGCGAGAGCCACTTCCTTTTTACTGTCGGCAAACGTTTCCAATCGATTTTCCTTCCCCTTACGTGAACGCTTAAAATCTATGAAATTCGGCCCTCCCCTCATTCCACTTTTATTGCGTCCATGTTTATTTCCTGGATTTTTCACGGTGTTGCAGCTCTCACAATGTCGCTGTATACGTGTACTTTATACGCGGCATAAAAATTTCGGAAAATGGAATTTTTCGATTGATCCGGAATATGGCCGACGAATTAATCGGATTTCGAGCCCCCGGAGAAGCGAAGACTTGGGGACCGATGTATAGACGAGCGGAGCTCTTTTATGAGGAGCGTCTTTGACAAAGGTTTGCGTTATGCTGCAACTGCGCGGGGATATACGTATGTACGTATATGTACATGGCCACAAAGACACAATGCTCGAGATTACTTTAAGGGCTCTTTTTTCCCTCTCTCTCTCTCTCTCTCTCTCTCTCTCTCTCTCTCTTTCTCTGTCTCTCTTTGATATAAAGGTCATCGTAAAAAGTCAGCTGACGATAAGTAATTTTTGTGGAACGTTTCTTTATATTCGTTTGATGGCTTTAATGGAAAGGAACCGTTCGTAAAATACTTTTATTGTCTTGCATTTATGATTTTTTTCCCCCTTGAGATTAATCACCCGAGACGATGTTGCTGCGTCACTACGGCACAGTATATTTGGTTCAAATTTCTCTCCATTTTTTTTCTTATCAATCGTTTAACCACCGTAACCATTTTCGCAGATGCACTTTTAACAGTTCATTAGACAAAAGTGCGATTGTTTGATCATATCGATTAAAGGTTGTAAAGCGAGGTTTTAGGTTCTGCAGTGCTTTTAATGTTTTTGCTAGTTTCGATTTTTCCCCGTTCTCTAAAGCTTGAAGATCCATTGTGCCCGGCGCGGCTGGCATCGTCGGGTGGACGATGTCAGCGAGAGCCGTTAAAACTTCATTAGACGCCTCGCGCTCCGGAGCACTTTTACGAAATTACACCGCGCACGAGGAGAATTAAGTTGTACCTGAGCGCGCGGTGGGCGCGTCCTCCTTCTTCTTCTTTCTCTTTCTACCTCTTTCGGAGAGAGAGAGAGAGAGAGAGAGAGAGAGAGAGTGAGAGAGAGAGAGAGAGAGAGAGCTGTCGACTAGACGAGAAGCATTTTCCTTCTTGTGGAAACGACGCTTTAATCATCCCGCTGGAGGCGATGAACGGATTCTTTTCTAATTTGAGAAATTACTCGCGCTCCCGAGAAAAACGAAACAGTCTCGGGGAATTTTTTGCACTTAGCGCCCGCTCGCTCGCGCGCCAGTACTGAGTTAAAGTCTCCCTCCCGAAGAAAAAATAAAAGCAACAAGCAACTTTAAGACCTTTTCTTGTAGCTCTTACTTCTTGCTTTTTTGCGCTTCGTCTCGCGAATCATTGATGATAATTACATATTTACCGGGACTAATGGAAATTATTTCTATTTGTGTTTGCCTTTGAATGGAGCAATTCCTTCGGAAATTACTGCTCGGTTAGCTTTGCTCAGCCACGACGAAAAAAAAAACAGCAACAACAAGAGCTCAATAACCTCGTTAGTCGACACAAAATTTTATAATCTATCGGTGTAAGTGCGGGGGGTGCGTACAAAAAAAAAAGAAAAAAGAAAAATACATGTACATAGTGTGTGTGCGCTCGGGGAATTGAGAAAGTCGCGCGCGGGCGCATATATAGTCGTCGAATTTCGCCGACGTAATTTCCCTGCAGTATTTCATGAAACGGTATGCTCCGAATTTCGTATATACACTCTGCTACGGGAGAATGGAAAAAAGGAAAAATCGCACTTTTCCAGTCGATTTCCGATCAGGCATGGCATCGCGCATACAAACGGTTGCTAACGAAGCAGGTAGCAGCAGCCGGCGAAGACGTCGACGACGACGACGACGTCGGCGGGTGTCGTGTATTTTTTTTTGTTCGTACGAAAACCCCCGTTGCATATTCATCGGCTACCCCAAGACGCTGCTGCTGCTGCTGGTTTCTCTCTGTTCAGCTTCTCTGGATCTCGTCGTGTTATTGCGCAACTCCATTTCGCATTCCTCCGAGGATATCGTCCCTCAATTTCCCGCTTCTCTCTCTCTCTCTCACTCGCTCTCTATTTTTCGCCGCTGCTCGAGTATATGCATACCTACCTCAGCTCGATACTTTTGCCTGTATCTTGCGATTTTGCATATCTTTTGTATTTTTTCGATTCGCCGTGCTTTTGATCCTAGCTACGCCCGGCGCTATTCTGAATATTCCATTGGCAGCGGCGGTGACGGCGGCGCGAGGTCATTGGCGCGTGAAAAACCGTCGTCGCACCGACAAAGGATTAATATTGGATGGGCGCGCTTTTCCCTTTTACGAAGCCCCCCTATACTACTGCAATGGCCATTCAATTGCTCGCTTACACTCGCAGTTATTCTCGATGTATTGTAATTTAAATTTCTCGAGTGATCGATTTCCACGTTTATAACTCTATATATATAGCTTATTATCATAATGCTTCCAATAAGACTATCGTGGTAGTACATTTTTCCCTTCCATCGTAACAAAGTGCTTTCAGCTCGAGCGAAGCGAAGTTTTTAAAATTCAATTTCAGCGCTGAATGCCAATCGTACAAATCGCGAATCTCGACGATTTAAAAAAAAAAACCTTATTATTTCTGCAAAACACGCGGATTATTATCGTTCGCGAGCCATCTCGCACTTTCAATTCATCAATTCACGATTAAAACTTGATTGCATTGTATTCGGTTGTATATATCGCGAGCGATGCAACGAATGGCAAACAAACGAAAAAAAAAGAACGTCGGTGTAATAGAGACGTAGCTGCTCTCCTTTCCGCGACTATCGGTGTCAATGGAAAAAGCGAATAGCTCGGCGATGGCAACAGCTGCAATTATTTTCGCCACAATTTAATTTATGCGCGACGCGAATGCCGCAGCAGCAGAGAGTATACGGCATTTCATGGGGCGCTCCGTTAACAAACAAAGTCAATTAACCTTTCGGCTCTCTTTCTCTTTTCTCCCCCCCCCCCCCCCGCTGGTATCCGCTCGGTACCACTATATTTTCCCTCTTCCTGGCTCGCACTCGCTTCACTTCTGGCTTCCTATATGTTATGTATTCGCATGGCCGTTCGCGTGAGTAGTATATGCAGAGAGGTAGAGAGACTATACTCACTTGGGCTGTCTTTTTTTCTTCTTCCTCTTTTTTTCTCACATGCAAATCGCGCAAGCGCGCGTGACTTTATTTATTCGGCATCAAGTGCTTTCCCATTTGACCACCTATACATATACAGACACCACGCCGATGGGATAGAATGAGAAAAAAGAAAGAAAAAAAGAAGAGCCGCGATAAAAGCAAGTCTAGTTGCGGTATAAAACGAAGAGTACAAGTATACGGAAGGTCATCGCGCGTGAGCAGCTGACATAGTGGTACAGGGCCGCAGACTTTTAATAGCGGCTGGCCGTTCTATGATACGAGCGCGCTTGGCTAAGCGATAAGGCACGTCTATTATTGGCCCGGGTCCTCTCGCTCTATCGCGGGCGACGATCTTTCGCTGTTGCATCGCACACGCTGCTCTATAATATACCAGAGCCATTTTACTGTTCGGGTGTATACCCCGGTGCCGATGTATATATCCAGCAGCACGCACCCGCGGATATGATATACATGTATATTATACACACGTCCTACGTGACGTTATTCCGAGGAGAGAGGATGATTCTCTGGTGGAATCGTTAATCGTGTGGTGTGCAGGCATTGCCAGCGCTGCTCACCTCTATATCTATCCGCGAGACGAGATGCCCAGAGATTTCTTGCTGCTTTCCTTATCGGATCGGCTTGATTTTCGTGATGCCGCCGCGCGCTGTCGCATATACACGGGGAAACAACTTGTAAGGCAGTTTTAATTAGTTGCCATGGGAAGCAGATCGCTCTCCGAGGTTTATTGTACCAGCGTGGTTTTGGAATCCTCCAAATGGGTCAGCTTATTTCGATAGTACATCTGCCCGCACATGGGTAATTGATTTGTGAAAAGTAACTGAAATATACAATAAGATATTTAAAATAATTGTTTCATCTAACTCTGGAAAAAAAAACTGGTTTAAATTATTCCGCAAATCTATAGTAGAAGATAAGTAAAATCGTCAGTTAAAGAGCGTTTACGTGCCAATTTGCATTGAAACTGGCTATTTGGCAAATAATCTTCAGGCCAAAAGGCACGTAAAGGCACGTATTTTCAAATAACTTCTTCGAAAAACCTTTGAAAAGTGAAAATCGCGCGAAACTTTAATATACGCGTATATATCCGCGAGAGCGAGCGTCTACTTATATGCAGGGCTGAAAGGTATAATCCTGGGCAAACGGCAAAGTTTCATGCGCGCAGGGACAAGGCGCGAACACTTCCGCAAAAGCGAGTTCATTACGTGCGTTCGCGTAACGGAAGAGGGGGAATACGAATTTTCTCGCTGGTATGTATATATATATATATATACGTGTGTGTGTGGGTAGTGTATAGCGATCGATTCGAGTGATACCGTAGCGATCTCTATTATTTTGCACTGGCCGCTTCGAACTCGCATATAGCTATATTATGAGAAAAGCAAAGGCTCGGGCGCGCGCTCGGGGCTACGATTGATTCGCGATCGTCACTCACGAGCATCTCTCTCGCCATAATTTCCACCAGTTATATTATGGAAAATACCAGCCTCGGATAGTCGTGCTGCACGTCTCGTTTTCGTTTCTTACTACCCCCATTTTTCGTTTATATGCCGGCGAGTATTGCCGAGCCACATGCTTCGTGCTGTTTTTTTTTTTCGTTCCTTTTCGGCTGTCGATTGCAACTGATTTATTGTTTATGGCTTTATTTATTGCTTCTGCAGCTTTGGCAGTTATCTCGAATGATGCGCACGGTTGCAGTCGTTTCTACGGCTCTTTCAAACTGCATTTAAGCAATTAAAACGGAGTTTTGACCTTACAACCCCGATCGTTCTTTGTCAGTCGATTTGATTACGTTGATATTACTTGAATTTGAAAAAATTCCAATTTTCACGGTTTAGCAAGCTTCAACTTTTGAAAACCCATTTGTCAAAATTTCATTGGCAATACTTTTTACCGAAAATAAATTTACGTTTCCCTGCAGACGATTTATAGACGGTCCTTCCTTCCTTTTTTTGCAAATCTCCAAATCGCTTATGCAGACCTTTGACGCATCTGGCGACTATGGCTATTCGAAAATTCAATAAAATATTTTTCGTCGTATGATGTCTGTGCTATAAAAAAACTTTAGAGCTTTTTCAGTCAACAATCTTTTTATTCATTCAAAAATAATCTAACGAATAATTGATGAAGAATACATGATTTGGAATAATGAATTAAATAATAATAATTTTTTTGGCTAGAACTGGAGTCAGATAAGCACCCGTTTAACATGTAACTCAAGCTGTCGCCGTGAGATTATTTATTCATCAGAATCACGTAAATCGGTTTCGATAAATAATTGACGACTCGGCGAAAACGCTTACGAAAAAAAGGCGCCCCCCCCCCCCAAAAAAAAAGAAGAACAAGAAGAAAAAGAAGAGGAGTAAGAAACGAGCGGCAATCGGCGACTAGTATGGTGCCGGCTCACGCGATCTACTTCTCAGAACGAAAACATTTCTATCATCGATAAAACTTTTGGTCTTCTTTCGTATAGGGCGAAAAAAGGAAATCGAGAGACCGAGAGAGAGAGAGAGAGAGAGAGAGAGAGAGAGAGAGAGAGAGAGAGAGAGAGAGGGCCCCGACTCGTAATTATTTCCGAAAGAGAGAGAGAGAGAGAGAGAGAGAGAGTCGAAAAGTTGTCTGAGCGAAGGGGCGATTAGGCAAATTGTTTCCTCGGCGTCCTCGACGATGATTCGCCCGACAGACGCGGCTGCCAGGCTAACTGCTGTTGCTGAAGCGTTCAAGTGTTCCTCCGCGCGCGCAGTCCGACTTCCTTGATTATGAATAAGTTATATGATGCTCGACGAGGGAAACTCCCTGAATGCTGGACGACGCCAGAGACCCGAATTTTCGAAGCGAAATTAGTGGTTTTGATCTTGAACGCGTTCTCTTATTAACGACATATGTTGGATCAGTTGTATTGCGGTTGAATGAAGAAGAGTGTTTTATGTCAAGAACCAGTCGAGAGATGGACTAGCGGTCGAGGAATATGAATAACTTATGGAAATATCGTTAGTTCTGTTATATCTATTCTTATAGCATTCAGATGAATTGTTTAGCACTAAGTGGAACAATCGATTGGTGCGAGTATCTAAATAATATATGTGACAATGTTAATCAGAGTTGTTAATTCCATATACATTCTTGGTCAATGCAGAATATGAATATAATATTGGAATCACTGTGATTACTCCGTTTTTTCTAATACGTAAGTTTCCTCGCTCAATATTACTTTTACTGCAATTGATACCTCAAGTCGACTAGCAAAGCATATAACGTTCATAAAGTCGTCAGATAAAAGCCATCGCGCAAACTGCTTGTAATAGTTGTAGCGACGCGAAACAGGAGGGTAACATTGCAAGTCACAAGGCCTAATTATACGAGCGACGGCTAATATCGCCTACGCTTTGAAACTCGTCCAAAACGAAGGTAGAAGTGCCGCGGGACACGAGAGCATAGCAAGCCGAAGCCCGAGTGCGAGCCAGACGGTCAAGATTAAGGCCAGCGGGCAGTAGCAGCTAGTAGCAGTAGCAGCTTGGCTGTGATACTTAGGTAGGCTAACTTACGAGGCTCGTATACGTGCGACACAGAGAGAGAGAGAGAGACTGTGCAGAGAATCGAGCTTATATATAGATAGCTTTCGGAATTGCCAGCCATTGGCGGATGCTTAACGCATTGGCAATTCGCAATATCGGCGAACTTTCGGGTGCCGTTTCGCGCCACTTGGCCATTTAACCGTGCAGCTCTCTCTCTCTCTCTCTCTCTCTCTCTCTCTCTCTCTCTCTCTCTCTCTCTCACTTGCCCACTCGCCAACTATTCAAACTTCGCCAACTCGCGCGCGCTGAGTTAATTTTGAATTCCCTGCCGTTGAATGCTTTTCGCTCTCCTGAACGGCGTTCAAAGTACTACTAATTAATAGAGAACTTGCAAGCGCGACTCTATATATATACGTACGCGCTTTATACGTGTAACACAAAAGGAAAATTATACCTTAGTAAAGAGCTTATAAGGATTATTCCTTGTTTGCTATTTCTCTCCCTCTCTTTCGACTACGGTGGTCTCTGCACTTGCACGCGAAAAAACATTATATAGATCTAAAATTCAGAAGCGTGAAATATATCATAACGTATATATATATATATATATATATATGTACGAGCGTGGCTATAATACGGAGGATAATTACTCGGCGTAAAAATAGCAGTTGGTAGTGTCATAATTAAGTCATAAAACGTGCAAAACCGTATCATTAATTCTCGCACTGCGAAGACTTAATGTAGAATTTATGTGGGCGCGCGCGAGCGCGAGTCGGCCAATTAACTCGATTAGCATTCGTTAAATCAGACGCCGAGCGTCGTGTGTGTATGTGTTGTGGTGCACACGCAGCGCATCACGCGATCTTCGCCGTGCATGCGTGTATATATATGTGTATGTATATACGTGCATATACGTGTACACCAGTCTTGAAGCGTTTCCAACCACTTGATGCAAAAGATGCGCTTCATAACGCTAATCGCGACTTTCCTTCCAAAGTACATAATGAGATATACTCGAATCAACTGCCTGCTAAATATAACCTCGACGACTTGACACACGCAAACTTGTACATACTCTGCTAAACATTTTAACCGTTTTCCGACACAAAACTTGAGCGCGGAATAGATATGTGACAGATAAAGAAGAAGTAGCAAGGCTGTTACACATACACACAAACAGTTGCGAGTCTCGCTCGACGAAAATAAATTTCGCTGCGCGATTTGTGTGTGTATGTGTGCGGGCGATAAATAAAATCAAGAGCAAGGACTCTCGATTTGAGTAACGTGGCGGACATTAACTGCCTCGCGACGCGCGTTCTCGGGAAATGCGTCTCTGATGCGTATACGGTATACATACATCGCTCGCTCGCGGCGCGCAACGGCAATAAAGAGAAATTTATAACATCGCGTTTTTCGCGGAACACAAGACGAGCGCAAACTGCGCTGAATTTCAAAAAGCCCGCGCGCGCGCACAGTTTTGCATGTGCCGTGCGGTGCATGGGTAACGGGGTCGCTACAGTACACTGTGTAATAAAATTGACGACCTGTACGAGTGAAAATAATTTTTCTTTTCCCTCTCTCACTCTCCTTTTTTTTTTATTATTTTAATCTTTATTACGTATATACGAGTATGTCGGACGAATAAATTTTTTCTTTATCGCGCGCACGGCTCGCTTTTAGGATTTACAGTGCCGTCACAGGCTATGCCGTAATCTCACGCAACATTTGCCCCGCTAATCAAAATATTTTTTACAAGTTTATACACTTGCACTCCGTATGTAGAAGCGTTTAAAGTAGTTTTTTTTAAAATATATAAAGTGAGTTTGCAAGATCGATTAGATTTATATTGGACAGAAATACAGCCGACATGTACATAAAAATAACTATATATTTCTCGGAGAGAAATCACACAGCTGTTTAGGGGGGGTTACTTATTACACGACTATATACACCTGTAAATAGTCATTCGGAATGAATTTATCGAGAGAGCGTATTAAATAATCATAATGCGGTGAGATGTTAGCGCAAATATTGACCAAGCGCGCGCGTCGAGAGTGCATTGAGTGCACACAGGCTCTCGAGAAGGACTGTAAGGATAATTTAATAGACACGCGGCATCGGCCAATATTTCAGAGCTCCAAGTGAATAAGACTCTCTCACTCTCTCTCTCTCTCTCCCCGACCATAAGGATTTCGGCTCTTTTCAAGTTTCTCGTGTGTGTATATATATGCTCTCTCGCGCGCGTGGCCGCTAGCGCAATAAAGGAGAAATTTATATACACGAGCCGTTCAAGCGAGAGAGAGAGAGAGAGAGAACCTCAGCTGGTCGCGCGGCGAGCGCGCAATATAAGAATGAAAAATCGGAAGCCATCTGCAGCGCTTTTCCAGCTCGCTTTTTAATGAACTTCACGGGTACGAGAAAAACTCGAGTGGAAGTGATAGATGCGACAAGCTTATATACAAGTATTGTATATACACACACATATATGCACTAACCTGCCGCAGCCTATGGCTATTGTCGAACGAACCAAGTGTGCGATTTATGAATTGATGACTTTCGTATAATATCACATTGGAAACTGATTTTTTGGTGTTGAACATACACGATGTGTTTCTTTTCGATATGCGTGGATCAAAGTAGTGATACGCGTGAAATTAAACCTTTTTTTTCCGAGGATTAGGTGTCACGTATGGGAATGAATGGAAATTGCTTGTTGTTATGGGAAATTCGAAGGATTATGGAGGGGAGCTATCGTATTTATATACCGAGGAATTCGTATAAAATAGGTTTGGAAATCCTTTCAGCTTGAATTAGCCTCGTTCAACGTGAAATGTATCGATGGGTATCAACAAATAAACTCGTAGCATTTTTCACTTCCGTCGATTGTTCGTGTAGAGCGTCGCAGAACGGAATGTACGAGGCTGCTTCGAGTATAAATTGAATTTTCATGCAGTTAATATATATCTGGGAAACTCAGGGTAAATCCCTTCAACTTCTTTTTTTTTTCGTTGTAATAACGCCCATATTTCAGAGCTTAGTCCCGCGTATAAAGGAGAGCTTTAAAGCTCTATTAATACATTCATCTGTCAAATTCACGGAACGGAGCCTATTTGGATGCTGAATCCGCGAGACAGAAGGAGGCGAAAGTAGTAGGATCCATTGTAAACCCACCCTCGATTTTCTCTTCTGGAGGTTACAAATGATCTTATTTATATTCGAGGTACTTGAATGCAGGCTGACGATGTGTTTTCACGCCCAAACGCCCTCGGACGCCTGGTTAGCTACCCGATTCTTTCGATTTCGTCGAGTCACGAACTTGCTCATGGCTTTTTCTCTCTCTCTTTCTCTCTCGTTGATCCCTATACGTATATATTCGCTCGTGTGTGTGTATATATATAGTTCGATTCACTGGCTGGCCTGCGCGAGCAAAGCCCAGTTCATCCTTTGTAACAAGTGCACTTGCTCTCTCTTGGTGACCACCTCTCTCCACCCCTCGTTTCTCTCACTCTTCTTCGTGGCCTTTCCCGTGGCGCTTTAGCACCCTTAACTTCCCCTTTTCTCGCGATTCGCGCCATATGTACACTTGTCCCGGCTAAAAAACTCGCTTTCATTATATCAATTTTTATTGCTGCCATGTCCCACATGTAATGTACTGCCCTTCGATCGCGAGGTAATAATCCGAACTCTATGTATGAAAAGCCTTCTTCAGATACGAGGGTAATTCAACTTTGTATATATAAAAGCGATTTAACGTAATAGCTACTGAGCTTTTTGACTAAGATAAGTAAGATTTGAATAGGAATAAAAAAAAAAGTCTATTAAAATCTGAAAAGCATTGTTTCAATACCAATAAACAATGTTCTCGACTTTGATCGAAATAATATAATACCGGAGTACAAGGATCGAAAGCGATCCGGGTAAAGTGATCTTTGGCGATGAGATTTATAGTGGCGGGTGGAAACAGAGAGAGACAGAGAGATAGGCGGCCGGTATTGCAATTCGCCGCGACGTTCGAGGTATACGACCAGTTGATTCGAATGTCGCTCGCAGCAGCAGCAGACTCGCAGATGAAAGGAATCATCGATCGTCTTTCGCTCGCGTGGGCACACAACTACAAGATCTCTCTCTCTCTCTCTCTCTCTCTCTCTCTCTCTCTCTCTCTCTCTCTCTCT
>JAWWMK010000032.1:506879-520834 GCA_035047105.1 Galeopsomyia nigrocyanea | reverse complement strand
CTCTCTCTCTCTCTCTCTCTCTCTCTCTCTCTCTCTCTCTCTCTCTCTCTCTCTCTCTCTCTCTCTCTCTCTCCTGCTGCAGAGCAAAATGCCCGGAATACAAAACATCGCCGTACATAACGACTGAATGCATTGCGCGTTTTCGCGCCCGCGCTCTCTCGACAATGGCCGACCCGCCAAATGATAAATATAGAAATCAGTTTCTTTCTTGCGATTGTCCGACAACGAGTTTGATATCCTGTCTCTGAGACATCTTTTTCTCTCTCGCTCTCGCTCTCCAAGCAGTATGAGTAACGACCTATGCTGCATGATTCATAAAGCGTATTTCAATTGTTTTTTTTTTTTTTTTTTGCTGTCTTTTTCGTTTATTTCATCGTCTGGAAAAATCACTGCAAAAGACGTCATTAATGACAACAATATTTTACGAGTGTACTCGTAATTTCTGTCAAGTGTTATATGCGCATGTATAATTAATGATACTTTTATTTGCTACTCGCCAAGGAAATTGAATTAAACGTGAAAAATTGGCATTCGTTGGCGAATATTATGAAAATCGTCTATGTAAGAGTTCATTCGACGGCGCAAGAGAGTATTTAAATGAATTAACTTTTTTTTTTCAACGCAATCTTTAATTGGATGTAATTTAAATACTTGAGCGAGCGCGAGCGAGACGCGAACTGCACACTTTCAAATTCTTAAAATGCACTTGCAAAGTTTGAAAAGAAAAAAAAAAGCCGAAACGTATTTTTCGACGTCGAATAAATCACTCGCGCGGGCTGCTCGCTTTGGCTTGGGTAAAAAAAAAACACATGACAATCCGGAGTCACTATATATATACCTCTATCGTTACGACATTTTCACGATCCACACAGCTCGAACTATAGAGGCAATTTTTCAGTTGCATCAATTCTCGCTGATCGGTTCGTTAACTTGACGAGCGAATTTTTCAAATCCATCATCTTTTATGGTTTTAGAAAATTGTATTCTGTTCGCTTATACTAAATGGCGAACGGTTGCAGGAAGGAAGACACAACACGCTCGCATAGACAAAGTGAATGGCTTTGTAGATATGCAAGGTATAGGATAGAGTTAAGAATTCGCTAGTTAAAAAAAGACGGGGGTGGGAAGGGAGGCTCGTATAACGGCTGGCCGAGCGCCGCTCAGCTGAGACGAGGTTTACACGGCGATTTACCAAGCGACGTGTAAATCCGACTTCACACTCGATGATCGCCATTAATTCAAGACAGACAGCTTAAATAGAACGGGCACGACCCACGTCACGCTGGAATAACGCCGTGGCAGCGTTGCTGAGCCTCTTTCGACGTTGTTGTATATATACGTATCTAGATATTGCTCGCGCGTTGAACAATTTTCATTTTTTTTGCGCTCTACATGCTGCGTTGTGCCGCGAGAGAGAGAGAGAGAGAGAGAGAGAGAGAGAGAGAGGGAGGGAGAGATGAAGGTCTTTTCTGTGTATCGGGAAAATAAGGAGTTGTAACGTTGTCGGGATGAAAGGTACTTTGCCTTAATTAGAAATTACGCTGGTAATGCTGCTGCTACTGCTGCTGCTGCTGATGTTGGTGTTGATGGGGAAATTAGGTCAAAGACGATGTTAGATACTATATACGCTTTTTTTTAAATTTTAATTCGAAGTGTGCGGCTATTTCATTTAATTACAAACACCGATATATTGCCCTTGCTTATTACTTCGGCTTCGTTATGTTCTCTCCAAATCAAGGATTTATAGGTGAATTATGTATTACAATCGCGTTTTCACCCGGATAATTATCTAACGTATTTTCCAGGTATCAGAGAAAAATTCTATAATTACAAAAATTTCTCTTTTTCAATCACACGCGGAGCATATGCAACTCTTTTCTTTTTTCCAGTTGGAAAAAATTCGTAGAAAGTGTGTACCAACGTCGTTGTGAAATATCTGGTGAAAAACCATTTGTGAGAAAACAAATTTTGATAAATTATGAATAATAAACACAATCGAGCGTATAGTGACTGCGCGAGAGTCGAGAAAAATATTTTCTTCCGTTACGTAACGCGCGTTTGTTTATTTCTTTCCACAACACAATTCATTATCGAGTTAATTTAATGAATTTCACACCTACGTGGGATAACATTTTCAACAAATATTTTCAGTCTTTTTTCTCTCTCTCTCTCTCTCTCTCTCGTTCTCTCCAAGTGATACTGGAATAACGGCGTATATATAAGAATCAATGGAAAAAGGATTTAATCAAGGGAACATAAAAAAGTCAGGCAAGAACGTAAGAAATTTCTCGAATGCGACACGTGAAAAAAAATGAGGAAAAAAAAATGGAAAAAGCAAACGTGGTATCTAGGATATGCGATACGATAATTCGCGCCTCGAGCGCCGCGGGCAAGCGAACGTCGTATTATCCTTGAATTACATACTATTAAATTCGCGAAGCTCGAGGGCCTTTTGTTTACGATTTCGAAGATTGCCATTCCTTCGCCTTATATTCTCGCTCCTTTGCACTCTCGGCGCTCGCGATCATTGCAACACACACGACGATGCGTATGTATACTCGCACTGCAGTGTAATCCTTCAATTTTTTTTTTAACGCTCGGCAGAGATGTGTGTTTCGTGTCTTTTTCTTTCGCGCGCAATGAAATTTCTTCTGTTTTTTTTTCTTATATACTTTGCAGCAGCGTTCAGTGTAAAGTCGCTGACGGCTTTTACGAAACATTACAGGCTGCACCCGCTAATTAGTTATACAAATTTATGCGGCGTGCGCAATAACTTAATGAAGATGTATAGCAGCTTTGCCTTCGCTGGGCAAACCTGAAAATGATTCTTTTCATTGTTTGGGTTAGCCCTTTTTTTCTCTCTCTCTCTCTCTCTTCATCCTCGCCGAAGGTTATGCTTTCTGTTCTCATTAATGTTAATGGCCTTATATCTGCATCTTGAATTACATTTTAATTACCAAAATTACAGTTAAATTTTTATTCCGGTGTTTCTTAATTACTGCCAAGGAAATATCGCCTATTTTGAGGTAAAGCATCACAGTTAGTTCGCATCAATCAAATTTACGCACTGATAAAATCTACGATTCAAAAGCTACGAAATTCTTGGAGCTTTCGAAATTGTATGAATTAAGGAATCTTAAGATATACAAAAGTTATCCTCACTGTATTTAAAGTTACTGGTTTATAAAAATATTGTTAAATTATTTGAAATTAGCAATTGAAAAATAAATCTTTAATATTTCAACCGAAAAGAAAAAAAAAGAGATCGATATTACTAGCTAAGTAGCTAGAAGCACCCTCCAATTTTTATATGTTGTTGGATTAGATGTTACTCAACATATAATCCAACAAAAAAAAAGAGATCCTTTTTCCTGTCAACGCGATCATAAGTTACGACGCCAAGGTAGTAAATTCATATATCTCATTCGATGATAAGCCAGGTGCGTAACTCAAAAGTTCGATATCCTCTCAGACGCTATCAAATCCAATCTCAATCGCTTATCCATTATTAGTTCTCGCAGCTAGCTCTTCGTCGAAGAGGAGAAACCAGCCATCCGTTCGACCGCCGATCTTCAAGAAGTTCATCGGTATGGAATGATAGCTGCCGCTACATCGCGTCTTATACAAAGAGCCAAGTGTGTATAAGCCCTTGGATGGGAGAGAGAGAAAGAGAGAGAGAGAGCCACGCGCCAGCAAAGGATATTTATGGACAGGAAGAAAAGACGCGCTCGATCGTATATCACCGCCTCGGCGACGGGCGGCATGGCAGCGATCGGGGGAAATGCATCGCCGCGAAGAAAAGTTCTCGCCTCGCCTCGCTGGAAAATACGGGAACACGCGTGGCCGATTTCCTGGGGTACATTGTATCGCAGTTATAGCAAGCAGCACTCGTCGTTGTCCCCTGTGTACTCATCATACACACACAACACACATACACACACATACGCTATAATGGACCGCAAGAAAGAGACACACGCATCTGTCGTCGTCCTACCTGCATATATATATATATATATATATACCTCGACTCCCTCGGAGGTCAAACAAGTCCTTTTTATTATATTTTTTTCCTTCAAGAGAGGACACTCGAGGAGGATGCTCTCTCTTGTGTATCGAAAGGTGCGAAGAAGAGCAGCAGCCGCGCGCGCGCGTGGGTCGTTATTATGGAGATTAAGAGCGAGCGGGAAAAGTTTTTGAGAAAAGCCTTGATTGTGTAAGAATTATGTTTTTCTCTCGACGAAGAGAGGTGACACACACAAGAGCCGCCCGAGAGCGCCAAACGATTTATTGCCATAGTGCGCTGCTGCTTGGCCAGTTCCGAGGATAATTTCAAAGTTTCCGCCGACAGCCCGATGCTGATTCGTAAATTATTGAATCACGGGGCCAGCCGCACGCGTCGAAAATATTTTTTTTTTCTTCTTCTTTTCTCCGAGACTTTCTTCCTTCGGTTCTTTTATACCTAATGCGCATTTAAGTGACTCTATTTTCACTGTGGATTCTAAAACATGTTTTTCCGAGAAATACGTACGTCTCGTAGTTTGTTTATTTTTATTTGCATATTAGAAAGTTGATAAATCGCGTTATTTTTATAAAGAAAAAAAAATTGTGCAACGAGCAACTTACCTTTTAAAGAAATCCGCGCAATATCATTTGGTAAATCTGCGTGTTGCAAGTTTATAAATGTACCAAGTGGAAAATGATGAAAAACGGGATTTGAATATATTGCTCACGCGGGTATGCGCATAAAAATTGGCTTAATTTAAATAGCCTCGCGTTTGCTGCGGTAAATTTTTTTTTGCCCTCTCGCAGGTTTTTCAGAAAAACACAAAACACAATTCGATGCTTATCAGCGATAAAGCAACACGAATTCCAGTTGTGCAACAAGCAAACTTGAACTCCATTGTGAAGGCGTGCAACGCTGTAAAGACGCAAGGCGAAAGAGAAGAAGAGAAAAAAAAGTAATTGCGCTCGCGTATATATATAAAGCCCAGCAGTGGTATATATATATATAGGATGCCTCGCTGTGTAACACGACGACATTTGCATACAAGGGCTTTTTTTTTGTTGAAAAGAGAGAGAGAGAGAAATTAAATAGTTAGCGTGTGCGTCAGAGGCGAGCGTACTATCTATATTAATATCAAGAAAAACGATTCGCGTGTAGA
This sequence comes from Galeopsomyia nigrocyanea, assembly GCA_035047105.1. Taxonomy (NCBI): domain Eukaryota; kingdom Metazoa; phylum Arthropoda; class Insecta; order Hymenoptera; family Eulophidae; genus Galeopsomyia; species Galeopsomyia nigrocyanea. Next base: position 515,672 of record JAWWMK010000032.1, on the reverse strand, counting down.
TTTTTATCCAAAGGGCTTCCGCGCGCTCTCTTATACGTATAATACGAATGCCAAGCGAAAACGAAGGGTTCATATTCTGTGGCTGAATAATTTCCCTGGAATACGCTCTTTTTTTCTTTCTTTCTCTCTTGTCGGCGTATAACATTCGTCACAAAACACCGTAATTTTTCATCGCTATTCCGTATACCCGAGATAATGCCGATTCCAAATTGCTACTTCGCCAAGGCAAACAACTGACTATAACCGGCGAATTAAGCGATATGCCATGACATTAGCGGGCACTTTTAGTTTCACGAATAACACGCTCTAGCTTTCTTTGCCGCATGATATATGTGTTGTGCGAGCGTGTGTTGACTTCTCTCTTTTCGCGCTAAAATTAACCTTTTTCTCTCTATTTTCTCATCAAATATTTATCTATTGGTTTTCCTCTTACGCAATAGTTCACGTTTTCATAGTCTTATATTTGCAATAATAATTTTTTTTCTATATGCATTTGTATAAATAATCGTTATCGTGTCAATGTCGTTGAATATTCATGACCAGCATAATACGAATTAGGCTCAATGTAAAACTTTCATAAATAAATAAACGAGCATTGAAGGTCGCAAGACGTACGCTCTCAATAAATAATAAAAATTGAAGGAAAATATCGTAATAACAAAATAATGATCGAATCGATGCAATATATGAAGACGTACACGAACATTATTGCTTCTATAAAAAAAAGGCTGGCTCGCGTGCAATAAACTAAAGGATTTTTTAATAACAGGACAGGTCGTAAATCCATCGTCGGATTGTCCTTTAAATCAAATGCCATTGTGCGCAAGCAAGCAAGCAGTGAGAGAGAGAGAGACGAAGAGCAAAGTCGCTATAAGAGTCATTATTGTCGTTCTGTCCAGACCATAAACAAGAAAACTTCCTGCCGAGGCAGAGCTCATACTCGACAATGAATGAATCTCCGGAACTTTCCTCCTCGTCGCCGTCTTTCTGTCTCCCGTCTCTCTCTCGTGCGCAAGGCATTGTCAGACTCGCGCGCGCGCATTGATTTCCGATAATAATTTCCAACTAAAACGTCGTTTTCCCTTCGTTATACGACGGACCGCTATCGAGTACCGTTCTTCCGCTCTTCTTCTGCCCCATTAACTAATCCTCCGCAGCAGTAGCTGAAGCGAAGACCGCTCCTCTCTCTCTCTCTCTCTCCCTCGTGCGTTTTCCCACTCTATACTTCACGTTAACTCCCGGGGACCTGTAGGTCGGAAAAGTTAAGTGGTTGTTTTTATATTTTACGTTTTTTTTTCTCTCTCTCTCTCTTTCTGGATGATACATTCTCGTGATAATTGTCTCTCACTCGAGGGGTGCCATCGCATGGGATACTAATCAGGGTTGCGGTCTCTAGGTCTATCTCTCTCTCTTTTTTTTTTCTTTCGCTAGATATATTTATGGTATCATCGCTCTCGATGATCTCCCCCCTGAGTCTCCACCTTGCTCGACATTTCCACGCCGAAAGAGAGAACCCATAAATTCATGAGCGTTTCGCACGAGCGCACGTGTGAAAACGGGGCGCCGTCGCTGCCGCCGTCACTGTTGCTGCTGCTGCTGCTGCCCTTTTGGAATTCGGATGTCACGACGAGATAACGCTGTATACCCTACACGACTCCGAAATAACAAAAGCCAAATTTGATTCAAATTTTATGCGCGCGGTGAATAATAATCAACCGCAGTGTGTATACATTTTCGAGGTTTTTCCTCCTCGTGTGACGCGATTTTTTCATTAACACTGACAGATTCGAGTGATAAAACTTGGGATTAGAAAGGGGGGGTTCTCTCTTTTCAAAGTCAAGTGTTTTTTGTTTTAACGCGATGGATTTGTTGTGATGTATCAGTATTTTTTTTTTCGAGTCAAAAAAAAAATTACGACCCAGTGCACCAGTAGCCGTGTGTCTCTTTGTTACTGGGAAAATATTTTCGTTAAAGGGTGAAGGTTATTGACCCTCGAGAAGAAAAGGCACTTTGTATTTGTTCTCGTTTTCCGGTTCGGCAAGTCGGCAAAAAAGTGGAAAAAAAAGGAAGCTGCGTATACGTGTCAAAGAATAACTTACAACGTCGAGCCCTTGTCTCAGTTTCAGATCCTCATTATTTCGAGCGTATTTGTTGTTGAAAGCGAGAAAGAGAGAGAGAGAGAGAGAGATAAAAAGTATTCTCTCACGTCGGAGTCGCTATAGCTTTTTTTTTGATCGAATGCGTTTTCCTCGTTGCAATTCAAAACCTCGGAACGAATAAAAAAAAATCGAGGGCTTTTCAACTCTGTTGCGTCGCAATCCCGGCAGCGAAATTTTCTCGTGTAAAAAGGGTCGCCCTTTCGTTCTTTCTCTTTTCTCTCTCTTTTTTTCAAAACGAAAAGAGTGGAACGGATTACTCGGTGGTACAAATGGACCATTAAAATTGCTTACTCCGATCGACGCATAAAAGGGGCTTTTCTCGATTGCGTGATTTGAGCTATAAGGGCTTCGGGAAGGGAGAGAAAGCTTTCCTTGGTGCAAAAAAAAAAAGAAATCGGGGTGGTATGCATCGTTGGATTTTCCCCCGTAGCGAAGTTATATACAGGAGGAGAGCACGTTAAAGGGTTTCGAGCAGGGCACACACATACACGAGCCTCTCGACTCTCCCCTCGTACATGTGCAACGCGAGTGCCGAGCGCATGCTGCATCAGGGGTTACGTACATACCTGCCACGCTCGAGGCATACTAGTACGTGTCGCTTACTACGGTGTCACGTGAAATTTGCACGATACTGCATATTCCAACGCGTTATTTTCGAGCCTTAACGCAGACGATGGGCTTTAATTGGCTGATAAAGCTTTTTTTCGTCGATCTAAAAAAACTTTTGCATGATAAAATTTTTAGCAATAGTCACTTACAAACTCTTGGTTAATATTTTAAGACTGAAAAGGAAAAAAAAATATTCGTTTTCATTGCATATGCATTACACAGAATAATATTGTTTGATCGGCATAAGCTAAATCATCGATCTTATCGTTAAAGTCAACAGATAAATGTCAAGCTTTTATACAATAAAACGTTAATTGAGTTAGTCTTTGAGTATTCAATTCATTAGCTAAAGTAAACATGCAGTATATAAACGGAGTAACGGTAATATTCCAAGAGAGAGAGAGAGAGAGAGAGAGAGAGAGAGAGATAATAAAAAGCCTACAAGAGTCATATTCTCCACAATAATCGTACGTACCTAGAGAATTTTGAACAACACGATATCTACGCGTGGAAAATTCAAAGAGAGAAGAGAAAGAGAAGAAAAAGCTCGAAGCAACAGCAGGAACTTTAGCTGTACGTAGCTATAGCAGCGCTAACAGTAATCATAAACGCAACGACGTGAAATGGCCTCGTAAGGATTCACTTAGAAAAGGCCGCAATACTATAAGATACAAACAAACACGCATCCCTCGTCTCGCGTATGGTAAAATAATCGCAAGCGCGCGCGGTGACGTGACGACACACCCCGCGGTGTATGCGAATTGTCGAGGGTGTTTCCATAACGCGTACGAGAGAGAGAGAAAACGAGAGAAATACACTCAGGGAATGAATTAACGCTCGCGCCCAGAAAATCTGACGTGACTGCTGCTCGAGGTCCAAGCTTAGAAGGCCAAGGGTTAGACAAGCAGCAAGCAGCACAGAGTCGTATAACGCCTAATGCTCGGAGCAGATAATTAATAACGCTCGTTCGCTCGCCGCGAGTGTGTATACAGTATAGTATAAGGCCAAGGGTGACCGAGTGATAGTCAACCAGCCACTTTGTCTCTGTGTGTGTGCGCCTGTGTATATGCACGCTTAGAAGCGCACTAATGTACGTATACGTGACGCTCCGGCCTTGGGATTCACCTGACTTTGACTAATTGCGAGCTCGTAGTGTCGTGCTCGCGCTAATTTCAAAATTGAAGAAAGGACGCAACGCTCGCGCTCACACACACACACACACACACAATATAACACCCCTGTTTGCTTTGCGTGTATACGCGCGCTCCCTGAATTTTCACCCGCGCCTGGCTTATTCAATTTACCCGCGTGGAATTTGATAATTTCGAGCGTTGTTATTAATACGAATGTAAAAATATGTTGTATGCGAGGATGTGTGGCGTTACGTTACGAGACGTGTATAATTAATATTGTTGCAGTTTACGTTGAAACTCGAGTTATATTGGACTGAATATTCGACGATGCGAAATGTTGCCTTTGCGCGGTTTCGTTAAACCGCTGTAATTACAGGTATGCCGAGTTGGAAATTGAATACAATTCTAACTATGTTTATGAATTTGCGATATATGAGAATATTTCGACGAATTACGAAGTAAATGCCGTATTGCAAGCTTCATACAAAATCCGTAGAGAGAATATTTCAATCACGGGAAAAATTTGCGTAATAAGTGATGAGCAAAAATCTATACAACGCATCGCTTAATTACATCTAAGAAAAGTCTGTCTAACGCGCGGGGATTCACAGGCGGCAATTTAATGGCAGTAAGTATCCAAGCGTGCGGTAGCAGACACCTGGAAATTTGAATCAAAGCACAATTACTCGACGGTACGGAAGATACGACACGGAAGGTCTATTAAGTCGAATAGCTGGGCTCTGTGGTGTCGGCGGTGGTACGCAACTACAGCAGCAGCAACGGCTCGTCGGAGCTGCTTCAATTACCGTTAAGCGTAATGAAGAAAATGATTTGTCAGGTGCAAGGTGTGTAAGAGCGTCGTCGTCGTCGTTTCTAATAATCCGCTCGAGAAAATCTACGACTACCAAGCTGCGTGCTGTTATACACAAGCAATGTTATACGGCAGAGAGAGAGAGAGAGAGAGTGTACAAAGCCAGGCGTTTACGCAGCCACGGTAATTGGATCGAGCACTCCCGGGATTTCGGAAACACCCAAACTGCCCGATACAGTTTGCATAGAGCCATTCCACCATCGCTTGCAACCTACAGTTTGTGCCTGCGCCCTGCCTGCGGGACAAACAACTTTCGCCCAAAGCCTAGCTCGTCGTCTACTCGCTCGCTCTCGCCCATTTGCGATTGAGGATTAATCGAATTTGTTTAATTACGTCGGCGCGGCGCAACCAGGCTTCTTCTTCTTCTTTAAGACGCGCTCGCTTGAGATTCAGCCGCGGTTAGCTCGAGAGGGAGAGTGTTAACAGCGAATAAAAAAAAAGCCAACGCTGATGATATTTATCGTTCACGCTCGTCGTCGTCTCGCGCCCGCAAGAGAGATAGAGAGAGAGAGAGCAATGAATTATTCATTCGACGCGTTATTATACGTCTTCTCGAATTAAAGAATCGTTAAGGATGCGCGCGCGCGCCAAGACAGCGCGAAGACTGAAGTTGAATTCAAAATCTTCGGAATGATTTTAAATATTCATGGCTTTTTCACTCGACTTCGAGCTGCCGCTGCCGCTGCTGCTGCTGTGCTTATGAATTCAGCTGGCCCTCTTGCCACCGCCCCCATTGTGTTTGCTCGCTTCACGCGCGCTACCTACTATATGCTCCGACATTCTCAAGAGGCTAAAATTTCCGCGTGTGCGAGGAACAGCTCTATCCCGCGCGTCATCGTCACATTTGACAGCTATGCATAGCTTGCAAGAAAAAGCGAATCACGCAACGGCAAACCGCGTGTCTATCTCGCTCGACGCGAATACGTGCACCTAGACAAGCGTACAACGCTGAAATCCTCCTTTATCGACTCTCCATAAGTGAATTATTCATGCGGATGCCTTTGACGAGAGAGTAGTGCTAGTGTTCTTAATTTTTCGCCTTAATACCCTCCCGGAGCTCGTTTTTTTCTTTCTCTTTGGCTATGGCAAAAATAAGGCGTAAAAGTCTTTGACTCTTCACTGTCGGTTGAGCTTAAAGAGCACTCGCCTATCTGAAATTTAAGAAGCGTATTGCCCCGCTGCTACTACTGCTTCTGCTTTTTTCCAACGGAAGCCTTTAAAATGCACTTTTTGTCGAGAAAACAAGCCAGCCGGGAAGATCATTCGGAGATTGCCGCCCGAGTCTCGCGCGCAACGCGCCGGCGGCCCATGTTTATTCATGTACATGCCGAACGATGAATAATGGGCCTGTGAAACGCCTCGCACGCACACATATATACATACACAGACATACACGCACACGTACAACTGTAGATACGTATAGGATCGCGCCCAATTGTTCTGGATTTTAGATGTAAGAACGAAAATTAGATTCGTGATGACGACCTATTTTTATTACTATATTACATACTGATCTTCGAAAGATACTCACAGCATGAAGCTAACAGGACCTGTCAGGTGTTGAATAGACTCGCGTTTGAGAATTGAGACTACTGTACCTCCATTCGTTTAACAGTAGTATCGTTAACGATCCCGTGTTACTTACATATACGGCAGCATCGAAATGTACAGAGAGAAAGCTTTTTTTTTCCTCTCTTTCTCTTTCAATTTGTACAGCAGCGAGAGAAAAAAAAAGGAGAGCGTGTTATATTGAAAGAGCGCGATACAGATGAAATAATCTGTGAAACGTCAATAGAAAACGCGTAGTATGCGTTTATACAGGAGTGGCGCGATATTGCACTAGAGAGAGAGGAGAGATAGATATTCGTATAATCAGTGATTAAACACAGACTCGCGTATCGACTCGTGTATGTGTATATATATAGTATAGTTGACCCGCATAGATAATTGGAATGAAGCCGTGGTACTGTTCTAAAAGTCGAAACTTCAATCACCACTTTTAAGATATGCGTGCCACGCCATGCTATAGCACTATACTGGCTTTTTAGCTACTGATATATCACTCTCTCGGCGCATGCATACGTGCGAGGGAGTTAAATTTAAAGTGGGCTTGCCTACACTATAGAGGTGCAGCTTTAACAAGCTGCCGATGAGATTTCGAAAGACGAATTGCTCGATCAATTCAGATGCCTTCTAATGCTCACGTGCCTGTGATTTAATATGTCGATAATTATTTGTTTTTTTCGAATTCTTCTTTATACGGCTTAACGGCAACTTTTCAATTTGAGTTCAACTGCGATTTTGTGTACCATGCACGAAACTGTCAACTATACAAATTAATTTCGCGAAAAACGTTTAATAACTTCGTATCCGCGTGGCATGAAATATTCTGAAAATGGGCGCTCCATAATGAGTTAATTGAAAAAGTTGCAAGTAATTAATCAACGTTGGAAATATACAAAACTTGCTATTATCGTATACACGTGTGTACATAAGAGCGAAAGCAACTGCACGTTTCGACAAATCGCCAATGCGCGCACATTTCGAGCTTGTCGGACACGAGGCTTAACTTCAGCCACGTGCATGCGACACAGAATCCTCTCTCTCTTTCTCTATCTCGCTCTTTCTGCCCGCGAGCGGTTTTAAATGGCGTTCTCATATAGGTATACTGCACGAGTCGACGTGCGAGACTCAAATATTGGTCTACTGTGCGTTTGACCCTCGTCAACTGCGATCGACATAAACTGCCGGAATAGCGAGCGTGTTATAGTTACTTCTCTCTCTCTCTCTCTCTCTCTTTCTCTCTTTCTCTCTCTCTCATCTCGTAAATTTATACGCCGACTGCATGCGAATTCTACATGGAGAACTATAATATCTGCTCGATAAATTTCCAACTGTAAATTGATGGCTTTGCAAATCGTCAAATGTATATTACTAGAGACAGAAAGACTTTTCGCGATGGATCATTCAAAAGTGATAAACACGGGTGTGTCTGTCTATTTTTTTTCTTATACAACGCACGCAAGTGAAATAATTATTATGTCTGACCGAACTCGTTTCATTACCACTTGCGATATAAGAGCGAGATACAAGCGATACATCAATATCGTATCGACGCGGTCAATGTAGATACGTATACAAAAGGAAAGGATCGAAGTAATAGTTGACGACATACACACAGTGAAAAGCAAAAGTAGTAAAGGCGCAACCTCAGGCGCAACACTCTCAACGAAGAGCAATTACGCGCTGTATACTTAACAAATTAATCTGACGAATGGCGCCTCTAAACTCGAATGACAAATCATTCGACACTGAAATAAGACGACGAAGCGCTCGTACTACAACACGGCGCCATATAGCACACACGAGAGCTGAGTGCAAACGAGTTTCTCTCTCCTCGTCGTCGTCGTCGTCGTCGTCGTCGTCGTCGTCGTCGTCGTCGTCGTCGTCGTCGTGGCTTGCTATCAGTTTGTGTGTTTGGCACAAGGCTATATATGCTGATCGATCGATATCCTAATCGACTAGAGCAACAACGACAACGACGACGACGACGACGAGGAGTTGCGTGTCAGTATTTAGCCTAAGTGCGAAACTCTCTCTTTCCCTCCCCGCACAGCAGCGTCATTTATAGTTGCCGAGGCTCGCTCGCGCGATTTCCTATATAGGCATGATTAATCGCGACCGCAGCGGCTTGCGCGCGATCATTAGCAGTTCATCGGACGCATGCGAGATATCACCTCTCTATATAGCACCCAAGTCTTTATATCCCTCTGCCATGCGCTCGCTCGCTTTAGCTTGCAACAATTCTACGCTTGCTACGTCCCCGTGAACTCGCGCTTGCGCGTTAACCTGACGTGCGGATTAATTACGAGGGGCCATCAATCATGCAGTTCGCTCTGCTGCTGCTGCTGCTGCTGCTCCTGCCACTCCTTGTATATGAGTATACACGTATATGTACCACGCTGGTAAATATACAACGCGACCAAGGTTATACACGTTATGTGTTCGAGACATATATATA
>JAWWMK010000032.1:495853-506779 GCA_035047105.1 Galeopsomyia nigrocyanea | reverse complement strand
ACAATCGCTCTTTACAAAACTTCAAAATTACTACTTATTAATGCGTTATATCAATAATACATATACGTTTTGTTGTGCGCGACGCGTGGTCTCGTACTGCCAATGTCGACGTGTTAATTTATCCTCGGAGATTTATTGATCCGAGTAGAAGCAGCTTGATTCTCTATGTACCTACACCAGTGTGATATATGTCGTTTTACGTGTTCCTCGAGCGTCAAGGTCAATATCAATTTTTTTTTCTCTTTCTCCCTCTTACCGCTGTCGATCAGTTATATATCCGTTCTTTGAATTGATGTTGAAATTACACCAAGGTTTATTATACAGGACTAAGATATCGATCTTTTCTCCGGACGTTTATATCTTCGGAGTGATTTTTCAGCATCCGCTTCATTTTCGCATTCGAAAATTCTCATCTTAGACGATTGGAGCGCGTTTTTTACCTTAAAAAGACCAATGTCATTCGTAAATTACACGTTTGCAGATATATTGGCTTGAAATTGTCCGCAGAGGGCTAACAACTGATATTACGCTTTTCTCATTTCGAGGTAATTACGATGAGAGTGCACTACGTAAATTTGAGTAATTTCTCGAGGTGATTCGCTGCAAGCTTTAGCGAGACCGTAAATGTACCCACGCGGCTATCCTCTTTGCTGTATGTTCTTGCTTGCAAATTGAAAATGCTCGAAATGAAATGGGTTTTATATAACGATTTGAATTAAATTGTTTTTCAATGTTCAGGAAGTTTTAATTTTCTAGATTACGATTGTTAAGAAATCACACCGTTAATTAATTAATTATATATCTCCATCGGAGAGAAAAAAAGAATTAGATAACTTATTTATGATTCTCTAAATTACAAAGCTGACGTTTCGTGCGAGCAGATACTTTCATAACAGCCAATAGTCGCTTTTCCGACACGAGAAAATAGCTATAAAAGCAAAAAAAAAGAAGGAAAAAATATATAAAGAACGAGAAAGTGAGCGTTTATGAGAGTGATCGTAGAATCGAGTAAAGATGAGCCGAGAGTAAAAAAATTAAGAGACTATAGGTTGTAATAGTACGAGAGGGAGGGGTAGGTTTCAAGTCCAAAGATGCCCTCTCGACGGTACTTATGGGAGGAGGATGACTTAAGCGCCATTAGACCTTTTAAGAGGTTTCGCCGGCTCTTATCTACTGTTCTTCTGGAGACATCAGTCACTTTGATCTCTCTTCGAGCTCTTTTATGACTCGCGCGCTATACCTGTGAACGCGCTCGTACGTCAACGATAGATCATAAACGTGAGGTGTAGTAAGTGGTACCTCTATAGAAATCGAAAAAGCGAAAGAAGAACGAATAAACACAGTGGACAGATTAGCGTTGAACGCTCGTCACATCTATACGAATTCTAATGATAATGAATATGCTATAGTCCCGGAAAGTCGGCTTGTTAAAAAAACTTGTCGCTTTGCGCTGGCGCGAGCGCTAATGTTGGCAGCTCTGAAGAATGGGCAAGAAACTTACTTTTAAATAGTCATAACTTTTGGCTTCTGTGGCACTCGCGGCACATTTATCATGCTTCTTCTCTGCTGCTGCTGCTGCTGCTCGGCGTTTCTGCTCTTGCTCGTCGCGCATTTGAATATCCTATTCACGTCTCGCAGTTCCATTTAACACCAGATAAAAACGAATAATTAGATCGTTAACGTATGAGGGATTATACTCGCGGAGGTAACTGGGCTACTGTACTTTCACTGGGCGAGAAGCAATTTTTTTTTTCTTCTTTTGTCTCTCGCTCTCCTGCCTGATAACTGTATCTACAGTTTCATTTATTAAAGATGCCAGCTCACGCGGTGTGTAACCTGAAAAATCGTGCGTATAGTCGAATCAATAACACGATTAAAAATTAAGGTTACTGCGTTATATTACGCAGCGCATTTCGTGTATGTATGTGTGTGTATTATACATTTGTTTCTTGAAATCAGCAGTCAAGGACAAGCTACCTCCGGATTTCGCGTGCGAACGCATTTACTGTGTGCAAAGTGAATGAAGTCTTATAAAGAGATACACTCAATGTGAAGCTCCGGCGCGCGACGATTAAATGAACTAGAGGCCTTCTCTGTGTTTCAGGCGAGCATTTCTCGGAAAGTCCATTGACACTGTGACATTTAGTGGAAGGACAAGTGAAACAATTTAGAGCTAATTAATGTTATCACAACGAGCCTCGTCAGCCCTGAACTCGCGACATCCATTCGACAACAAGTTTCAATGTTGCTCTTATTCGCGCTTTAATGAGTTCGTTCACATCCCACAATGCCGCAGATATATATAAATACCACTTTTATTTTAATTTGCATATGCAGCACTCAGGCTGTATCTAGTTCAGGTTGAATGTAAGCATAATTACGGTCATTTTTAAGTGAAAACTTATATTTGTATTGAAAAAATATTGCGCATAGATACAAAAATTGTAGCTTCAATTTATGTAATGTAGGTGGCGTTAAAACTTGCTTTAGTAAGCACAAGAGAAAAGATGGATGTACGCTATTTTAAAAAGTTTATGTTGAATTTTCTTTACGAAAAATATTGTTGTACGGTTCATAAATTTTCTGATTGTTAGCAAATGGATGATTCTTACATTGGGGGACTTATTTTCCTCTAAATATAGCAAATAGTTATTAAGACATACTTCATAAGACAACAGGACTACAATAAAATGATCTTCACTTCAAACTCGAAGAAACCATTTTACTTCAGTTTCATCTATATTACTAAATGTAACTTTTGCACTATACATATTCCGTTCGTATATGTATGCGAAATTTCCGATTAATAAATCAAGCAAAAATTGAGCAAGCTCCCTTGCATCGCGTGCCGTCAGGCTAAATAAATCGAAGTCATAAAGTGCGCTAAAGTTGCGAAATATATTAGAGTCATTTCGAAAATTGATACCATAGAGCTCTCGAAAACTACATTTTGATGTATACTCGCTCGTGCGCTCGTGGTATATACTTACATAAGTGCATGTGAATCGCTAACGCCTTGGCCATAAATAACATAATCGAGCGTTGAAATATTATCAACTGATTGAATTGCTCGGTCAAATAGAGAGAGAGAGAGAGAGGGCAGCCGATCGATCGTTTAATAACAATTAAAATGTGTCCATCACTATCCGTATAGTCTAAAACTCGCATTCGCGATGCATTATATACACTTAAAACTGACTAGGGGAAAATTGCGCAAATCCATATCGCTTCGTCTAATGCGCATATACACACATGCGAAGAGCGTTCATCATGATCCATTAAACGGACTTCTTTCTCTCTCACTCTCGTTGGTGCGATCTGTTTGATCGCCGAGCAGCGCTCGTTTCGCCAGGGCAGTCGATCATTGCCGGGCTCGCGCGCGCCGCGGCTGCCGAGAAAAACGACGTCGTAAAGCCGCTCGAGATAGAAAGAAGCAAGCGGAATAAAACGAATAAAAAAAAAAGAACAGAGAGAGAAAGAGCTTGCTCGTGGAAAAATTGTAGGTGGAAGTGCAAAGGTCGGGAGTCGCAATTTCTGCCTACGTCAGGTCATGGATATGGACTCTCGTTGCTGTATTCGATTTTTTGGTCCCCCCCCCCCATTTACCTATACGGTCAATATCATGCAGCAGGGGCATGACGAATAGCCAAGAGGATCGATAAGCCATCAGAAACATTGTCAACCATTTGTAACAATCGCGCGAGCGAGCGACTGCCTTCGTATTATTCAACTCTGTTCGGGCCCTCCGTGACGATTTATCTTCGTTGACCAACAAAAAGCAGGATACATTTTCGTTGACCACGGCATCAAGCGCGTTAAATAATGCACGGGAAGCCGAGATACTTTTTTTTTTACTTTGCTCTCTTTTGAGCTTCTTTTGTACGTGATAAATTCGCGCGCGCGCTCGCGCCGTCTCGAATTTTTTATTATGAGCGAAAGAGCCACTATATTGTATACGCTCTCCGGTTTAAAATCTCTTTCAATCTTATGCTTGATTTTTCGGCGTGAGGACTTATCAGGCGCGCCTTCGTATCCATCTTGCATAACGTCCGGATTAATGCCGCCGCCGCCGCCGCCGCTGCCGACTCCCAAGGATTTTCGCTCGTTAATAATGCATTTAAACGCGCTTTGGATTTATCGACGACAATTATTTTGCGCGCAGAGCGATAAACAATTATTATGGATGGAGCGCGAGCGCATTTTCAAAGTTTCGCGCGTATTAATGACGTCGATCGTAAACTGTTATGAGATATATTATTACTATATACCCGAAATGTTATACAAAACTTGTGCGCGCCACCGCCGTCACCGCCGCCGCTGCGCGTGTATAGCCAGTTTTGCCAGTTATATTACACATTTTTTCGTACAATGTTTCGTTGAATAATCGCTTTTGCAATCGTTCGATAATAAAAACACACCTGTATAAATTCGAATGCTATATAGCAATGCAATCGTAATACAAGCAATTTTCCACGACGTCGAAAATGATTTTATGCTCTTGTTGTATTAATCAAGTCAAATGCAGATTACGTTATGAAAATCAGAGAATCGATCGCGACGAATTCATTAATAACATATTTCAACTTATGTATATAATATGTACACGGAAAGAAATTTCTCTGAAATATTATGATGATCGTCACGGTAAACCTGGGACACTGTGGCAGCACCTAAAAAATTACAGATCGTCACGGTAAAAATTCCCCTACTCCCTCAATTTTAAGATTCGATCGATAAAACAGATTGCTCTGCTTCATCGATCGAGTAAACTGATTTCAGGAAGTGGGGGAATTTTTACCGTGACAGACCATAAATTCTACTCAACTCAACTAGAATAATTATGAGACGTTTCATAATTTTTAAGGTGATGTTTCATAATTTTTAAGGGATGTTCATTATTTTTTGGGGGTACAGTCATAGTGTCCCAGGTTTACCGTGATGCAATGTAATTTTTACGGTGACGATCACCATAATATTTCAGAGAAATTTCTTTCCGTGTAGCGCGCACGATCAATAGCACAAATTGAGATTTACCCCGGTAAAATTGACAGCGACGTGACGTCAGATTATCTTCCTATAATATATATGTATATAACAGATGTCTAAATGGCGAGGATGAAAAAAAAATTGTCTGGAACGAGATTTTTGACGATTACCGCATTGATTTGCTGCCCATATTGTCCGTTAACTCTTTGACAGTGACAAGCTATCCGAAGAGAATATTCTGATCATTATATCCACGTGCGTATATATGCCTCCTTATATACCTATATCCTTTTGTTTTTCCACCGCACATACTCGCAAGCACGTCTTATGATTTATGGCCCGACGTTTTGTAACATTGCGATTTATTAGTCACGGTATCGGTAGTATCAGTGTCAATTAGTTATCGGCATGAAAAATGCTTAGAATTTGCACAAAAAAAAAGCTCGCCTCAAAATCAATAAATTACTTCGTATCGATCGATCTTTATCATCAATCTATCACGCCGAAGTTCTCGTACGCTCCCAACTTTGACCTCTTAATTAAAAAAAAAAAAAAAAAAAAAAAAAATTCCTTTGCACTTGAAATTATATTTGTAAAAAGCGTTATGAGTAGTTGTAATTATGTAAATTTGATTTTTATTTCGAATAATACTTCGATTTAAAAAGAAAAAAAAATGATTTCATTCATGTCATAAGAATTCTCAGAAGTCTGCGGAGGTATACATAAATGATCGGAATAAATGCGTCAGCTTTCAAAAAACTGGCAAACTTCCATTAATTTCAGAGCAATAGAATCTTGATATCCGCACCACGGCAGCGATATTATCGTATCACTTTATCAGCGGCTAAATTGTATTCAAATGAATACGGAAATAATGATTAAAGGCGAAAAAATGACAGGCCTCGCGTGTGATAAATGAAGAAGAGATATTCTTTGAAAAAAAAAAAAAAAAAAAGAAGTCGCCTTTTATCAGCGTTGAAGCAGGAACTAGGCAATTTAACAGACACAAACGTGCAAATGAACAATGAAGATTGAAATCCAAAGACTAAGCCTCCCTCTCCCTTTCTCTCTCTCGCGAGCGAGCGTTCGCGCACAATGGAAATGATGCGCCCGTTTGTAAGCTTTAAGCGCATGAAATCGTTGCAACGTTTGCGAGCTCCCGCCCACCTGCCTGTGACAGTGCATCAGCAATGAGATTACACCTTTGCCGAATTAATTACGCTTCGAAATTTCGTGCAGTTCTCTCTCGTTCTCTCTCTCTCTCTCTTCCTCGCGGGCTTCCTCTTTCCCAGAGCAACACAATCCACATACACATACACACGCAAATAGTATACGCACATAGACAGACAGCACAAGCAGAGTGAATCAGATGCGTTCGGCTTACCAATTAAACATCCCATTATCGGGCAGTGAAACCGTGTAATTATTCATGCAACGCCAGTTACATAATCGCTCAATTGGACATAATGGCAGTCGGCGTAGATTTACAGTGACGCTATACCTAAGCCCACGTGCACAATCGTTATGCATGCTCGCACAGACACACACACACGTTCACGTAGACGTGTGTGTACGTGCAAAACCCATCTAATTGGATTGTGCGAGAGCAGATCCGAGCTCTAATTTGACTTTAACTCGCTCTCGTATAGCCCTGCGCGTATGTAGCTACCCACCAACCTGCAAGCGTATGTGATACGTTCTATCAAAGGATGCCCACTCGGGTGCTTAATCGCCGTTATCTAACTCTCTCTCTCTCACTCTCTCGCACTCGCTCAAGGAGAAAAAAAAATGCCAAGTGGCCGCTCGCGCTCACTGGAATTAATCAAGTCGGACGGTTATAATGAGAGATAAAATCGCGAGCGTGTGCGCGCGCGCGCTTGAGAAGTAAGAAGAAGAAGAAGACACGCTCGATTGAGCAGCTCCGGTATTATATTATTTATTGCCTCGATCGCGGACAGATAGATTGCTAAGATATACGACGCGCCTACTCGTATGTGTGTGTGTGCGTATCTATTGGTCGTTTGAAAAGACGAGATATTAATTACCTGCATCGCGCGCGCGCGGGTAGAAACGAGATTCTACAATTAAGCCCAAGTTATATGATACGCGAGAGGTGCGTTTATACGCGCGAGGTGACCTGTGTGTACGTTTCTATATCTAACGTTTGCGTCAATTAAAATCGTATTATGTGGATAGGTAGTCTCTCTCTCTCTTTCTCTCTCTCTCTCTCTCTCTCTCTCTCTCTCACTCGTGAGCCTTTCCAATCCGCAACGATTATACGATTGATATACGGCCAGTGGCGATTTTCTCAGCTCTAGATTTCCCGATTGCGTGACGTCAGTCGATCAAGACCTTCATCGTTCAACCTTCAAGGCTCCTTTTTTTTTCTTCACTATACGTTCGCTCCGCGTATATATACCATTGCAATCGCACTGAATCAATCTCTCCTCCAACTATTAATGGCTTTTCTTTAAAGATTTTGATATTAAGCTCCGATAAGCTCCAAAGTCTTTTGCAATATAACTAGCCGCTGTGACGAAATATCAACGTAATTGTCGAGCGAGAGAGAGAGAGAGAGAGAGAGAGAGAGAGAAAAAGAGACTGAACTCGATCGCGTGAGTTTCTCGGAAGATAATTTTCTTTATCAAGATTTATAACACGCTCTCGTGACAAATTATTCGCTTGTTACTGCCGCTTTGACGCCGAGTAATATTGACATTAATTAGAGAATTATGTTAAAATTATATCAAAGGCGTTGATTAGGTTGCTTACACACGCGCAGCTTCCTGTGTAACGAGAAAGCGAAAGGTTAATCAGCACTGTCCGCAAAAAAAAAAAAAAAAAAATAGAGAGTCCCGACAACGAAGGAGAATACACATTTTCCAAAGTAGCTATATCTCGCACGCGACAGGAGGAGAAGGAGAAAAGTGTCTCTCCCTCTTTCTCTGGGTATAGCAGCAGGTTTGCACGACCTTAGGAGTGTTTCAGTGTTTGCCCACAAATCGACAAGAACTGGTCGGTGCAGCTTTTTCAGCAAAATATATATACAGCTTGAGCAGTAGGTCGTCTTTCTCTCTCTCGGGTTGGACGCAAAGGAAAAGAGAGAGAGAGAGAGAGAGAGTGGCAATGACCTTTTGTCGTCGTATATATATACGTGATGTGGCCTTGCCCTTCGCGAAGCACAAGGCCAGAGTTCATGCAACGAGAGAGAGAGAGAGAGATATGCTCGCGGAGAGATGCAGTTGTCGACGTTATATGATGCAGTGCCGCCCTGCGCGCGACTCTTATCTCTCTCTCGCTCTCTTGGCCCGCATCTTTCTTATGCTCTTTTTTACTCCGTTTATATGCACATTGCGAGTCTTTGAGCGAGGTCAGACTTGTATCGTGTACCTATATATACATACGTGTCCCTCGTTAATTATAGATTGATGTGTGCTCCATGTTAACCCGCTAATGCCCCATTGTCTCGTTTAACGACACCCAGATACTTGTTGTTTATTTTCAATTAACGATATTTTTGCGACTCCGCGAATATCTCGAGAGCGCGAGAGAGTAGATGCCGACGAGAGAAGGAAAAGTTGCAAACGCTGCTCCTTGGCCATTGAACTTGAGCTGCTGCTTAGCTGCGATGTCGTTAGATTGCGCAAGGTAAAATCGTCATCTATGAAATGACATAAGCCGCGCATAGTCATAAACAATGGAAAGTTTTTTTTTTCTCTTCTAACGCGAGCTTTGCTTGTGGATTCCTAAGGAAAATTCTTTAATTCTTACGGCAAAGATTCCATAGAAAAAGACGCGACGGCGCATGCAGGAATTATCGAAAATAATTGGCCATTAAATTGGCGTTGGAAAGATGTAGGCTCGAGAGAGAGAGAGGAATAGGTTAGCCGCGCGGGGATGCGTAATGAATGACGTTGTTACGGTGTCACGTCAAGCGGCCAGCAAGAGAGCGAGAGAGAGAGAAGGCCTCTAGCGAGAAATTGTCCACGTTCGGTAGTCACGACAATACACTACCGCGGAGCGTTATACCGCTAACAGAGCTTCGGGCCTTATAGCTTACGCGCTTATATTCCACGGCTGCCTGCCAAGTTCACGGACGCGCGCTAAGTTTATTGCCCACTGTCAATTATTATTATTATTATCGTTATAATGTACGTCGATAACGAGCTTTTTCAAT
Organism: Galeopsomyia nigrocyanea; assembly: GCA_035047105.1. Classification (NCBI taxonomy): domain Eukaryota; kingdom Metazoa; phylum Arthropoda; class Insecta; order Hymenoptera; family Eulophidae; genus Galeopsomyia; species Galeopsomyia nigrocyanea. The sequence continues at coordinate 497,616 of JAWWMK010000032.1, read as the reverse complement.
AAAATTTCTTCCGAGTACATTTATCGCATATAAAGTATATTTTCTCACTTTTTTTTTCTTTCTTTTTATTCCGGCTCGCGCGTCAGTGCGATCGACGGCTGCTCATTTCTTACGGGACAAGGCAGCGCACTCAACTCGAAGCAAATCGCACATTTTACTGTCCACGGGGGAATGAATCTCTCAACGTTGAAAACCAATCAATCAGATCGAGCGCGCAAGGAATCGTCGGTGCTCCCGCGATATTTCTCCAGACTTTTATAAAGCCGCATAACTCACGCAACCGAGGAATCCACGCGGACTCGATCGACTCTCGGTAGCAGTCCATTTGCGCCCGCGATCCATCCTCCACAAACGCGCAGCGCGTATATACACCAGCCCGTCAATTATATTCCGTTAAAATCCCCCCGCGCGTACGACCACCACCACTACCACCACCATCCACCGCTGAAGCGCCGTAGGAAAAATACACGGAAGACTCGCGTAGAAGGTTTTGATCGATGAATCTTTGCGCTTCTTGCCTTCTTCGCTGAGCTGCGCTTCAGCTTGGAGGCTATACTACTACTGCTGCTTCTTTTTCCAACGTCGTTTTCCCATCTTCTTCGTCTTCGTTCTTTTTTCTCTCTCTCTCTCTCTCTTTCTTTCTCTCTACCTTGACTCGACCAACGACCAGCACGTAAATCAGTGGCTTTTTCATTACGAATCGTTCAAATTGATTATTTTTCTTTTGCGATGCTTATAAACGCTGCTGTGTATACGCGGCGCTGCCGCATGCTATAGAGAAAAAGAAGTGCAATTCTCGTTTACCGGAATTTGTGTGTTCTAGGTTTTCTCTCTCTCTCTCTCGTTTATTGCCTCGCGCCGTGGATAAAAAAAATAACGAAACGTAAACCTATGATTCTCAATGCTTGAGATAATTCTTTAAGTATAGATTTGAAGTTTTACACGATCGTGGCGCTTGGCAAAACAAACTTACCGAGAAATTCAGATCGTGAGAATGAGAGAGAGAGAGTTGCGAGGCCTTGAGCGAGATGTGTCTTTGATTTTTATCACGACGGGTATAAATAAAAATTGACGAGGCAAAATGCTTTACCAGAACGAATAAACAACTTCTTTTCGAGACTCTCTCTCTATATTTAAACACATGTGAACGACGAAAAGCACAAGCTCATTAGCAGTCTTCTCTTTCCAAGCGACTAGAAGTGTAAAAAAAAAATGAGTGAGCCAGCGAGAGCTCGCCCAAAAGACTGCGGGCGTATATCCGCAAAACACCGACGCCAGGGGCTTTCGGCAAAAGCAGAAGAAAAAAAAAACGAAAAAGAGGAGGCAAAAAAAAAAAGAGGCCCGCGCCGATAAATAAAGAAGCGAGATCAGCGGCGCGTCGGCGTCGGCGACTCTGCAGTTCAATGCTCTGTATGCGGCTCCTCTCTCTCTCTCTCTCTCTTTCTCGTCGTCGTCGTCGGCGCGGGTCGACGTCGTCGACGGCCCTTTCGCAGCCTCGTCATCCGTGACGAACGCTGTGTGGTTGTGTGTATACGTCCAGGCGATATTTTTAGGCTCTCCAGCAACGAGGGAGGTAAAAAGCGCAAACGAGCACCCTGCTGCTGCCGCCAGTGCACAAAGCTTCAACTCGCTCTCTCTCTCTCTTTCACGAGTAGCCTGTTTCGGTTTGCCGCTCGCTCAAAAGCCTCGCCGTGAAATTTGCACGCGCCCGGAAACGCAAAAGAGCGCGGGAAATTGCCGGACGCGACGCGAGGCCCGCGTCG
>JAWWMK010000032.1:458353-493353 GCA_035047105.1 Galeopsomyia nigrocyanea | reverse complement strand
ACCGATCATTTGCGTAAACATAGCGGAGCCTCTTTTTCTCTCTGTCTCACACGCGGAAAGATGTTTTTTTTTTCCTTTTTTTGCTATACCCAACGCGCGGCCTTTTGCCAAGTCCAAACGTACGCAGGTGAAAAATAAGACATTTTATTTGCAGACGCGCTGCGGAGAGAACATTGTTCAGTATTTTTTTTCTTTGCTACCAAATAAATTGTTTGCGATTAAAACAACGGAGTCGACCGATTTTTTTTTGTTTTAAATCTGGCTACGAATTTCTCGTATCATGAAAATTTGAATACAGCCGAGAATATAATTATTCGTCTCAATGGCGAGATATAATTTCTAAAATTCTAAAAATAGCCGAGCCCGTAGACGACTTGCATTTTTTACTAACTCGGGCTCTGCCAAGCGTCGAGTGACTGCTTGAAAAACTTAACTAATTTATTCTCGGAGCGTAGGAGAGCGTTATTAAAAAAAGGAAGGTGAACTCGTTAAAAAGTGAAGTAGATTTAATTCTTCGCTTTTAGTTTTACGAGCTCTGCTAACACTTTTCCAGAAAATAATTTATTTTGCATAAGTGCGGCGGGACAAAGTAACAGTCTCGGTATTGCGAAAGACTGAAATATACGAGTCGTAAAGAAGAAAAAAAAAAGAAGAAGGAAGAAATGTCTTTTTTTCAAGGTACGGCAATAAAAGCCCTTTGACCTTAAACGGCAAACCACGCTGCTGTGTTATAATGCTTCTACGTTTTTCAGGTCGTGAAATAACTCGAGTGCTCTACTTTACTTCTCTTTTTTTTTCTTCTTTCTCGCGCGCGCGCATGTAAATTGCGTTCGCTAAATAGGTCATGCGGCAGTTAATGATTTACATTGCTCTCGAGAGATATAATTTTCGCTGTCGTTATTCGTATAGTACGCGAAAGCGTATTGATCGCGAAATTATATCTATATATACACTGTATGTAGACTTGGAATATGTATAAGCGCTGTTAGGAATGGCAAACGTCGTAAAAATTATTACTTACCGCTTGGGAATAACGTTAGTCGAGAGAGTGAGAGAGATGAAGCCGCAAGTAGGAAGGGCCGCGCTAAGAGTGACAAGCTCACGCTTCCGGCACGCGAACGCGAGAGAAGAGAGAGAGAGAGAGTATATATAAAGGAACGAGAATGACAGCGAGGTAAAGTGAAGCCACATTCGTTGCGCCCATTAAAGTCGATTATTTCTTCGGCAATTTATCGGCGACGAATGACGCCTTATCTGTCGATTGATTCTTCTCTCAGCCGCGGCCCAACGGCGACGATTAACGAACTTCTCTTTTCTCTCTCTCTTTCTCTTTTCTCTGCCGAGGCGCGTGTCGTCGCGAGCTTTCGACCAATCTTTTATTGCTTCGCACGGCAATCGAACGGGATTTTTTCCTTCACTCGTATATATGCTCGCGAGAGAGTTCACCGGTAAATTGCCAAGATATATGGCCGTTTTTGCGCTCTTTAACGTCAATGCACTCCTTCGCGCAAGTTTAATGGAAATCAATTTTATGCGATTTTCGCGGCTGTTTTGCTCGTTTTTTTTTTCTTTCTTTTTCGCGTGTCTCGCAATTTAACAACACTAAATTTCTGATTAATCCTTTTGCTCACTTTTGATATTGTTTTTAATTGAGCAGTAAAACTTCGGGGCAAACTTTCTCTCGTTCGAATATTTTTTTTTTTTTTTGAGCGACGCGCGTATGAAAATCAAGGCCCTCTCGCGGTAAAAATATAGCGCTACTAAATTTGGTCTTTTGTGCGGCCTAAAAATAATTTACCGACAAGAGAGAAAAAAAAAGAGATGTAATTTATCTCGTAGCTCGCAAGCCGAAAGTTATCCATTTAGACGTGAATCAGTGTGTGGCTGTTTCCAGAAAACCTTGCTTCCCGCGCGCTGTATAAACAAAGACTTTAACGAGCTTCTTCATTTGCAAACTAAATAATTCCTGCGGAAAGTAAACAAAAGTTAATCCCTCAATTTACGATGCAGATAACGCCGAGGAATTTAAGCTTGACGAATTAAAATACTTCTCTTGATATTCGCGAAACGTTAACATTTTCAGTGAACCTTTTATTTATTATTATATGTACTTGCCAATTGATATTGCGCTGCCATAAAGATTTTTTATTTTTATTAGTCATTTTTATTTCCTTATTATTGCAAGTGTTCGATACTTCGTCGTGGCAAGTGAGATAAAAATGTTTTTTTAAATTAAAAATTCAAAAGTGAATAACACGTTTTGCTTATTGTTATAATGATAAAGAGTACGATCGACGTCTCAATTTTTTCTACTCGCTTTCAAGGTCTTCGAGAAAAATAAATATTAATCGTTCAAAATGCACGTTCAAATAACCGTCTCGTTAATTAATCGAAAAATGCTGCCGCTAATAAGTTACTCAAGCCAAAGGAATGCCCGATAGGCGAACGTAGGAGAAGAAAGAAGAAGAAAAAAAAAGCTGCCACTCATCGCATCGTTTAATAGCATACCTGTGACTGTGGCAGCAGACAAGCAAGCATTTTAAATGCATCCGGAGAGGTGTTTGATAGAGAGACAGAGAGAGAAAGAAGAAGAAGAAGAAGGAAAAGAAACACAGCGTATAGCTTCGTCGTATCTCGTGTTTCGGCAGGTAGGGGGAGTCAGTTACCGTGCTGCGTTTGCGCTGAGGCCACGCAATGCATTCCCCCGAGGTCGAGAGCATGCCGGCAACCCCTCTCCGCGGGTTCGACGTCCAGCCTCTCGTAAATTGCAAGCGCGAATATACTGGCGATGATGAAGACAACAACGAAATAAAAAGAAACGTATATAGAAACAATACAAGAAACCCGTAAGGACGATGCGTGCAAGGTGCGGCTATAAGTTTCGTCTGATTGGTATCGTGTTTTTGGCCGATCGTTGAGATTATTTATCGATTGCAATTTTTTAGGTCTGAGTCACTGCGCGAGAGTTACGAAACTACAAACTTTCTTTACAGACGATCCATAATTCACAAACTGAATCCCTTAAAATTGCAAAATTTAACTTTCTAACGATAGAAAATGTTTAATGTTTCATTCTAACGAACCGTTGCGTTTGCTAAGAGGTCAGCCAGGTGAATTACATTACAGCTTGGCTGAATAATCTCGAGAGATCTACCTAATTGTTCTTTAGCAAGTTTACGACCCTTCGTAAAATTTATCATTCGCCTAATGTTTTGACGACGAGCGAGAGAGAAAAGAAAGTTTGCGAAATTAGCGTCACACTTGCGTCGCGCTATAACGTCGAGAACTCTTAAACAAACATGTCTCTCATCGCTTATACGCTTCATTCTTACAAAATTTATTATCCTTTATGTCCGGCAGATAAGGAAAACAATGGATGCCTTGCACAAAGAAGGAAAAAAAAATGAAGGTCTATAATAAGAAAAGCTGCATGCGTTGAAGTGAAAAAAAAGAAGAAAAAAAAAGCTAAAATACGCAAACGCGCGCGTGAGAAAGGCGAATGAACATTAGTAAAACACAAGGAGAGTATGTGAATCACTCGTGTTACGTACACTCTTCGTCTCTCTTTTTTTTTTCGGCTCGTTAAAAATACACAACCGTTGCAGCTCTCCAAGCATTAATTTTTCACATCCGACCGCGAACACGCGAAAATACAGATTGCGTAAAGTGGAAGATCGATGTACGAATTTCACGACTTCGATTCCAAAACTAATCGAACATCCGACGAGTATAGGGGGGTTAGTAAGTCACACATACACACACACACACACACACACACACACACACACACACACACACATCCGAGTGAACGTTACAATTCATTGACAAATGTACATCGTATGAAGCGAAGCACATCGCGCGCCCGCGGCGTGATACAGTCTGTGAGTCATCCAGCCGCGAGAAGAGAAAAAGAGAGAAGCTTGCAAGAAGAGATGTTTGCTCGACTTTCGCCGTTAATTATCATCCGATGAATATTCGGTGCTGTGCCAGCGGGATGCTTGTTTTCGTGTGTCCGTATACCACTATGCGCGTCTCTCTCTCTCCCGGGCGCGCCTATGCGTATATAATACAGAGGGTGCCCGTCTGCCTGACTACCGGCGAATCGATACTCTAGCACACCGCCAAAGCCTAAGGGATCGGGAGCTTTTGCGAGGGTTAGCGAGAATTTGCGAGCTCCGCTCCGACGAGCGCGCACCCAAGCCTTGGGATATCGGGCTTGATGAATTAAAAAACTTTTTTCGCTGTGCTCGTTGCTAGTCTCTCTCTCTCTCCTTTTTTTTTGTGCCTCTTTTTTTTTGTTTGTTCGGAGCAGTTTTGGAGTTTTTTTTTCGTGTTAATTTTACACATGGGTAACATTCGTTTTGTAGCGATGTATTTGAAAGTATAAATATGTCGTAAAGAAGAATAAACGTGTAGAGAGGATTTTGAAAAATCATCAGCGTAACGAGAAAAAGCTGCAATACAACATGGCACCGCCGTCTCACATTTAAGTGAGTGGCACATTTTTATTTGAATTCGCAAAAGTTTTTGAGTGCTTCTACATCCTGTGAGAAGGCAGAATAAATGAGTGTGGCAAGATCGTAAAGGGCTGTACAAAAATAGTGGCCTCGAGGCAAAAAAAAAAAAAAGAAAAAAAAGAGAGAAGGGGGTGCTGCGGTCTCCGCCCAAGAGTCTCGTTAATCATGCAAAAGTTCGCAGCTAACGGATTGCTTTGGCTGCGCGCGCGCTACTGTCGCGAAGCATTTTTCAGATGAGAGCGCAGAATGAGCTCGCGAAAAGCTTGCTCCGCGCGGCCTCGAGATTATAAGCGAGCTTCACTCGCGGCGCGCTCTGAAATCCGCGGACGTTTATAGGCGACGTGGAGTACTTTGCGTAATGCGAAAAAAGCTCACCCGACGCGCGGACAACTGTTTACACGACGATTTCTTTTTCATTTTTTTTTTATTTTCCTCGCGGGACAAATGTTTGTTGTCTCGCGAAAAAAAATTTCGTGACGGTTCTAAATACGTTGGATTTTCAGGAATCGTGTTGAGAGGGATTTTAGGTATGGTGTATACTGAAGACAAGACTCATCGATCAATGTAAAAATATTTTTAAAATGTGCAAATTGCGACGATGACGGATAGAAACAGTTTTATATTTTCTAGTAACATGAACTGAACCTCGAGTAATAATTGTTCAATTGCAGCGTACTTATTATAAAATCTAATGTTTTAAAGAGTAATAAACCGCAATAGTAATTACGAAACCCTTAATTATTGTACATAAAAAGAGATGCGAAGAACAATAAGCGAGAGATGCGAATCAGAGATGAGGAACAAAATGTTATCGTGTTCGCACTAAAAGTCATAAAAAGTAGAACAAAAACGTAAAACATCGAAGCTGAAAAAAAAAAACGCACGAAGGCAGTTAACCGCGATACTCCTTTTTTTTTCAAAAGATGCACGCGAAAGCATTCAATGAAAGATACAATGCACACGGAGAGAAGCCTCACCTCTCATATATACCGGCTGACAAAGCGTGTCGTTTTATGTAAAAAGGAAACGATAAAAGCCCATTGGCTTGAGCGTGCGCGCGCTCGCCTAATTGCCATTCGCGGAGCTGTTAAATAGCCAGTAATAACGAAATCATAGGATAAACATCGGATAGTCTGTACTCTCTCTCTCTCTCTCTCTCTCTATCTCTCTCGGATACACAGGACAAACCTCAAACAGCCGTAAAATCTGAAATCATCGTAGCGTGCAACGAGCGACTGTCGGACCAACTTTTCTGACAGCGCACGTCCAGCAGCAGCAGCAGCTATTTAATGACAAAGTGAAAATAACAGGAAGAGGTAATCACATTTTAGTGCTCGCGCGCGTACCACCGCCGCCGCCCGATTTTACGGCCAGCGCAATTAGCAGTCGCTCGACGTGTGCTGTGTAGTATATATAGTATCGGTCATTGCGCGCGTATAGCAGCAACGACGAGACGATCCTCTGCCCGCGGGAACATGACCGTGGAGACCTACCTGAACGTACACTTCACTCTTTTTTTTTTAAATGCCTGATTGTCGCTTGATGTTACTATCTCTCAAAGTACCGCGTATGCGCATTTTCTTCGAGCTTTTCTTCGTCTCTTAGAATTTATTGTTTCTTGCATCATAATTTCCTTCCTTTATCGCCGTAACGTTACTATCGTCGAGAATGCTATGACTTTATCTGTCCAGTCATTCGCGGATTGTTAGGATTTTCAGAGAAAAAAAAAAGTATTCTACTCGCGGCATATCGATAATCCAAGCACATCGTCAACGTAAATTGAAAAATGTAGGACATCTGATGACTCGGCAATATACACAACTTCGCAATCTCGCTACTTATACACAATCCTAATAAATCTTGCAAATATAATGTCAGAGCTGATTCAGAAATGACGTTAAATATTATCGTTTGCGCACACTACTCACAACAGTCATTCTTATAAATTACAATCAGTGCCTTATCTCGTGCGCTTACTCTCTCTCTCTCTCTCTCTCCCTTTTTCCCTCTCGCAATATAATTTGCAGGACGTAAAGAATTTAGCAGGCAATCGCGGGTGCGCGCGGGCTTTCATTCGAAAATATTAAGACGTTTATAGTCAAGGCAGATGGGCCGTCGGGCTAATTTGTCGACGAGGCGTCGTCGTGGTGGTGGTGGTGGTGGTGGTCCGTCGGGATTGACTCGCTCTTATTAGGTCGATCTTAGTTTGCCGCATGCTAGTGGTGCGGCTACGCTGCTGGTGGTGTCGATCCCCCAAGGGAAATAAATGTTTCGAGTTTGCGCGCGCAACGGTCTGCGGTGTGTGTATGTGTCAGTGTGTAGAGACTCGTTTTCGCAGAATCACGAAGAAAAAAAAAAGTATGTATTTTGCGGGCAGGGAAACTCGGCCGATTACGAGTTCGCGGCAGCCGCAGAAGAGGAGGGTGGGACGACAACGACGAAGACGACGACTCACGGTTACGGCTAGGTGAAATCGCCCGTTCCACCCTCCACCTCCCTCCGCTTTGTAATTCTAAAGTGATGCCGCCTTGTGTTTACCTCTTCTAGGCAGCTCGATAATTCGTGTTTACTTAAACGGAAGAGCGTATAAAAAGAGAGGAGGTGCGGGATGGATACTTGATACCGCTCGAGTAATCGCGTACCGAGGAAATGTATACGCACAAATGCAAGCAAACTTGCGCCACGTATATAGAGTCAACAGTACGCGATTGTGTCCCACTTTTCTCTCTCTTTCTTTTTTTTTTAATGCGTGCAAATAGAAGCAGCTTTTCTTTGTCGTACGTGAGTATCCACGTTCATTCAAAGCGAGATAAAACAATCTGGTCATTAATACGCGCGCGAACGTGTACATCCGCGGTGATTTCACTTTTTTCTCTCTCTCTCTCTCTCTCTTTCTCTCTGTTTGACCAGTGACGCGTCCGCACGGAACAAAGAGGGTGGACGCGTGAGATTAAATCGAAGAACGCGGTCCTTTTGAACCCTTCACCTTTTCGAGAGCTGTCATTTTTCGGCCTACCTGCGCCCCTCCCACAACCCTTCTCTCCTGTCAATCTTTTTTCCCGAACGGAACGACACTTTTGCATTCGCGACCACTCGCGCGGAAAAATATCATTCGACATGCTTGTTTACGCGCTGCTTGGCGGCTACTCTTCTATTTTTTTTTGTCAACTGTGTAGCACCGCGTGACGATCACTTTGTGCATGTACGGAAATCGACGATTTTCCTTCTTCCTTTTTTTTCTTTTTCATTCATGCTTCGATGGCGCGTTCGAGGAATCAATTTTTCGTTTTTTTTTGACATGCATTGATGAGATGCTATACGGTTGATGTATCTCTTTTTGATGGGCGAATAATTGCGACCTTCTCGGCTCCTCCTAGTTTTCTATATGTTTGCCCAGACAGCGTGACGAAAGGGACGACGAAAAGTTATGAATGTATTACGAATTTTTATTGAACGTTTGGAGCTTCTGTTTTTCCGCGTAGTAGCGCGGACGGTGTGATATTTTTATGAAACACCAAGTCAACGAGTGACAAATTGTCGAGAATAAATAAATGGAAGGCTTTTAAAGTTTCTCGACCTCAGCTCGCGGAAAGGCCCGTTAACAAAAAGATTTGTTTACGAGCCAGAAAAAGATTCACGAGCGGTTCGATGTTGTTGTACTTTATCGCAGTTGTCCAAATAATAAATATTGTTGGACAAAATGACAACGCTTATGTATCTATATAATAATAACTCCTTAAAATAATTCCTCAATTAGTTGTGAAAGAAGGTTTATTGCGCGAAACAATTTAATGAAAAATTGAATCTTTATATGAGCAATATAAAATCAAATTTATTGTCAACCGAAAAGAACTTGATGAGAGAAAAAGCGAATTATAATCTTAAAATAGCTCAATTAAAATAATTCCCTTTCAACGCCTCGACGCAACATCGTGGATCGAAATAGCCGTTACAATGGACAGCAGAGAAAAGAGAGGAGCGACTCGGTCAGGAGGATAATGTACCTTCGTCGCGGCTCGGCGTGAGGAGTGAGTAAGCGAGCCGCGCAGTACAGCAGACAGAGCGTCGACACCGCGCTTTCTTCTTGTTATTCGCACTCCTACTGCGTCATCGTCCATTGCCAATGCAATCGGCAATTATTTGCACTTGCATACAGGCCACAAAGAGCCAGAGCCGCGAGGTCAACCAGCGGCGGCGGCGGCGGCGATGCATCGTGTTGTTACGTTTCCTCTCTTTCTCTCTCTCCCTTCAGAAATACACCTATTGCACTTTCCGCTTATCTCTCGTGACCTTCGCCACCTCTTTTTTTCCGTCTCTCCGTCTGTTTATTTTTTCGCTGGTTCTGCGTGAAAAACTCTTTTACATATCGGCGGTAATTTTCATGCGCAGAAGGACGACGATGCCATTCATGCGATTATTGAATGCATTTTTAATTCTTTTGTTTTGACTGCCGAGACAATGAAGTGCCATCCGTGTGCTGGCAGGAAGAGCGAGCTTGAATGCGACATAAATTGTTATTACTTTTGAGTAGCATTGGAACATTGAGATAAGTACGCGTCGAATTTACGACGCGCATTGTCTGCCGCTTGCTTGGATTATTTAGTTCGTTGTAAAATTGAGAGATTTCCGCAGAAACAATAGCCTATATCGCAGGCGAAACTTATTTATATACGCCGTGAACGCCGTACTATAAAACATCTCGAAATCTTTTGCATTGTAAAATGAAAAAAAAAAAATTTCACGCGAGAAAATGCAATGTATACATACAACGAGTTTCCTTTTTCGAGCAGCGCGCGCGAGGGCTGTGTGGCTCGCTGAATCGAAAAACGAAGCATTAAACGCACAGCACACAACACGCGAGCGCAAAAATGTGTGAGATAATCCAAGGTTTTAAGCGAGCGATATATAAGTAACCTTGGCTCGCGCGAGCTTCGTACAATGCCCCTTTTGCCATTTTCGCGGGCGTGAAAAATTGGCATTTTTTCAAGACGAATCAATACTCATTAAAACGAGATGAAAGAAAAACGAAAGAAGCAAAAGCCAGCCGCGCAATCGAGATTCCCATAAAATCGATCCTTTCCACCACGCACGATCCCGAGGTCGCCGCGTTGCAATGCAATCTCTCACTACTGCGTGGGTAGTGCGATTGCACTAAAAATATATATATACGCACACTTACACACACACGACCTGTTATTGATCTTGATTGCTCGACGCACGAGATTTATAACGATTTTTCACTTGCAAATGACGCTTGCGAGTGTACAAAATAAAAAAAGAGAAAAAAGTTATCGAAGGTTCCCGACACCTCTTGCCAACTAGCAACCAGGTGGCTATATACTTGCGAAAGCAGCGCAGACGAGATGAACTTTATGAGTTAACACCGTTTTTTTTTTATATTTTACTTTGCGTCTGTTACGTTTTGCATCGTTTGACGCGCTTTGAAACTTTGTGACATTTTTTAAATTTTTTTATACGCAAGGTTTCAAACGAAAACGAGTTGCCTGTAATTACTTCGACGACACTTTGATAAGAAGATCGCGATGGTATGACGATCGCAGCGTAAATAATGTGGTTATTCCTTGAAAGAACAATCGCCGGAGAGTTTCATGCGAGTCTGACACGGGCAAGGAAGTACACTGCCGGCTAAAAATAACAGAGACAAAGCATGCACCTTGAAAAGCCCTTATTAAATTAGCGTGCGTGCGCAGTTACAGCCAGCCAGCCAACGAGCGAGTGCATTCGTTCGCCTTATCGAGTAATGAAAAGCTCGTTAATGCATTCGGCATACACGCGTATGCACGAGAGAAACTTCTTTCAAAAGTAATTAGCGAGAAAATGAAAATCATGCAGATCGCGAGCGAGTATAACTGCGAAATACTTTGTATAAACTTACATTTTGCGGGCGAAGTTTTGCGCGTTGCAGCGTGTAATTACTCGATAGCCGCAAAATGTTTTTCCTTATTCGTGCGCGAGCGCGCGCGCGCACGGCAACTATACACTCGGACCACGCTAACTTTTATTTGGTGTAACTTGAAGTTCGCCAAATTGCCGTTAGCATGTTTGCCCTGAGCCATAAATTTACTGTTTCAGACACGCGACAACTAAATTTCTAGTTGGTATGTATATAAGCACAGCCTATGCCAACAGTTTCCTTATTGCATTTATTTCGGTCTAGTTGGTCATTACGCGTCTGCCGATACCCTGTATCGCAATTACCATTTTGCGTGGATAAATAATTCTTTTTTTTTTCCGAATTCCAGTATTAGTTTGAGAAACATCCAGTTTTTGAAATTTGCAAATATCATTTTTTGAACAACTTGATGAGGTGTGTCAAAATTTTGTGTTTATGATTGTTGCATACAATTTTCCAATTATTTATCCAATACAGAAACGAGTTTCGAACCCTTTGAGCAAAAATTATAGTAGAAAACAAAGTATAGATGGCGACCTACAGTATTCGATGGAAAAGCAATTCTCTTCTTTGTAAATCTTAAGTTGATGATGGATAAATAATTTAACTTATTCAGCGTTCTAGGTAACAAATGACTGCCATTGGGCTGTAGTTTTTTCTAAAACTTTGCTTTATCATTTTCATAGTGGCTCTATAATAAATGTCATTTTAACTAGTCTAATCTAATGTACCTAAGCATAAAATTGTGACACAACATTCGATTCGTCTTCTTTTACGCTTTCAAAGGCACTCATCAGAAATTTTTTTAGTGCATAAATAAGCCAAATGCTGCCCCAGTTACTATTTTCATTCGATTAAACCTAATACCGCAACTTTCAAAAATCCTATATAAACGATGGGTAAAAATTTCAATTACATTTTTCTTAATACAGTTTTACTTTTCTTTGTTCAAATAGAGAAACGAAAATGTAAAAGAACTCAAAAAAAGTTATTTCGATCAATTATCAACGTACAATGGTCAATTTCTAGTTTACTTTTTAAACCAGTGTTGATTAGTAATTAAGGCATTACCACATAATTTATCATAGCACGTCTTCATGATAAATGTTGATACCGAAAGTTATTTTTCAGTATCAAAAATATTTTCATCTGCCAAAATACTTTTTTCTTAAAGTGGCGGTTTTAGGTACACTCACTTTTTTACACCAAAAATAAGGGACTTTCTTCAAAGTGTGATAACTTGGGTTGAACATCATCAAACTCGTGCAAGGCATCATTTTAAAGGGTAAACGGCCAGCTTTCAAATGAAGCCACAAACGTTAAAAAATTCGCTCGCGATAAAAAGTTATGGACGGACCTAAGCGTGGTATTAAACTCCAATCTCTCATAATTTATGTATCACTAGATTTTATATAAATAAAAAATTACTTTGCTTAAAACATAAATGACAGAGGCATCATAAATCATAAATAAAGTCTTTTTATTGGATTACATTCTATTATTTTAGAACATCGGTCAAATTTATTTATCAAGATTATCTTCCTTTCATTCAATGCTTGATAACAACTTAATGAAATGTAACTAATGAAATTTACACATTATAATTAATAATAAATGCGGATAATTTATAAATCCTCGCGAATTATTGTAAAATGTTGTTGATATCATCAAAACCAAAATGATAAATTGACGATAGATTAGTTCTACATCTAGAGTGAACAGCAAGTCAAAAATAAATGATCATTGTAAAATTTGTTTAATTTCAGAAAGTTTAGAATATGCATTTACTGTTACAATTTATCAACTACGTATTTTAAATAATTAACACAAGAAAACATGAACAGCGCAAATAAATTTGGATACAAGTTTAATAAAATCAAAGATTATTAATAGTACTAGAGATTATTATTACTATTATTTATTTCTGCGTTCGATCGATAAACAAAATCCACCCTTTGGTTTTACATTTATTGAATCCTTGCAGTATTTTATAGGCGTTGTTCTTCCATTAGCAACTAAACTAAATTCACTAAGCAGATAAGAGAATAGAATTTTGGTCTCCAGTCTAGCAAATCGGTGCGCAATACAACCGCGCGGCCCAATAGCAAGGTTCAACGCATCATTCTAATGGCATTATTTGTAATTTTTTTCTGATAGTATCTTTCAGGCTCGAATTTTTCCGGATTTTCGTAGTTCTTTGAATCCATGTGAATTAACGTTTCATAGCTATTTCATGCCTACTCGCTTTCGTGCTGCGACCGCAACACTTGATACATTAAATCACTAAATTATTGTTTTATATCGATCACATTTTTGTCATCCCAGGGAATATGTGTTACAAGCTTAAAGAATCAACAAAGAATTAATAACAAAATAATATCGCGCTTACGGAAAACATTCTAGTCTAATTATTCATTTATCTTCGCTCTTCTATATTTAAAAAAAAATGTTCTCATAAGCGAATGAATTTATCGAACACTCGTATAGCATTGACGATCGCGTGATGTTCCGTGGCAAGTTGCGAGAAAGAAAAAAAAAAGAGGCAAAAAGAAAAAGGAAGGCAAAGCAGCTCGAGAGATCTGAAAGGCCTCTATTATTGAAGGTGCGCGTATATATGCACACAGGATAGTTGCCGAAGGAAATGCAAGATTTTCAGCAAGACCGAGCCCCGGCTCTAATTAACCGATTCGCGCGCTACACCGGGGAAAAAGAAGGCACTTTGATTGCTCCCTCGCATCTCTCCTGGTATACACATTTAATTATCTCTACGGGCGCTCGGGGGAAACCTTTGATTGCTCTTAATTCCAGCTTGATGCCGCGCTGCGCGGCCTCGCCATTCCCGCAATCGGCATTTTTCATCGCGTTTTACATCAACTGCGCCACCTAGGCTAGTTATGCAGTATTTATCCTATTTTCAAAAATGTTTATTCAATAAACAATTCAGCAAGCCAATATTCTCTAAAAATCAAAGAAGCATTTTTCTATTAGTTGAAATTTCGTCATATTGCTGAAGATCTGATTTGGCTCGAAACATATGCAGATATAGACATTGATCAAGATCTTTAGAAGTTTCAATTTCTGACGATAGGAGGAATGATTATCTTGAACAGAACTACGTTCCTTATGTGTATAGATAAAAGAATTAATGACGTAAAAAATGTATCTAATAAATATAAAAATCAGAATGATTTACAATGCTATATTTTACCTCATGGCTAAATATTTAATTCATAATCAAAAATTTATGAAATTAATTATAAAATAAAATTAACACGCCTTTTTCATTTTGATTTCATTTCTTTATTTAATTTATTAGACACACTAAACAATGATTCATTCATATCTGAATCGAGTTTTGCCACGTAAAATTATTAAAAAATAAAAAATTTCATTTGAGCAAATTGTTTACTTTAATTTCGTGTTTATTCAGATAGAACATTCTCACGGGAAACAGATTCATCAAAAGCGAACGCTGTATTGTACTGGTGACATTCATAAAGCTTACGATGACCTTGAATAAGGGTATAAAACATGTAAGTGGGCGAAATTAATCCAAAGTGTGCAAAAAGCCGAGTATATATAAGCGAAAGAAGAAGAATATCCATCACACTAATGGCAAAGGGTATTATCAATGTCACATTGGCGACGAAAGCGACCCCTTCTAGTTGCGTGGCGGCGCAAAGCGCTCATCAAGCTCGCCTGGGCGTCTATATAGCACATTCACCTTGAGCGCGGTCGCGTAGTGATCTAAGCAGATTCGAGAATGCGCGCAAAAAGTTGAACGCGCTGGGCGAGGTCTCCGCGTCGAAAGCTCTCTCGCCGAGAGGAAGAAAAAAGGGCCCGACGACTATCCCTCTCCTCTGCTGTTTTTTTTTTTTTGTTGTGAGCACGTGGCAAGGTGACCCACATAGCGTGGCTATAAGTATAGCCTTGTCTCTCGACGCTGTATATATTTGCAGTGCATCTCCGCCCTAAATGAATCACAAGTCGCTCTCTCGCACGCGTGCGTACACCAAGCACAGGAAATCCTCCTCGGGCCTTCAATCTCAACTGCTGCTGCTGCTGCTAGCTACTGCTGCAGAGCGTACGCACCAAAGACAAGGGGCCGCCCTTTGCATTAGGCGCCGCGACGCAAATGGAAAATAAACTGCCTTCCTGCACACAGCTCCAAGCCGCGTCGCGCAAAACCTCGCGTGTGCTAACCGCAGCCGCCACCGCCACCGCCGACGCTTTACTTGCTGAATATCAAATTTTCTTCTACTTCTTGTTATTCCTTCTTCCCTTCTTTCCTTACTATTCTTCTTCTTTTTTTTTTCTATACTTGCCATCGTGTAACTTTGCAAACTATGCCTTTTGAGATTTCTTTTTGATGTTCGGTGTAAATTCCAATGTTTGATAGTTTCAGTTTCTTTTTTTTACTTTTTCGGATGTTTGTAATGTTTGTAATTTAGCGTGCAAGGAGAAAGTGCAGACGCGGTAATGAGTGACGTAAGTTTAATAATTCTTTTTTTTCCTTCTTTTCCCGCTTTTATTTTATGGTTCATAATGCATTTTCATTACTTTACTCCCGTTCCGCCGCCCGCCACAGCTGCGTATGTATATATATAGATGGAAAAAAACGCTCGCGGAGAAGGATTGCAATTATCCGTTAATTTATCACTTTATAGAGAAACCTACGGTAATGCCGCAACAATTTTAGCGCAATTTAAAGAAAAAAAATCTCTTTACTTTCTCGAGAAAATGATAATGCTTTTAATATTGCAATTTTTCGCAATCTTTTTCAATTTCTCGTTTTAATTGCGCCGTGTACATGTGTATCTCGCGAATTGTAATTTATTTTCGCGAGAAACGAAATAATCAACTGAATGACGTTTACGTTAGAATCAACGTTTCAAAGCAGGAAATCGAATTTTTACACTGGCGATCGAGAGAGAGAAAATATATATACGCGGAGTATATGATTGACACGTGAAAAAGAAACTAACCGTTAGAGATATACGGTAAATTACATTGTTACCTAGATCCTAAAGCTCATATAACAATGTGATTAACGAACAGTTTAAAAAAATGTTGACAAGCCATCTAATAATCCATGCTCTCCCTCTCTCCCTCTCCCTCTCCGTTAAAATAACAGTCGCCGGTGGTCTCGCTCGAAAAAGGCCTTTCCACTCTTTCTCTCTCTTTCTCTCTATTTTCTCGTATCAAGCGAATTAAGGTTTATAACACGAGCCACTTCTCCCCAATCGTGCGCCGCGCGCGCAGTCGCCGCGGATCGGAGCGCCAAAGCGGCGCAAGAAACAAGAGTAATTATATTGTTACCGTCATCAAGACATCAGCGACTTCTTGCTCCAGCCGCCAACTTGGAAAGTCAAACGGAGCTGGTTTTTGATCGAGCTCTGCCTATATAGAGACGTCTCTCTCTCTCTCTTTCTCTTTCGTTTCCCATGCTACCTGGATCATGTTGCAGATCGTGCACTTCGTGTGCGTGCGTGTGTGTGTGTGTGTGTGTGTGTGTGTGCGTGCGTGTGTGTGTGTGTGTGTGTGTGTGTGTGTGTGTGTGTGTATACGCGAACGCTGTGGCAGGTGTTTTCAAGATCAAAAGCACTGCCGAATTACATCAATGGGCCCCACGGCCTCTGATGCTTGTATAAAGGGTCGATTTTGGCGGTAGTGCTGTGGTTCAATAGCAGATTATGTTTACCTTTTGAGCACTGTTCTCATGCAAACCATACAAGTGCAACCACGATGAATGTTTCCTTTGCTTCCCATACTCCCTTTCCCATTCAAAAGAGATCTCATTTATGGAAGCTGCCTGCTTTTTCTGATTAAGTAATTTGTGGTCGCTTTGATTCGGCCATTAATTTAACAAAATTTTCAAATTTTGAACGCTGCGATGTAGGAGTAATAACATTATTTTTTATTGTTAAGTATAGTTTCGTTCGCGTGCTAAATTCATTTTTACGTTACAATTTTTGTATAGATAGATTATTCCGACTTTCATAAATCAAAGAAGCTCGTGCCAAATTTTGGTACATAAATCTCTTCTGTATACAGATGCAAGAAGATGATTAACACGATGATAAGCTAATGACGTGGAAAATGAATCCTGAACTAATGGATCGAGTTAATTAGAGATTCGTGAGAGAGAGAGAGAGAGAGAGAGAGAGAGAGAGAGAGAGAGAGAGAATGAGAGAAGCAGACCAGAATGGATGTGCTCTTGATTGAGCGTGAACGACGAAATTAGAATTTCATTATTTTGCTTGAAATCGATTGAACATTCGCGAGAGCTGTGATTTCCAATCTCCGATCTAGCTCACGAAAGTCACTTACCGCAATGAAAACACAAATCAAACCGCGTTCGCGGCCCCATTCTTTCTTTTTTCGTCTTTTTTTCATTTAACAAGAGAAACAGCTTTCGGAGCAAAAAGCTATTAGCCTTTTACCTTTATGGCCGAATCGAATTTCAGGCTTCTCCGATTTCAGGAAAACAGACGTCCGCGCAATCAAAATACGCGAATGCGTTGGTGGCACACAGCGCACGTGTACGTGTGATCGACGTTTAGGTACAAGGGGGAGAGCGAAAGGTGTCAAAATTTGAATGGACCGACAAATCAAATATTTGCGCACACGCTCAAAAGCCAATTGGCTGTGTGGGAAATCTACGACATTGCCGCATTTATGGAAACACGAAATACAAGAATAGACAAATGAAAATAATGTTATTATAGTTACGTATCAAAGTAGGGTGTAACGCTTGAATGACACCCAGTTCTTTTTTTTTTCTCGACGTTTGTGCAGTTCTGGGAAAAAAACAGCGTTGGGGGTGATGTAAAAACATCGGTTTTTATTGCGGGAGAGCGGGATTCTTTATTGAGCGTAACGTTCAATCAATAGAATACAATAGGACGAGTGTTTAGAATGCAAACAGACGTCAGCAGAGCGTATATTTATTGAAATTTCACGCTTCACTTTTTCATATCCGTTGTCTTTCTTTTTTTATTTCAAAATCGAGTATTGACTCTCGACATTTGCACTCCGTGCGATCATCGTTCGTGGATGAAATATTTGATTGATCGCACAGTCGTTCAATAAAACTCCACGTATAGCAGTCTAAGATTTCTAATACATCAAGTTTTTCTCTGGAGGCGAAATGGCAGAAGGGGGGAGGGAGGGGGAGATGAGTTAAAGGAACAACTTAATTTACGACATGATTGTGGCGTTCATTCGAATTACATTTTCTCTTTGGTCTGCGCGCGCGCGATCCAAGTCCAAAAAAGGGCAACTAACATAAGAGAGCTGCAAGAAGAAGGTGGAGAGGAGCCGATGGAAGAAACTCAAAGCTCACGCTCGCAGGGGGCTGCCTATATAGCTCGCTCGCGCGCATCAGATAATGAGAAAATTTTTTCGCCGCAACACACTGGCTGCACTACAGCCGCGATGGCCGATCTCAATTTGAGAAATCCCCTCGCGCGCGGAGTGAGAGAGAAAGAGAAAAAGCGCCGATAGAATTGTAGATAGAACGAGTCTGCGAAGGAAAACTACGAGTGGAATCATAAAGAAAAGAGAGCCACCAAGAAGAAGAAGAAGAAGAGAGGTAGATGGTGTTGCTGATGGGCTGAAGAAGGTGAGCGCTCGCTCGCTCGCGGAGGCTGTGAAACTGGAGAGGCGGAGAGGAGCGAGAGGGGTCAGTCGCGCGGAGAAGAGCTATAGTTTAAAAGGACGATGTACTGCGCTGCGGAGGTTAACGCCGTGCGCGATCCGGTTCAGGGGGCATATAGCCATAGCAAAGCCGATGGAAACGAGCTAAAGCTTACGAGCCTATACCTACGTCTCGCTGCGGCTGGTTTTTTTTTCTTTCTTTCGCGCGAAAACTCGATTTTCAAGCTTTTGCGCTCAGTGCGCCGAGCGCGAGGGATCGTTAACGCCTTTAGCTTGAAATGCAGTTGCTTTTTCGCGCAATAATTCCTGTCAATTATCGAAGCTTCTGAAAAACGAATTCGATGACACGAAAGCATTGATTATGAAATTATTTTGTTTTCAAATTTTTCTATTTAATTTTAGTTTCAACTATTGAAGTTTCAGCCATTGTAATGTAGATGGCGATAAAATACATAAACCCAAGAAAGAAATTTATACAGATATTCTATTTATTAGTAACTACTAAATTAATTAAATATATAAATTATAGTTATGAGGATATCTTATGCAAGAGCATCCAGTGGCGGCTACCCCCCCCCCCCCTGAGATTTGAAATTTTCAACATATTTAAAATTTCTTAAGCCTATAATATGAAATTATCAAGTGATAAAAACACTTTTCGTATCAAGAAATCCGCATCAACTCAAGTTATAAAAAATACGATTATATATATGGCTGTAATTTAATGCAAGTAGATAATCGGTTAAGGTCCCTCTACGTCGCCCTCTATACGCAATACATCTATATAGCACTAGAAAATTTAGGATTCTGCCTCCCTGATGGTTTCGCCTCGAGTAAGTACGATAACTGGGGAAAAAATATAATTCAGTATAGTTTAACATTGTAAAATTACATTTATTTAATTGTAGCTTATTTGATCAAGCCGATTATTGAAGTATAACTTTTATGAATATATTTGTTATAAAAAATTATTCTCCAACATTATTTTTAATAACCATGTTGAGCAAACGATCCATAATTAAATCAATGCAATAATGTATTTTTTATAATATCTTTTATTTTTGTGTGCTAGATATATGTATAGAGACTTTGAGATAAAACAAATATGCAATATTAATATATAATACATACATAATTTCCTTTTCTCAGTATTCAAACGTACTACCCGGGTCAATCTCCCCCCTCCCTGTAGGATGCGGGTCGATCCGCCCCGAAAAAACATGCTAGGTTAATAGAGTAGATACATCCCCACAAATTATATTTGATACAATTATTAAATGATATGAAATATATCTGGTAAAACATATAAATAAAGACTCGTGTTACGTTTGAAAATATAAATAACCATCATCCAATGTAATTCAACTGTTAAACTGTTATTTAAAAATAATGAATGACAGAAAGAAAAATAAAAGAAACTTATATACATATAGTAAAATAACTCCTCACACTTCATATCCGCAATTTATCCCCAGTAAATACACAGCGTTGAAGTAGTTAATGGGATCTAAGCTAAAAGTAACGCGCGTCTGCAAGCACGGCAGAAAGTTCGGACTCCGTTTCCTTGGAAGAGCTGAGTTGTCGACCACCACCGCAGCGCGAGAGAGAGAGGATCCATTCTATACCACTCCGAAAAGGATTTTCGACCGCCCAATTAACCGGCCACCCTCGAGATCACGACCAAGTGTCCGCGCGCGCCAAAAGACGTGCCATAAGTCTTCCGTGTCGAATTTTCGTCTCTGAAAAACTTCGCGACTTCGTGACTTGTCGCGGGCGGGTTATCGTGATGTCAGCTCGCGTCGCGATTATTAAAAGAACGTTCTTATTAATAAACTTGGAAATAGGCTGAAAAATATAAGTTATAAGTTTTTAATGACGGGCTAAAGTTGAGAAAGTCACGCGGAAATAATTGACATGAATTTTATTCGGTTGTAATGAAAGTTGTGTTGCTCGTGATCAGGTTAATTGGACGATTTTAAAAGTGCATTCAAATACATCCCTCGTGTGTACAGTAATCGAACTGCTTGATAGTGAGCGTCAGTCAGTCTGCGCGAGGCGTATAGTCATCGTCATACTTGGCAGTCGCTTAATTCGGAGCAGGCGGCAGCCACTCACGTCTGGCTGAGCGCGAAAAACACACAGATGTTTTATCGATGTAATGAGGCTTAAGTGGCGACTCCGGGCGATCGAAGCTTAAAAATAGCCGCGCGCAGAGAGCCAAACGTATACACATACACATACACACTTACTCGCACCATCACGCATTATTGACTTCCTGCGCTGATAGACAATTCTCTGATTGTGAGTCAGATGAAGTGCAGCAGGAGGAGGAGGGATGAGGACGGGGTCAAACGATGTCAACTCTGGTATTTAACGACATGCGAGGACGCGGCGGCGCTCAAGTCAAGGGCCTCTCAATCTCTCTCTCTCCCTCTGCTGTGCGCTCATCAACCGAGCTAATGAGTTTATGAGCGGTGTCAGTGCCTCTTTATCGTCCTCGCAAGCGCGAGCGAGCGAGCGAAATAACCCATTGACACATGCCAACTGCCGCGTGTATGCCGCTTGCGTTCAAATTGTCACGATTGCCCCTGATAAACTCGCCAACTGCAATTATTGCTTAATGGCGAATTAGCCAGCTTTGCCAATTTTCCTGTAAAGTCCGCTTTAAACTGCAATTAACTCGCGCGCGAGAGCGCGGTCAAACTTGACTTTCAACGTGTTGACACTGGAATTCATCAGAATGAACTCCGCAATTTTCTAATGAGTTTCTCGTTCTAGATGCTGTCGTTTAATAATGTTGTTATTTTAGCAGCTATGAATACAACTATGGCAATTGAAGACAATCATCCCGTCGAATAAAAATAATCTTAATTATTAAATATAGAAATTATTTGCGAAAAGTATAGCTCATAAATTTAATCGAGCACGGTCGGCGCAACAACAAGAGTTACGCGAGAAATCTTGAAGTTTTTTTTTTGTTAAAGCGCGCTACACGCAAGGAGTATTTTTATCGTGTGCACTAAAAGCTTAAACAATACGCGCTACTATTAAAAAGCTTTTAAGTCCACGCTCGAAGATAAGATAACGCAAACAGCTCTCGCGCGAGTTGCCGCGCGCTACCGCGAGTATTAATCAGCATTCGCGAATGCAAATTGCAAAAGCGCTCTTGATTTGTCCAGTCTTGAAGCGCAAATTACACTCGCGCGGGTCTACTTCCTGCGTTTAAAAGTGCATAAATCAGCGCCTCATCGTAATGCGTGCGGGCGCGCAACAACAACAGCAACGAAGAAAAAAGTATGTATATACGAAGCAAAATGAAAAAAAAGAGAGAGAGAGCGAGTGGGATAAAAGGAGATCGCGGAGCCGAAACAAAAGCACGGGGAGCCCCCGGTGCAGATTTCGCAGATGATTTGTGTTAAAAAGCCGATGTATCGAGCATTGTTTAGCCTCGGAACAAGGTGCGCTCGCTCTCGCTCTCGCTTGCTGTATTACACATGGCCTGCCAACCAGATCGCCCGACGGTCTCTGACCTTCCTACGATGCCCGTGTTGTACGAGCTCGCAATCGATACTGCAGATCTTTTGGTCCCCTGCTGCTGCTGCTGCTGCCATGCGCCGCGGAGAACGCCACCGAAATGCACCAAGCCAAGCCAAGCCTCGATCATAATCGTATCTGCGATCGCGCAACCGAGCCAAACTCCCTGCCACGCTTTTTTTTTATATCTATACCTGACCAGCTCGCCCGCAGACACAATCACTCGCACTCTGCTGTGTGTGTGTGTGTGTGTGTGTGTGTGTGTGTGTGTGTGTGTGTGTGTGTGTGTTTGTTCGTTCTCTGCTGCTGCGTTTTTTTCGATACACCCTTTTTTTACCTCTCTTGGTTTATCTATATACGTATAACGTATACAAAGCGGTATTATTTGACTATCCGCTGCCTCGAGCAATCCTGAAAGGGTTTATTACTTAATTAATCAGTCGATAAATGAGGCTGACGTAGCGGAAAAAATTAAACAATATATCGCTGAATCGGTATATTTTCAAAGTCTGGGAATGAGGAAATGCAACATTATGTTTTATCGAATAAAGAATGTAACGCAAGGTGTTATAAAAGAGCGCCGTGAGAAGAGAAACAAATATTACGACCTGTTCTCTAATCTCTCGAGTTGTGCGAATGCTTTTTAATATCTTATTCATATGAGGCTGCGCGAGAGGCTCGTTTTCGCATATTAACCGCGAGGCTGCATAGCAGACCAGACAACCCATTGTTGAGAAAGAGAGAGAGAGAGAGAGAGAGAGAAAGAGAGAGAGAGAGAGGCAACCAGGACTATTACTCTTAATGACATCTTTAAAAATCCAGAGTGTTCGGTAATTCGCGTCTCACGTTTTTCTCATCGTGGCGGCGGCAGCATAAAAATTCTCGGCGCGCAGCTACCATATGCAAATGCCTCGTCTCTCTCTTTCTGTTCCTAAAGAGGCGTAATGATTGTTTGGAGGCTCTCGCGAGTCCTTGATACCCGTCGAGGATGGAATGGCAGAAAGAGTAAAAAGAAAGAAAAAAATGGGAAAAAGAAGTTGAAGAAGGAGGAATGAGTGAACGAAAGCGAGTGTGTCTGTGTATATATATCGTGTGTGTATACAGAGGGAATAAGAAAAGAAGCGAGAAACGGCATATTAAATGTGTGTATAGGCCGTATGACTAACTGGCAATTATTATTGCCCAGCGCGGGTAAAAAAAAAAAAAAGCTGCGGCGTGGATTGTATGTTAATGTCCAAGCCACCGCGCAGAGCTCTCTCGCGATGCAGTGTGCGGCGAGCGCGCGCGGCGTTGAAGCTTTTTAACGAGGAGTCATTGCTGTCTCCACTATATAGCGCCTAACTCTCCAGACGATCTTACACATTCTGCGCCGTTCTTCGCGACTCGACTGTTTGTCTTCCTCGCGGCGGTGGCGGCCGACGCCGGCAGCAAGAATATTCTGACAATAAAACGCCAGACTCGAAGCTGATATGCATTTGTAATGAGATCTTGTCTCGTCAACTCTTATATACTCGGCAGCTTATATTATTTGATAAGCAGGGGGGTGTGAAAGGCGAGTAGTGCGATTTATTCATACTTTCTTATTATTAGTTTTCCGAGCGAATACAAATTAGCTATAGGTGTATAAATTAATCCGCGCTGCGATGAATTCTGCTGTATATGGGCTTCCGACAAACGCGAAATCGCGTCTGACTCACATTCAATTGTAATAACGCCATTAATTAAGGCGTGCGAGAGATCGCAGCGAACGACTAAATCTCGATTAATCAAAGTCTGAGTCACTTTATATTACATCGGAAGCCACATAATATACATAGAGCTCGGAGATCAGCTGCGTGCGAGTTATATATTTGAACGACGTGGACGACAAACATCGATATGCAAATGCGAGAAGGGGGGAAAACGCGGTGTGTGCTCGTAGACGGCTCGTTAGGAGGGCAAAGAATTCGCCATAACAAAGTGACGGAAATGAATTTTTAGCGTAGAGAGAGCGCGCGTGATGCATGTGGCGAAACGCTATGCGGGCGGCAAAAGGAAACAGCAGTACGGCGGCGGCGGCGACTGACTGGCGCTCCTTAAAGGCGCGAGCACGTTGTCGTCGTTTTAAATTGCTCGCGCACACGGCTTTCTCTCTCTCTTTAATTTAACTTGGCCAGGATGGGCTGGGCACACTCAAGTGTGTTCCCATATTACACCGAGAGCGCCGCTTAATCGAGGCAACCCTGTGTGACGACTATTCGCCCCACACACACACGCTCTTCTCCCTTCTTCCCCTTGGCTATGCGGAGAAAATTACTATGGCAAATCTGTCCTATCGCCCCTCGCACCGTTTAGCAGCTATTAGAAGGGCCCCGGAGGTATGCGTTGCTGCCGGTTCTTCCTATTTTTTTTCTTCTTATTCTTATTCTTCTTGAAAAAGTTAATTGACCTACCGACACAATAGGCCTGGGAAAACTCTCGAGCGAGTCTTGTATGCGGCTTGGATATTTCGAGTCGAGTATGGAGGTGTTATTGTTTTGAATGACACCGCATGAAAAATGCGTAATAATAGTGTATTTTGAATTTTTTTTTCTGTTTGAAAAATTAGAAATAATGTTTGGGCTTTGATTGTGTAATTGTATATTTTTTGGTCGTTTGTTTCATTTTCAAAAGGAAGTTTTTCCTTCAAAACGAGAATTTGTTATCTTAATTAGGTGGCACAATTTGTTGGAATACACAATCTCAAATGCGTGTAGCTTTATCAGCGAACACGTCTTCCTCATTAAAAGTGATAAAAGATTTGGAGGAAAATTTGTTCGACTATAAGCAAAAGTCTTTTTAATCAATAGATATCGCAGAGCCTTGAGAGTCGCTGGTGTACTCGGCACCGAATCTACTCCAAGATTAAGAACAGAAGAGAAGCGAGAAAAGGAAAAAGGAATGAAGAATACGGGACTAATGAATGTAGTGTCCCGGCGAGCGATTAGAGTGGCCGCACTCTTGAAGAAGGCGCGCTCGCGCGACCGCTTCCTCTCTCAATTGGCACCACTCGACTACGACCTTTCTTTTACTCTTTCTCGCTCTCTCTCTCTCTCTCTCATCCTTTTTCTGCTCTTTTAATTAAAGTTTCATGTTTCTTCGTGTCGATGTTAATACCCCTTGACCGACTAATTACATTCTTTACAATTTCTTCTTTCCCCGAGTTCGTTACTTTTGTACATTGCAGGCTTTTAATCTTTTAACTCTTTGATCACCAGAGAGCCAATGCGCGATTAAAGAATTTAATTTTAATCCCCGGCGAGCTCACAAATAAAAGATAACTTTTATTGTATTTTCAAAATATTATTGAAATATTAAACAGATACAGTCGCGACGTTGTCAATTTAAATCTTAACGCAGAATCCATTGGTTTTAAAGTACAAGAAAAGTCGTAAAAGTAAAACAATTGTCGGGTGAACAACGACTAAATATTTTCGAACCGAGTGCAAGAGGCACGTCGTAACTTGGGATATTTTAAAACTAACTACATAGATTCCTATGCATAAAATACAGAGAAGAGAGAGAGCGAGAGAGAAAATACGTTTAGAGGAGCTCTTTGCGTGCAAGCTTCTTGAACGATTTGACATTCAGCACACGGTTCAAAGGTCTTTAAATCATACCTCGCGCGCAACCTTACACCCGTTCTGCAGTTCCAATAGTCGTAAACGTATATGACCCAGAAGGCCGCAAAGAAAGTGCCAGTGGAAGGTTTACGTGTTGGCGGCACTTTGCGCCATCGACTTTAATTTTTTTTCTCCCTCTCTCTCTCTCTCACACACACATACTTCATGGCAGTAAAACAACCAGACTGTAAACTAAGATTTCAAATGGCCTGTTTTGTATAGTGTTCAATAAAAATTGTAGCGTAGCGTGCGAGAAATTTGCATGCGCTGACAAACGCGTATCTCTCGACGAACGTTTTACCTGGAGCAATCGTCATAAACGTTATAATGCGAAATACTTCTCTTGCAGTAGCAGCAGCAACAGCAGTAGAATCTACGTCTAGCTATATAAAACAAGTTAGCGCGAGCGCGCGACACGTCTCTCGTCGCGCGGCAACAAATGCAAATGTATGCTCTGCGCGCGAATCTACTTAACGTCAGACTCGACTTGCCTGTTGCGCGCCTCTGGTCCGCGAGTGGTGCAACTCTCAATGGGGGAAAATAGCCCCGTCGCGACGCTGCTCTGCACTTTAGCCCGAAAGAGCAGCCAACTTTTCGCGAGAAAGCTTCGCGACATTTCGCCGTCCAAAACTACTATCCCTCTCGCGCTATAGCTGCTGCTCTTTTCCCAGGAAATTCTGAGAAATTCAATTTTCCCGCGCGCGAACTTGCATACTAGCCCACGCTCTCGCTCGCTTACTCAACAACTTTACTTTCTACTTAATTTATACCCTACTAAGTTTCTTTGGGCTCTCCGCTTGTAAATATTCTAACTCAGGTGTGAAAAGCACTTGACTGATGTGCCTTTGGACTCTTGCGCTGGACTTCGCGTCAATTGAAGTTTTCACGAGACGTATTTTACAATTGAATTGAATCAAAAAGTGATTGATATCGAAATTCTTGTACGTGGTGATAGTCCATAACATTTGTGATTCCGTGACTAGTTAATCTGCAAATCTATCATCGACATCAAATTATTTGCACAACGGAACGATAATAAAGTTGAATAAACACACAGTTCACAGGCTTTTACAATTTACAAGTTTTACGTAACCCCGCGCAAAAATATTTCAAATATTCGCGGAAAGTAAAATCAAAATCTGGCAATAAATCGATAGCCCATAAAAATCAAATTGAAAAAAAAATCGCCAGATAATAAACAATCACGGGCTGGGTATACGCAATAACCAGCACTAGCCACACACAAGTGAAAGCAAGCAGCGGCCATATAATCGTTCGTTAACTTTTATCGTCAAATTCGGCTCGCACTTTACAAAACGCGTGCGGCAATGGCCAACGCGGGAAAACATACACACACACACACACACAACGATATCGGTATTGAACAAGCGGGTCGCGCTGAAATCTCGAACGATAACGGTATTAGAGCTCATGCTCTCTCGCGCGCGCTCGGCCTTTACGGCTTTTCGCCGATAGTCGCGCGTTACAATGGCACGCCGCCGCCACTATACGGATAAGGCAAGGTCGCTAACCGACCCTCCCACTCTGCGTAATGCTCCGTGCGTTAAAGTATGCACAAGAGAGTCCATTCAGCCGCGAGTAGCGAGGAAATAACGAATTCCTCAAATTCCACTTATCGACGGATTGTTTAAGGCTTATCGGTTATTCCGTTACTCATTCCCAAGTGCGGCAGCAGCAGAAGCAGCTTGTGTTTATCGAGGTAACAAATAAAGAAAAGAAGAAGAAAAGCCTTGATACTCAAAATAGGATATCGCCACCGAGTTAGCGTGCGTATAGTATCGCCAGATTAATTTTTTTTATTTAACTTTCTTTCGTTTTATTGACTTTGCGCGACTGCGATTAAGCGCATTCAAGTCCAGATTTCCCGGAAAGTAGATTATATATCTCGTTTCCTTGGAAACTTTTCAGTATTTTCTTCTCAACGCGTCATAAAAGAGAGCGCGTTCATTCAACTGTTATGTGTACAGAGGGAGAGCGAAGATGTAATGAATTTACACTGCGGCGGACGAGAGAAAAGAAGAAAAAAAAATTAATCAAACAGATTCTAACAGCATTGCCAGCGAAGACAGCAAATCAATCCCCACGGGCATTCATTAAAAAATAGCACGAGCGTAAAACCAAATATATACGTGGGGGGGCCTACTTATATAAGAAAGAAGAAGAAGAAGAGAAGAAAAAAAAAGTTAATCCTTCGGGTTCGCACGCTGCGAGGGTTGAGTTCCGTTCAGCAAGAGGATTCTCAATTACTCGGCGACAATCATGAAGGGGGAGAGAGAGAGAAGCTGCCTTGCATAGATTGAACGAGCGGCGCGCGCAAATCCAATATTGACAATACGTGCTAAACTCTCTCTCGCACTCGTATAGTTGTACTTGCGTGATGCTCGTACATACATATATACGAATGAAACAAGAGACTATACGTAGAGAGACGCGTGCGCTAGGTCGCACTTATCTATACATGTGTAATACAAGCAGGCAAGCATGTATATATATCTATCGATGGTGCATTTATACAAGCCATCTGCCGTATATATATAGAGGCCTTTTTTTTAATAGCGCAGAG
This sequence comes from Galeopsomyia nigrocyanea, assembly GCA_035047105.1. Lineage (NCBI taxonomy): Eukaryota > Metazoa > Arthropoda > Insecta > Hymenoptera > Eulophidae > Galeopsomyia > Galeopsomyia nigrocyanea. The sequence continues at coordinate 465,504 of JAWWMK010000032.1, read as the reverse complement.
CAGTGGACGGGGAATATAATTGTCGCGCGCGAGTTTTTTTTCTTTCTTTTCCTCTCTCTCTCTCTCTCTCTCTTTCTCTCTTTTACATTAGGCTAATACGGGGCACGCGAAAAAATCGTAAAGATCCGCGCGGCTAACTACACTGCCGCTATCTGGAGCGAGGGCATTGCCAGTGAGTATACACACTTTGATAAGAATCCTATTTCGCGTTTTCTCTGTTTTTTTTCTCCCACTCCGAGTGTGCTCTCGCTTTGGCTAAAAAAAATTAATGGGATAAGAAAGAAAAAGAGAGTCCTGCGTTTTTTTTTGCACGAGTATATTTACGATCGTGCAACGCCTATTCGTGGAAAATAGAGGAGCGAATTAATAGCCCAAACGAGTGCGCGGATATTAATCGCAGGTAGGCCCGAGCACCGAATTATACGAGTAGGCGGCTGTGGATAGTGCAAATTGAAATAGTCCTATCGATATCTATCGAGTAGCAGCCAGCCAGCCAGCCATAGCCTTCGATATATAACAATTTATTGTCGCGAAAGAGAGCCTATAGACAGTCTGACGAAATCATCGCAGTATAGTATAGCGTGGCCGTGGCCCCGCGCGAGCGCGAAAATTTTGCAAGTGCCGTAAAGTGACGGCTACACCCGGCGCGCTTTTATTGCTCGTAAAAAAAAGGACGACAGAGAGCGTTTAACGCGAGCGTAAAAGTGTGGCTGCTGCTGCTCTCTAGCTGGCTTGTGTGCAATGCTCCGCTTGATAATTGATCGGGTGATTAGACGCCGCGCTACTGCCGAGCGCGCAAGCCAGCACCCCATTATCGCGCTTTCATTTCCCAATTATTTGGATATTGCCGCTCGCTCGCGCCGCGAGCTCTTACGCAACCGTTCACCGGGCGTTGCATTGGCCTATTGTTCAGTGAGTTGTAACGACGTTGTAAATGGCAGTTTTATTTATTCTTTTTTTTTTATTTCACTCTCGATATCATCGTTTTGTATCTGTCTCGATGTAGTCGAGTTAATGATCATTAGCAACTTAATGCATTGAATTTACGGCTATTGTGGATTTTCATTTTTATCGTATCTGAATAATACCTATTTTGTCAGTTAAAAACTCCGCGATAAAAAGTAATTGCGAAACCGCCCGTAAAAAAAAAAAATTCAATGAAATAAAATGTTTACTCGATCAGTTTTCGGAAAATTGATTCCTTTTTTTTTATTCGACAGTAAAGCTACGGCAGCGGAATTCCAAGAATTTTCCTAACCCAATCCGCGCCAAGAAACTCGTCGCACGATAAAAGGCTTAACGCAATATCCCGGGGTGATGGCAGAGCGAGCGAGCGAGCGAGCGGTGGCTTCGTCAAAATTTATTTCATCGGCAATCGGCACACAATCATCGTTTTGCCCGTGGCTATGTCTCCCTTTACCTACTCGAAGCATCTAAAGCCCACACACACACACACACACACACACACACACACGCGCGCGCGCGCGCGCGCACTCGCAAGCTCAATTCCTCGAAACGAAGCGCCCTGGCGCCTATACGCTTTCTCTCTCACTCTCTCTTCTCGCGCGAGGGTAAAAATATGGGGCGGACCTGACTCTCTCTCTCTCTCTAGTTGCGTATGCGGGTGAAAGTAAAGCGTCTCCCTCGCTACCGACGCGCATGCTATATACGTGAATGGAGTTGGAAGCGGTGGGATTACGGCAGCTCGCATTTGCGCCTGGCAGATTATTAAATTTATGGCCGAAGAAAAAGGATTTCAGCGTCGCTTATTCCTCGCGCGCGCACACACACGCACACACGTACGTTAATAAGGAGACCGATAGACGAGAGAGAGAGAGAGAGAGAGAGAGAGAGAGAGAAACGCGGCGATGTGAAAAGAATGTGTCATCGCCGAGGGTTGCGCGTGTGTATATGTATGCATGCAAGCTCTATACAGGCAAGCAATAGATTTTACATGGCATAATTCAACGAATTAGGTTACGTGTAGGCGTTGCTTTTGATTGGACGCATTCGCAAGCTTGCGCGCGCGCTCGCAAGGGGTTGCCTGCTATATACCATCGCGGCGAAGTGGGGGGAGAAACGTGCACAGATTTATTCTGGAAAATTTACTGTGTTAATAAGCTGCGCACGCGAACTTACATTTAATTAGGTGGAAACAGCGGTAATTGGCTGATTCGGGGGACTGCTTATTAAAAACTTTCGCCGCAGCGTTTACATTCGCATTCGCTTCTCCAACCCCCCTGTTTCGCTTATACTCTTGTGCGTGCGTGCGCCTTCGTGTGTGTGTGTGTGTGTGTGTGTGTGTGTGTGTGCGTGCGTGTATGTGTGCGGGGTTATCGCTGAATTTTGATGAGCGTCGCAGTTTTGTTGGGCTCTAAGTTGAATACAAATTTCGCAAAGTAGTTATACGCGCGTACGAGATTAGAAATTCAAGTCCCTCTGGTGATTGCCGTTACAGTAACTTCGCACGGTAATAATACGCAAAGTCGACAGTTGATGGAATATATTACAAAGCACTTTCAATTTATGTAGTTGAAGTTGAAGTTGACTGAAAAAAAAAACACTTTCGGAAATTCATTTCCACAGTATTATCGCGATAAACAATTATGTGCAATCTTAATGGAAAACAAGCTTAGAGTGCAAACCCGCAAGACTAACCCGAATTAACATTGTTATCCGTGAAAACAGACAGCCTCCAACGGTAAACAGCTGGGCGCATTGTGCCAATGAGTTTGCTTATTCACAGACCGAGAGAGAGAGAGAGAGAGAGAGAGAGAGAGAGAGAGAGAGAGAGAGCGAGAGCAGAATTAATCAATTAGCGCGCAGAGTATACTTGTTTGAATTTCGGCGCTTCTCTCGCGGGTGAACAAACAGATGAATCGCTATATTTCAGGAGTGAAAGCTAGAGAGAGAGACAGAGGGAAACGTGAATCAAGTTGGGGGCCGAAAACCAAACCTACTAAATACAACATCAATATCATTAGCGAAGCTCAGCAGCCGCGCGCGTGCATGCCTGTTGCACTATATTGGCCCTCATCAATCTTGTTTGAATGCTCGCGCACGTTTTACAGACTCTCTCTCTCTCTCTCTCTCGCTTTGGCTTTGCACATTTAATAGCATTTATGACCTGTTTGAACTGCTTCAAGTAGCTCATTAAGTATACAATTAGACCTCTGCGCGCTTGCCAGGCAACAGCGTCTGTTACACGATGATGAAATGCGCAGTCACTTGTTTGCGGATGGAAATTACTCTTATTAATTCGTTAAGGAGGGGAAGAAAGGAGTCGCTTGGAAGCATTTTCATAGAGGCTGAAATTTGGAAGGTGACTTGCGCGATGATAAAGTTGATATCGAAGGAAATAGAGATAGGAAATTTCAGCAATGTACGGTCGAGCGAGCAAACTGGATTTTCTTGCTACTTATTGTCTCGGTCTCTTTCCCCCTTTTCGGTTTCCATCATTCTCTTTCTCTCTCTCTATCTGCCGAGTATAGCCGTTATATATCATTGGGCAGATATGACAGTCGAAGATTTCGGCTATTCGGCAGTATGAGAGCTGCGATCGTAATGAAAAGATGCCTTGGCTATACGTCAAGTACCCCGCGTGCTCTACGATGACTTATTGCACAAAATCGCGACGAAATTTTCTCGTATATATAGTCGTAGAGCTTTTTTTTCTTCGCTCTCTGTCTCTCTTCGGTCGTAAGATGGATGTATCCTCGTCCATAAAATCTAACATGTCAATGATTTTTATGCGGTTATAGTACGAGATTATAGCTTTTTGTTTTACCTTTGTCGAACGTCCTTTCATAAAACTCGTTTTATAGCTTTTCAATGACGTATATATACGCGTTCATTGAATGCAACTTGTGTAAATGGATACAAATTTTTATGTGATCTATAATTTTTGTCAATTTTGCAACTCGGCTGTTGATAGCTATTGTAAAATAATATTATTACATTTCAGTATTTTCTCTCATAACTGATTGATCGAATATTTTGGCGAACAATTCGGAAAGAATTTGGGCGGCGATATTGATATGTGGGTGGGATATATATTACATCTGTGTCACACCGTATTATACTATAACCGCAAGAGCACAAGTTCGAAGATAAATGAAAATTGCTCATAAGATGATATAAGTATTTGACCAGCGGCTACACGCCTCGAACAAAAGAAAGGAAAAGCGAATGTGTGACAAAAATTAGATATTGATTATTATACGATTTCTTTCTCTCTCCCTCTCTCTCTGTGTATACGAGGAGCGAGAAAAAAGGGAGGGTGACTGGACTTTCTCTCTCTGCTACGTCGCCGAGACGAAATACCAAAATAATGCTGTTGACGGTTATTGACGTTAGTGCTGACGATTTGTCTCTCTCTGGCCATGGCTTACTCTCCCCCATATGTATACAGAGAAATATCAAATGGATCACGAATAATCGTATTGATATCTCTGATAAATCTTCTGTCCGACTGCAATCAATAAAAATAAAGCTTGTACTCCGAATCGCATTGCGGAGTCATAATTTAGTTCAAATGTAAGTAAGAAAGAGCATTTATTTATACGAAAATTATAGTTTTGCGTGACAATACGTAAAGTTATACGAATTTCGAAATATCTATTTAAGAAGTTCATATTATTTAGATCTTATTTTCTCCAAAAGATGGAACCGTAAATACGTTAATGTTCTATCGTTGCAATTCATCGTAAACTATTTATTTTTATTTTTTATTTTTATGAATCAAACGGGCAGAGCCCAATAAAAATAAGTTTACAAGCAGTGCTTAATACTATAAAATGTAATTATAAAATAAATAATATAAAGGTAGAAAAACTAATAATCAACTAGAGCTAAACCTTATACCCTAAAAATACAATTATAAAGTAAACGCAAGAAAGCAAAACATAAAAGATTGAATATAAAAGTACCAAGTCAGCGTTTACTCCGGCGCAAGAGGAAGAAAAATACATAAATTAATCGTCGAAATATAGATCGCGTCGGCGTTTCTTGGCAATGCAATTGAAAATTCTCCGAGTCGTGCATTATCGGAAGCGCGAGAGCGCACATATATAATACGACGGCAAGCTTATTAGGAGCAGCTTCCTCTGGCGGTAGGGAGATCTATTGTCCTTTTCGCTCTTTTCCATATTCGCGAAGTCACGTGCTCATTGGGGAACTTCCATTAAAACCTATTAGCCATTAAAACGTCCAAATATTTTATGCTCAACGACTGGGGAGTCGGCAACCGTTAGATAAATATGTTGCCTTATCGTTTATATACGCGACCCTTCGTATATAAGGGAGGAGAGTGCGATTTTGCTTGTGCGCGGGTTGCTTGAAAATTGCGGACGTTTCAAGCGCGTGTAATAGTCAATTTATGCTGAAATATTGTGCTGAATTTATGCTGAAAGTCTGTTTGTTTGTATACCACGAAAATCAGTGGAATACCGAATAGCCTATTTGGAAATTCTATTGTACAGTCTGCGAGTAATGCAGTGCGGCCGAGTAAATATGAGGGCCAACTGACCACATGACCACATAAATTTTCCATCGAGTATTTTCAAGGAAAAGCCTATTACGGCAAGTGGGAGTTAACAACTGCGGGGTAAAATCTAGGAACTAATTTTCCTCGATCTTATTTCAAAAGGGACTTGCTGAACATGTGTGTCAATAGCGCACTTAATTCGCTCGGTAAAGTATCTTGTAATTACGGAAAATCGTTTCCAAGTACTTCTCGACTTCGCGATCAAATTATACGCGATAAAGCTTCTACGAAGCATTAACAATTCCACAGTTGAATTCGTAATATAACCATTATCCAAAGCGTAAATCAATTTGTTGTTGTCGAGTCCGTATAACATAATAACTCGGCGAGAGTTGGAAATTTCGAATAACCAAGCTCGTAAAGCTTTGAAACGCGCGTGTAACTTTAATGCAGTCATAAAGATGAATATTGCAGAGAATATGCGCCGACCAGCCGGGGCAGTAGTACATTCGACATGGCGATATAACGAAAATTCGAATGGCGAGAGGAAGCTGGGCATAAACATTTTAAACGCGCATGATTCCAATTTGAGCGCTTACGGGCGGCGAGAGCGGCACACTGTAAATATGTATGTATGTGTGAGTGTGTGTGTGTGGAGTCGTGCAGGAAGCGTCCTCCGATAAAAGTCGTATCCTTAATCCCCTTCGGTCCGAATAAGTTAACTATGCATCGTCGTGGCTGAATTATTTATCGAGCTTCGACAACTCGGGGTAACTCTGCGTTGCTCCTTGCTCTTCCGCTTTCTCTCTCTCTCTCTCTCTCTCTCTCTCTCTCTCTCTCTCTCTCTCACTCTGCTTCTCGGGTCAGTACGCAGCGAGTCGCTGTGGTGGGCAGCTCTGCATTTTTCACGCCTTGGAAATACGTCGAGAGCGAGCGAGCAAGCGAGGGATAATGAAAGCGGCGGATGAAATATAAATCACCGGCTTCTGAACGACTCATTTGCCGTGGAGCGAAATCTCCAGCGACGCCGGCCTTAATTCGAACGAGTATAGGAGAGAGACAGAGCGGGGATGAGGAGCATTCGAAAGCGGGGGGTGGGCACCGCTTGATTTACGCGGTCACGGACATGTTTCTCGAGAGTATTTTCGTGTGCGCGCCACTGAGAGCCACTCAAGCACAATGCGACCACCCGAGATTCCGATGAGTGTCCTCTACTCGCTCTCTCTCTCTCTCCTTTCGATGGAGCGGATAAAATCGATTCAGAAATTTTCGGCACGATAAACTTCGCTCTGGGAAGAAGAAAAACGCGGAAAGCTTTTCCGATTCCTCCGCCTCCTACGTCAAGATGCTTTTCTTACGTCTAAATTAAGATTAATGTCTTTGACGGTTCTCTTTCTACTTGTAAACATCATCAATAATCAAGGATTATCCCACGTTTTCAACGGCTTGGAACTAACTGCACGCAACTATCACAATATAAGCACTCGAGCACGATCTAATAAGGTACGTGTACCTAATACCGCCTTGTACCTAATACCGCCACTTGCTGGTATTCAAACGTACGTTCGCTACAGCGGTACGGAACAGTAACATTATGTTTATACTGTTAAATAATGAAAGTTCCAATGATTTAAATCATCTCCGAATCCGAAATCGGCTTTACGCG
>JAWWMK010000032.1:440954-458253 GCA_035047105.1 Galeopsomyia nigrocyanea | reverse complement strand
GTGGGCAAGAGGATTGCGAAACTTTTGATGCTTCGTAGAGCCGCGTAACCCTAAAATTGAGAGCGTACCCTCAGTTTTAATTTTTGAAAAAACGTTACCAAATTACGGCAGTTTTTTCGTGGAATTGGCCATATATCGAATTGTCCTCATTCCTCACTATTTTCCATCCAAAATGACGTCCTCGTCTGAGCAATCATCCTGAACAAGATTGACTACGGCACAGATGCAGATTCGCATGATGTGCAGATGTTGTGTCGCAAATACCTGGATACTCGTCTGCGGCCATGTTATTTCCGGCGAGGATACGAAGCCTGCAAGCACACACACATGCATGCACACTCGAAGCTCATCCCGCTGGACGCGTCCCTCGAAATGATGCGCACACTTGCTCGTGCGCGAGCGCGAATATGTACACGTACGTCTGTCGCCGCAGTAGAGAACGAGCGAGTGAGCGAGTGAGAGAGAGAGAGAGAGAGAGAGAGAGAGAGAGAGAGAGAGAGAGAGGAAGTAAGGGAGTGCAGTAGCAGTCTCCCTCTTGGCAATTCCCCGAGGTAATTTCGCGAATATCGCCCTGAGAGACCATTACCCGGCGCACGAGCTGCCGACTGACCGCTTCTTTCCAAGTCACTTTCCTATCTCGCTCTGACGTCTCTTTCGCTCCGTTTGTATCTTAACGAGTCTCTAATCGGGATCAACGGCAAAACGACCGAGAGATATGACTTGTACTTATGCACTCGTTATTCTCGCTCATTTAACAACTTTTCAGTAACATTGCGGCGTTAATTTCAACAATGAGAGCTTTACAAGATCACGCATTCGAATTTTCATTGCACCGAATTTGACTGTAGCGTGTTATTGCGGAAAAATTTTACTGATGTCCGATGATCGAATCATCAGAACGCTCGTTATTCTTAATTTTGCCAAGTTACACCAGCAATTACCGCGCAGTCTTGTGTTCGTCCGATTCGTTGCCTCTTGCTATATTCACTGTGTTCTACAAGACGTAGTAGTAACGAAAGGGATGAGATCGACGCTTTCGAGCTCGTTAAAACGAAGCCAAAGCATAGTAGTAGTAGTAGTAGTAGCTAGTCGACTTTACGATCAAAGTTGCAGACGCAGGCTAAATCGTTAAATGTAAAAGCGCGTCCTCTCTATGCAAGGACTCTTCTCCCCGTCAAAGAGGCTTATTACGAACGTTTGCGCGTGCGCGTATGTATAAGCTTTCCTATTTCTTCATTTCTCCGTGGAAGCGACTGGATCGTTAGGGAACTCGTGAAAAATTGAGTCGAATAACGTATAGCCGAGAGTGCGCCTTCCGCCGAGTATTGCATCTTTGAAAACTACATTCGAGACGCGAGCGCGCTGCTACTTTATTTTTCCTATTTCTTCTTCTTCCTGTTTGTTCTGTACTCTTTGACGAGCGAGTATATACTCTTTGACGTTGATACCTGGTCACGCTTCTGTCTGGCTTCGATGTTTGTATGTGTGCCTACATATACACCGGCTGTGTTCCGCTCTCGTTTCTCGCCCGGACTTTTATACTTTTTGGAATCGATGTCAGCCTTACGATAGGTCGTAATAACAGGTGGCCTTTGTATACAATAATGACGAGGCTAGCGATTTTCCTTTCGGGGATTCGTCAAACAAGTGACAGGGTGTGGAACATTTTAGAAAAATAAGTTACGCCTATATGAGAAACGTGCGACGGCAGGCTTGTTAAATTTGACGATTTAATTGCCTAGAAAATTATCCCGTCAAATTATATGATTACTACGTTAGTGTCAGTTACAAAGCGTTTGATTTGTCGTGGCATTCAAAATCGTTCAATGATACACGATGGTTGGCTGGTTTGTCTTATGATTCCACTAATCGTTACGTCATCGTTTTCCGAGAATTATTTTGATGATTGACAACCAAAAGTACATGGTACCAAAAGTACTGTAGATAATAACCATACTGCGTGAAAACAAAGTGTTTATCTTCGGATATTGTCACACTTTTCAGTATAAAATCAACTGCGCGAGTGTCAGCTCAAGTAAGTAAGAGGCTCAGCGCAAATTTACTTTGAAAGAAATTTGACGATAAAGCCAAGTTTCCTTAGCGAGCAAAAATTCAGCGAGGCGTCGTCTTCTTCTTCGTCGTCGTTGTCGTCGTCTACGTGCGAGCCGTTTTCCACCTTGCCGCATGATCGCGTGCGCGCAAGCAAGCACCTCGTCTCTTTCTCTCTCCGCCCAAGTGTCCGGCGCAGGAAGAAACAAATTTTCCCGTAAACGATTTTTGAAAGGCTGAGCCACGCTCGTTTCCTCCCTCATGAGTTCGCTCGATAATACCTTTTCCTGCCTGTCTTCCCATGCGCGCGCTAGCTGGCCTCCTTGTTTTTCGCCTCGCGCGAGCGGTAAAATTGTTATTTTTATGCGATACGATTTGCCACCCCCCCCCCCCCGCAAGAGTTTTCCCTTAGCGTAGCTCTTTCCTTGCTTGGCCATCTCATAAGTTGACGAGTTATCTTACCGCCGAATTCAGATGAGGGTTTTAGCCAAATTTCTTATAGGTATTTTCGCCAATGAAATTTACGGACATTTGAATTTCAAATCTGAAAATCATATCTATGCGCTGCGCTCTCTCATACGCGCAGCCTTTCGCTTGTTTGTTCCGATATAAGTTTTATTAGGATCAACCTACTTATTTGGAAAGTTTATTGCTTCTTTTTACGTACAATATGAAAATAAAATTTTTACGAAACTTTCTTATTTTTCCAACAATCTCCTTAGTTAAGGAATTACCCTAGATATTTATTTTCCGCCTTCGCATACAAGTGTGATAACGAGATTTCTAACCCTTAATCATAAAATCATATGAAATCACCCCATTCCCCGTTGATTTTCGGCGAGTTTCCCCAAAGGAATTTTTCTCCCTTCCTCATCCCCCCTTATCTGCCATTATTCCGTCAGTCGATAAAGTCAGCGAGTCATCATTCGATCACGGCAGATGTCAGGATTAAATTCATCGGCAACGCGACGTCTAACCCCTCTCAACATCGAAAATGATCTATCCGCACTACTCTTTCTCTCTCTCTCTCTCTCTCTCTCTCGTGCGCGCGCCTCCTTTATCGTAATTTACCGTCCGGTCGTCGTGGGGAGATGAATGTGGATGGATGCGAATAAATCGGTGCGGGGAAGGCAAACAGATTTCGATCTAAAGATTCGCGACGCTCGCAAGACACGGTTTATGAGGGAGGCTTATATTTATATATTATAACTGCGATATCCGAAATTTTTTCAAACATTCATGATTACACGGTTGACGTGTGGCTGGTCTGCTATATGGGATGTCAGATATCGCGATAAGATAAACTCGCAATAAGAGATTTAAAATGATGATAGATTTCTATTGATATGTCATGGCTTCATTGCAGCTATATGGAGAAACCTATAGAATATTTGTTTTTCTCACGCGCTGACGATTAAACGATTGTAAATTAAAAAAAAAAGTCATTAATCGTTTACTTGATCTCGCAGAAGTCGCCGACAAGAAAGAAAGAAAGAAAAATTCAACTTATAAGATTGAAAGCTTATGAAAAGCTCGAGCGAGCGAGAGAGAGGTGCGGTTCAAAAGAGAATACATAAATGAAAAAGCAGAGAAAAATGAAAGGAACGCGGTGGCCGGCGGCTATGGCTGTCCTCCTATATATCGCTGAAAGGAGCGTTGAAAGAAAATGAATAAGAGAGAAAACGACGACGACGTCGTCGTCGTCGCTCGTCTGTACATATCGACGTGGCAGCAGCAGCAGCAGCAGCAGCTCGCAGTGAAATTCCCTCGTTACAGCGCCTACGAGATGAAGGGGAATGCTTTATCCCCGCGCGCTCGTGCACGGCGGAGGGCGAGCTTTGCTGCAGACTGCTGAGGAAGCAGAAGCAAGAGCTCTCTCGCGCGCGCGCAAGTAATCCGCGAAGAAGACATCGTTCTTGCGCGCGAGGAGAGAGAGAGAGAGAGAGAGCGTGAGGCGCTGATAATGGCTAATCTACCGACGGCGGCGGCGGGGGATTACGCGTTTTTGACCCAGCCCTTTTGACGCAGTGTACGCGTGTCGAATCTATATATATACGAATAAAATCTCTCGCTTCGCAGATTAGTCTTATGAAGATTAACGGCTGCGTGAGGTTTGCCTACAAAATACCGTGGCGATTAAACTCAATGTTTTATTCGAACTCTCCTTTGCCTTTAAAGCACCTCGTTTCACGACTTTTACTTTTCTTTGATCGTCATTTTAATTACGATCGTCTTTTTTTTTCTTCTTTCTCTCTTACTCTTGGCACCACTGAAGATTTAAACTCATCCGTTCTAATTGAATGCTTTATCGCGTTAGAATTCTTTTCTGTAATACGTTTTGCGAAATTAAAAAAATAAGTGCATTTTGTTTCTATCTCCAATGGAAATTTGTTGTTCGTGTATATACATAGCCTCAGAACTGTAATATTTCGAAATACACGATAAACCTATAAAACTTATTCACGTAAATTTCTCGCGCAAGATTGAGTTTATTTCATTTTTCACGGAACCCGAGGTGATAGAGTGATAATTTGTAAGCCGCATAATTCTAGCTCTCTTTTTCAAAAGATCGTAAAAACTAACGGCTCGTATAATAAAAAGGACTTGTTATTTTCATTCATTACTTTTTTAAAGCACAGTGTTTGCCTCGAAGTTTTTTTTTATTCTGGAGCTCGTTAAAAAAAAACAGTGGCGTCTACGTGACGAGCTGCCTCGTGTATTCGGTTAACGGTGAACAATCCTACGTCATCCCATCAATTTACTCGATCCTCGAGTATTATCAGATTGTTTTTCTTTAAAGTTCGCATGAATAATTGTTAAAGTGGAAACGACATATTTTTTCAGCGCTCAACATTTTCAAAATGGAACGTAATGGAAATTTATATCATAATTTATTACGAAAAGCAAACTTTGATACGTGCAACTGTGCTCCGCAAAGTTTCTCAAGATAATCGTGCATCAACATCGCTAATCGCAACGGCAAACAAGCTAATCTGCAGCGTAGTAAGGTCAAGGACTAAGGAAGGGCAAGGGCGGGCGTCTCTCGGAAATCCTCTCTGGCGGTATTCTCCGGCGGTGCGAATTAATAATGTAGATCAGGATGAGCGGCGTGGAGAGAGAGTGAGGGAGAGTGAGGAAGCTAGAGGGTTTAGCTGGCGAGCTTGAGCGCGACATAATCAGCTAAATAATTCATTGGGGCATCTCCTCCGCCGCCTCGGCAGCTCTTGAAATCGCGCCGCGCGTGGGAGATCACGAACATTTGGATTGCCTTTGGCAAAAGGGAAGATAGAAGTTGGCATATATGTATGTGTGTACGAAGCTGCCTTATCTTAGCGGGAACATGAGCGGCTCGCGAGAGCGAGAGAAGAGAAAAAACGAGCGTGCGAGCGAATCGGGACCAACGGCAGATACTTAATCCCTTAATATTTCAAGAGGAGAGTAAAGCGGCCAAGAGATACCACTGCCGCAGTCTCTCTTCCTCGCGTATATATATATATATTTTTTTTTTTTTTTCGAAACCTTGACCGACTACTTTTTCACGCTCGCTATCTTGTTCCTCGCGCGCGAGATAGCTTATTATTTTTGATTGCTTTTAATTAAGTCTGATAAAGAAATATCCAGCTCGAGCTGCGAAAACAAGGTGCTTTTTTTTCTTCTTTCCTCTTCATTCGCATGCCTCTGCACATTTGTAACGATCGCTGCCTGCATAGATGTAATGAGCGTTGCTATATAGCGAGAGCCCGTGAGCGATATATGATTTGTCTCTTTCGGAGAAGCAAACTAGGAGCAATTATTTAAGCAGCCGAGAAAGGAGATTATTGCAAATGGCGAATTATCCATCAAACTCAGCTGAAATTATTCTTATTTATTACTAAAGTTTCAATCGCCCGAGCTCGCATACAGCGTCTGATAATAACACTCGCACTTATATATAGAGACGGGATCCCGCCAGACGGTAAACAACTTACACCCTACAGCGGCATCGCGCAAATTACGCAAGTTCCATTCAAATGGAAAATAGCGCGCCGCGCATCATTACAATTCGAATGATCATCGAAATCAGCCATTACGCAATTGAAATAAAATCGAGCAGTAATTTCTTCCTCCCCCTCTCTCTTTTTATCGCGAAGGTTATTTATTTTTGCCCTAAGAAATAACATTTCCCACTTGTCTTGCAAGTAGGAGTCGAGAGAAAAAAAAAAGAAAAAAAAAAGAAGAGAAAAAGTCAAACTTTATCTCGAGCGAGGCGAAAGCGGATAGCTGAATTGAAAAAGAAGGCAATCTTCGCTCTCGAGCTCTGAGGAACAAATCAAGCGAATCCTAGAAATAATCGGGCGCGCAAAACCACCTCCTCGCGAGCGGCGGTAACAGGATAGCCTCGTATTAATTCAGAAGTGCCGGAGCTCACGCACGCCGGCAAATTGAATTTTACAATCGCAGCAGCTCGACCCTTCTTCCGCGTATATAATACAGCCGAGGCTTTTATATCTCTCACGGCATTAATTTTCGGCTGCGATTCTCGCTTCTACGCTAATGGGCATAAATCGATGCTTGATATGCAAATAAAATGCAACTCTTGCACGTTGCGTTGTGTATCGATCTCGCGCAAGGGAGACCCCTCTTGCAAACAGTTTCGCGCTTCTCCTTTTTCCTTCGCAGTTTGCCGGCGAGGGAGTTTGTGCGAGCTGCTTGCTTCGAAAAGGGGGCAGATTTTTCTTTCTCTTCTCTCTCTCTCTCTCTCTCTCTCTCTCTCGCTTTAGCTCTTGGTTCTCGCTGTATTTCTCGCGATCGGACACTCGGGGCTTTTAATTAACGTCGATATTGAAACGGAACGCTGCCGCGAAGGATAACGAGTTCTTCATTGCCCGTAAATTTTGCGCCTTCGCTTTCCTCTCTCTCTCTCTCTCACTCTCTTTCAGTACAGTCGGTCTGTGTATATAGACTTCTTCTTGGCTGGCTCGACGTATATATAAGAAGCAAGTTCTTTCGCGCGCCCGTCGCTCCAGATATCCTTCTTGTAGCCTTTTAGCTTCTTGCTGCCGACAGAAAGTTATGCCATTGGCTACTTTTTTACCCCCCCCCCCCCTCCCTCTCTTTTCAGTCCTGAGATGGATTTTTTTTTCGAGAAATTTCCTCAAGATTTATCTCGTAAAACCGACTTTAATTACGTTTAATTGTGCACTTAAAGCTTATCGCGCGAGTTACAAGCGATTGCGCGCTCGCACGAAAATATATAAGCGACGAGCAAATTATTCGTCAGCGTACCGCAGCGTGTAGTTTGAAAATAGTTTATTAACTGAAGATTCACGAGTATCATGAATCTTTTAAACGAGATACAAACACTTTGTCAAATTAAAATACATCGAGCGAGATAAAATTTCCATTTGTGATTCTCGCGCGCGTGTAAAAGTGCATTTAAAAGATTGTCGGAAACACACACGGTGAGATCTTCTCTCTTATCCTTAAGTACAAAATAAAGCGATGCGAGCGTTTATTAATACCTCGTGGAGAAAACTCGTTGAACTCGTTACCGAGGCGAACGATACCTTATCGGAAAACTTGTAACAACAACAATTCCGCGGCTCGAAGATACGCATTAAAGTGAACCTCGCCCACCTTCGAAGCCAGCACTTCTTTTTCTTTTTGGTCTTTTTCTTTTTTCCTTCGTATAACCACCATCGCGGCCGGCAGGCAGGCAGGCTGGCAAGCAACGTCCGCTGACCGCAAGGGCTGAAAATAAATGAAGAAATAATCGCCGAATAAATAAGTATCGCGCGCCTGCTATGCAATATAGCCATGGTAGCACGTAGGCAAGTCCCAAGCTGCTGCCTGCTGCTGCTGCGAAGGCGCTAGTACGCAGATGATTGAATTACTCGCCGAGGACGGGGAAGTCGTTAAACTGGAAACGCTCTCTCTCTCGAGCTCTCGGCCACGGGTATACAAATTACCGAGAGTGCTTTTACGGATGTTCCTCCGGGCATCTCTTTCACCTTCTTTTTTTTCGCTTTTTTCTTTTTTTATTTTCGAAGATCGCCTTTTTTGCCTTTGATAGCACGCAAAGGAGACGCGGCGCGCTGAATGAGAGAGCGAGAGACGCTTTTCGCCGATTGCGTGTACATATATATATCCAGAGAGGAAAAACTCGTCGTCGCTAAACTGTTGGCGCCGCGCAAGCCTTGAGATTTAAAAACTCAAACGACCCCCCCTGCCCCCAAACTTCGCTCGGGATGCTCTCATCTTTCTCTATCTATCTTAAATGATTTTACTCTGGAAATGCTTGAGCTTTGAACGCGAGGATGTGATGCTGACTTTTAGCAAATAGCGATTTCAGTCGGCAAACTTTCATTTTTTTTTGGTTCTTCGAAATGTATGATTACGATGATAAATAACTCTAGCACTCACCATCATAACTGAAAATGACATTAACTAAAATTGTAAACGATTATCAAGTGTTTTCTTTTCTTTTAATTCAATAATTCCACTTGTGGTGTGCATAGTTATTTATCAATTTCTGAGTTTTTCTCATAGGCATTTATTTGTGCAGCTGTCTTTGATGTAATTTATCAATTATTCTTTGTATTCGTGTGTAATTGGAATATTCCGCGTAAAAATAAAAAAACGTTGATCCCAAATTTATCCCAAGTTTATGTTTCAGACATATTTGGCAAAACTTTTCTAATGAGACTTTCCCAAACTTCGAATACAAAGGAATTAAAGCATTCGAAGTTTGGTAAAACATTTTATAAGTTTGGGAAACATTTAGACGAAATTTGAAAAATAATTTTTTGGCAGAGGTTCGGCCCTGAAAATATGTGTCAAATTTTTACAAGTTTGGAATAAATTTGCACAAGTTGTGTAAAATATAATTATGCGTTCCAAAACTTTTTCCAAACTTGGACTGATTATTTGTATGTATTGTTTGTAGTTTGGCAAAAGTTGTCCCGAATTTTGACCGTCGGTGATTTTGATAAGTTTGGCCAAACTTTTACTAAGCATGAAGCCAGCATTTTTTTCGTGAAGTTTGGATTAAGTTTGGCTTAAGGTTGACTAAATTTTACACAACTTACGCGTTTCTGGAATGCACCATATTTGTCTGGCGTTTGGCTGAAGTTTAGCCAAACATTATCCAAACTTGCACTAATAATAAAATTTCTATATTCTACGACTCACCGCTGCCTTTGCTCATATCCGTAGTTGCAAAAGGTGCACCTCATATGTAGCAATAGCCTCGAATGAAACCTCGGCGTCGATTCAATCGCGCTGGTGATAGCTCGTATAGCTGCTATTGTAAATCATCCTTGGTCACATCGCCGGAGCTTCTGCAAAAATTTTTTTCACAAAGATAAACTATCTTATTTTATTACTTTATACAAGAATTTGTATTCCACGAACAAAAAATGTTATCCCTTGAAGGGATACTGGCAATTTTCATCGACTGGGAGAGGTTATGATGTGCATGTTGGATAATTTAACGGTTCCGTCAATTATAAATATCAAAAAATTGTTAAATAAATAATGCCAATGCATGTGAAATACTTATCTGATATATCTTTAATATTTTCCACCGTTGCAACGAATTAGTAACGTCCTACTCGTAGCGCCTTTGCTCCGCGCGGCGATCCCGTCAGAATTTTTCGCAAACATCGACTGTTTCATTGTTCTTTTTCCCGTTGCTAACAACAAGCTGACAACTGTTGCATGGTCACTATACTCAGAATGCATGTCAAATTTCGCCTGAATGTTTTCCAAAGTTATAAAACGTTTTACCAAACTTCGAATGCTTTAAGTCTTTTGCATTCGAAGTTTGGGAAAGTCTCATTAGAAAAGTTTTGCCAAATATGTCTGAAACATAAACTTATGATAAATTTGGGATCAACAGTTTTATTTTTACGCGGGATTTGTTTAAAGAGAATAAAAGAATAGAATCCGCAATCAAAATAACTATATAGAAAATGTTTTTTTTTACAAAATCTACATATACCTCCACTCATTAAAATACCCAGATCTATATAAGTAACAACTTTTGTCCCTGCAAACATAAATAAGCATTGTATAGTCAGACTTCCGATAAAATTCATAAAGCAAAGAGAGAAAGGGAGTATTAAAGCTTTTGCGAGGCAGAAACGAAATCAATTTTTTTATATCAGCACACGCGCGCATTCGCAATAAAAGGATAGAGAGCGAAGCAGCAAGCTCTTTCTCTCAAGAGAGAGGCAGAGAGCGAGAGAGCGAGCGGCTGTCTTGCCAATAAAGCTCGTCGTTAAGTCTCCTCGTCGAAGAGGAGGCGCGCCAAAATTGATATCGCCGCCGCGCCTTTTTCGTATTTTATCTGCCACGCAAGCCGCGCTTTTATTATCATCAAGACGTCGCGCAGCGCTTCATTGTTCGACCCTTCTACCATTGACAGAGAGAGAGAGAGAGAGACAGAGAGAGAGAGAGAGAGAGACAGAGAGAGAGAGAGAGAGAGAGAGAGAGAGAGAAAGAGAGATGCTCCATCAGGCTTGAAGTTACACATCTCTTACTTTATACTCGCTTCTATATATGTTTTTTTCCTTCCGCGCGTTGTTATTCTTTCCCTTCGCTTTTAAGTCTCGTACTTTGAAGATACAGTGTAAAATTTTCTTGGTTTTACGCGCGAATAAAAATTTTTGACTTTACATCTTTGAATCCCCCCTTTGACAGAGTCCGAATGTTCATTTCACGCTTCTCGTGCAAGATTTTACACTTGGCAATAAGAGCTTCAAGATTGATTGAGACGTTTTGTAAAGGGCCACGCGTCGTCAAGCTTCCTTTCTCTCTCGCTCTCACTCTCTCTCTCTCTTTCTCACTGTCGAGTGGCAATCAAACAGTTACATTAAAAACGTATGCATCAATTGGTTGAATGAAACCGCAACAGCCGCACAAAGGGCCGAATAAGCGCGTAAAATTCGTGCCTGTACACACACACACATGGTACATCAGCAGCAGGATCAGGAGTAGCAGCTCAACAGCACGTGTCGAGTCATCGGGGCATCATCGATCAGTGCTTCGAGGGAAATGGTTGAGAGTAGATAGCCGATCAAGCGCAGGATGAATGCTCGTATATATACAAAAGGCGCGATCCTCGCACGCACACACACACCGACTAACTCTGCGCCGATTAGACGAATGAGCACGGAACCCTCGTTACTTATTCATTTAACCCAATCACGCTCTCGCTAAGCTTGCCAAGAGGGCAGAACACGTCTATGTGTGCGAGTCATTAAAATGCGTCGAGGAAAGGAGGAAGGCACTGAGAGGGCTAGCACTCGCTTAATCGATATATACGTTCTCTCTCTCGAAAGGCAATCGCGCTTCGAGAAGTGATATTACCACGCCGGGGAATGCCGAAGTGAGAGAGAGGTTAAACCTCGTGAAAAATTGAACTCTCGTTCACCGAGAGCTTTGCTGCTCCCGCGCACTATATAGTGAACGACTACAACGGCTTGATTGATTGATCTAATTACTTTTTCATTAATCTATGTATGCTGCCCAGGCACAGCGAGCATTATCGACCAATGTTATATTACGCCCGTCGAAAATGCACCAAGCCGACCGTTATCAATTTCTCTCTCTCTCTCTTTTTCTTTTTTATTTGATGTCGATCGTGTTATACACGTTAGTTATTGACGCTGATTTTATTAGCGCTTTCGAAATTGATTAATCGCGTATTTACGTCCGGACATTTGTTTTTCTTCGCTCTTATATAGCATTCGAAATAGAGAGAGAGAGAGACAAAGTACATCGAGCTATATTTATCGTTGCAAAATCCACGCACGCATTTAGAACTTATGGAAATCCGTTGGCAATGTTTCCCTACCCGTTAACCCTTCCGAAAATAATCGTACCTCGGACGAAATTAACTCTCGCGCGCAGGGAGTATAGTGAGTACAAGCTCGGAAAAAGGCAGCCCAACACAACAGTCCATTTCGTTCTCTCGCGATATATATACGTGTATGTATAAAACCAGTTGCAAAAGAGTTCAAGTTTAAGCGGTCGTTTCGAAAACGATCGCTGCATAGGGACGGGACGAGTTTAAAACGCCGCCGGAAGAAGAAAAACGAGAGCGAGAAAAGAGAGCCACGGAATAAAGATCGGCGTTGCAAGGTCACACACAGAGAGCTTGCTCGCTTTCGAGAGTGAGAGAGAGAGAGAGAGTGAGTTTATTCCTGTGTGTTCGCGGCAATAAACCGTGAATTCTTCGCAAATCACGCGATGGCAACGAGCCAAAGTGCGATGACATTACGGATTTCTCTCTCTCTCTCTCTGCTGCTGCCGCTGCGAGTTTACTTGTCGGCGCAAAGAGATATGCGTGTGTATGTATATATGTGCGGCTAGCTACTGCCTGCTGCTGGATATGCCACACGATTAAACGAGCGAGAGCCTTCGAAAGTGCAAAGACTCTGCGGCCTTTGCTGCCGAGAATTTCCACGACTAAATGGGAAGCCGAACGATATGTTGCACGGAGCTGTCTCCAAATAATGCCTGCCACGCAGCGCGCTCTTCTCTTCTCTCTCTCTCTCTCTTTTTTTTTTGCATCACCGAAATACACACTATGTTTGCTTGACTGATGAGAGCAAGCACGGGCTAAATTTCTTTTTCACGATTTTTTTTTTGTCGTCTTTTTTTTTCTCCTGTTTTGTATCAAAACAACTCGCCCGCGTGATATTTGATATTTCTCCGAATTTCATAAACAAATAAACCGTCAGTATATTTGCGTATTATATCTTTGTTTAATTGCGCGATTCATTAGTCTCTCGATTGAGAAGCTGCGCGCATCTGCTATCAAGATCGAGTTTTATCAAAATAGATATCTATGCAGTGCATAAGGAAGGAAATGTGCACACGCGGGTTGTTTGTAAAGGATAAACGGACGCTCTGCGAAACCGTACAAAACATAGTGGGCAAGTTATGTACTCGGGCTTGTACTACTTCCAATTAGTACACAACTGCTGGGAGAAAGAGCGAGAGAGACGCCAAAAAGTAAAAGACGATGCAATTGCAAGAAGAAGAGACGATCAAGCTGGGCATAAAGAGTGTGTATATCGCTCGTTTCCTCGGGGCAGTAGCAGCAGTGCTTTTTTAAATAAAAACACACACGGACACTCAGTCGCATAATATCAGCGCTACCGATCCTCCGCAAAGCCAACATTTACATTTACAATCAATGACAGTGAGAGAGAGAGAGAGAGAGGAAAACGCATGTACGCCACGGGGAGAAAAAATGCGTTTTGCGCGACGACGACGACGAGGACGCGAGGACTATTAACGTTGCTGGGCTGCAAAACATCGGAAGAGACGAGTAGCGCGCGTAGATAGAGATAGAGCGAGACAAGATTGCCAAAGACTCGGAAATCGTTAAGATCGCCCCGAGTTGTACGCTGCTGCTTCTCTCTACCCCACTGGCAATTTATGAGTGAACGTGCAGCCGATCCGCAGTTTCTCTCTTTTTTTTTCTCTGTTTTTCATCGTTTCTCCGACTATACTTCTCGTCTGCAAAGGCGCGCGTAGGATGCACTGCACCATCCCTTCAGTGCGGCCTCGCAAGGCGCGCATAACCTAAGACGCTGTTTGCATAATGCCCTACGCGAAAACTCGCTTCCTTTTCAGCACCACGCACGCGCGCATAAAGGATTGTTTGCACTTAAGCACTTTTATGCTCGCCTCCACCTCCTCCTCCTACTAGTGGGAAAAAGAGGAGGCAGACCAGTAGTAAATGCAAATAGTGCGGTCGTCCAAGCGACCAAGCGAAATTGCAACGCGCTTAAGTGCGTATTTCAAGATTAAACAGCAGATACACATTCGAGTTAACTAGCCTTTTTCAGAGCTTTCCTTGCTTGCTTGACTCTGCTCTCTGCTCCTCTAATTCTCTATAGCGACTTATGTATACCTATCTTGCTCTCTTTCTGCGTGCTGTGCTGTGCTCTCTGCTCTGCTGACGTAAGGCGAAAATTTTCACCGAGCTATGGGGCGCACCGAGAAAATGACGTTTGAACCGCTTCCCTTGCGCGCTGATCCTCTTATAGGACTTAGGCTCAGCGATGAAATACTCCCGGCGCGATAAAAATTTTTCGGCTGCTCTATCTTCCTCTATTTTTTTTTTTCGAATATCGAGCTTTAGCGAGATTGAACTTTTTTTTTCTGATTGCTAATTTTAGATGTTGGGGTTACTTGGCTCAATTTTCTTTTCTTACTTGACTTGTTTCTATCGTATCATATTTTTACTTATTAGTTAGTTATTAAACGTGCTCATTTTGCCTATCCTTATTACTTTTTATTCAGTCAATAATACTCTGTATCATTTTATTTCAAATGTTATGTCCAAAACTTATAATATTATAAAATAAAAATTTGATGCTCCTTGTAGATGCAGCAAACTGCAAATACCAGTACATACCACTAAAACCCTAGCCGTAAATACAATTTTTCATTAATAGCAATTCGTTCAATATCCGTACGTCATTTTAACGAATTTAAGATAAACGCAAGTAAAATCTCATATTGGGTTAGCCCGTGCCTAAAAGTTCTCTCTCTAGCGGTAGCTCGGTGTAAGCTTGTGGAGCATCTGTTTTCAAACGTAGCAGCGGCTAAATATACCAGTTATCAAGTGACCCGTAGCGAACTATGCTGACATTTCAGGAATATCTTCCGGAGAAAGAGAGAGAGAGAGAGAGAGAGAGAGAGAGAGAGAGAGAGAGAGAGAGAAAGCGTTCATATGCATTTATTGTAAGGGTAGATGCTCTCTCTCTTCTGCTGGCATCGCTCCAGTATTATATTTTCGTGCGTTGCCTCGTCGCAAAGACGTGTACACCGAACGTATGGCAGCACCTCTCATTATTTTGCTCGTGTTTTTTTTGGTTTCTTCTTGCTAGCGGTCATCGTCAATCCGCCTTCTTTTGGCGCTTAAATCGGCGCGAGATTTAAGAAACAAAAAAAAAGAGACAAGCAAGAGAAGCAAATGTATATATACGGGACTCGCATCGGACTCGAGTTCGTCCTTTATCTCTCATCGAACCTGAAATACGAAGCTGCCTGACCATACGTAAGAGCTTTCTCGTGTTAAGAGTCACTGGACAAATCTACTACTCGACTCTCTCTCTCTCTCGCTCTGTCTATATATACCTGTGTTTGTGTATGCATGTGCATTCGAGAGCCTGCGCCTCTCGTTACCTTCTTTTTCTCTGATGTCAGTTTATTTACACGTTTACGTTGAGGCATGAATGCATGATTACTTAATATACCTTAAAAACATCTACCATCGTACGCTTATTTTAAATCACTTCATCCGTTTGATTGATTGTATTTTATTTTCCAGTTTCATTGCTTTTCTTTAATATAGCGTTTTATAGATTTATTTTAATACTACCTAAATAGTTTATTATTACAACTATAACACAAATGATAATAAAAAATCATTATACTAACATTTTAAGTAAGTTAATGTAAACGTTACAATCATGAAGGGCTACAAACAACTGTATAGGTAGAACATTAGAATTGAGATGTTGGAAAAATACTGCTGCAGTAGCAGTAGTACCTTCTAGTTATTTAATGTTGAGAAGCAACCAGGTGGTTGTAGGAGCCTCTAGGTCAATAATAAACTTGTAATTAGAGTGCCGTATTTTAGATCCGAACGATTTTTCGTAGATGATTTTCCACAGTTGAATGTAGTAATTTGTTTTTGGTGATATAACATTATCATCTTAATTATATTTATTAGTTGTACAAATTAAGAATAAAAACGCTGCCATCAAAATTCATCAAAATAAAGCTTGAATTAAAGTTCGAATTTCAGTGACCCAAATTTGTACTGCATACATCTTTTTTGTCTATATACAACTAAACATTTAAAAAATTGTTCTTGCTATATAGAGTGCTCTATTTTTTGCTGTAATTTTAGAAAACGCACTTTGAACCTTCATCAAATTTTATTGCGATATACTTATACTTTAAGGTATCCAGTGGCAACGCATAAAAAATACGTCCAAACAAATAAAAAAAAAGTGAAAAGAGCAACTTGTATATTTTAGTGTTAGTTTATCCTTCTGAGCCACTGGTCAATCGTGTTGACAGCTTATTGTATTCTAGAAATTTTCATATTAATTTTCATTTCAAAAAGTTATCAGTGGTAAATGTATCAATTGCGAGATCAATTGACAAAATTTCAAAATGCACTCTGTCTATATTTGTTTAATGATTTTATTTCCTGTTGTGCATATGAAAGAAAATTATTGGGCGTCCCTTTTATCGAAGAGAATCAATGAAGAAGTCAGGCCACCTCTAGTAATAACATTCGGCAATACTAGCGTGAGCAATCAGCTTAATTTACTGAAACAAATAGACAGTCCTGTCATTAATATCCAATCTAATGTTCAAGAACTCGTAGATGACAGCAAAGTATTTAAATATTTAAATGTAAATCATTCAAGATCACCCAACTTGTACATAATATTGATGAATGAGAAACCACCCGACTCACTGCTTTTTGAGATTGAAAAGATTTTGAAATTTCTGATCTGGTTATTTCCTTATCCGGCTAGACCAAAGTGCTTGCTAATATTGTTCAATAATGATTTGTCGCATAATTATAACTTGAGAGAAATACTTTTGCTAGCTTGGCGTCTCAAATTTCTCGACTTTAGTGTGATAGAAATGAATGAAAAACCAAGAGTCTTTAATTACAATCCATTTTTCAACGAATACCATAGAAATGAGCTGACTGTCAGAACAAGAATTTTCCCAGATAAACTTGAAAACATGAATGGTTGGACTTTGACATTTCCTCTAATGCATTATCCTCCTTGCGTGATGATTAAAAATGACACTGGACAATTAACAATTACTGGGAATCGCTATCCATACTTTGAAATATTTTCGAGGACTGTCAACTTCAATCTTGAAGTTGTTGGAAAGGATTGGCAAGTAAACATTTCGTATAAGAAATTGTAAAGAGAATAAATGCAAATAAATTCGAACAAAATTAGTTTGTCGGATATGTATATAGATACGCTATTGTGTTCTTATAGACTTTTTTTAAGATAATTTAGAAATGTTTATAAACAGTTATTAATACAATGAAAAGTCGATATTTTATATCCTTACAATCATGAGACTGGAAAATGAAATTTAAAAAACCATTATTGAAGGAATTAATTTGTGGCGTCCTCGCCTAGGGCCGCTAATATACAGGTACGCGCATCTAACGCAAGATGGCTACCCGTATTACGGTACC
>JAWWMK010000032.1:415329-440854 GCA_035047105.1 Galeopsomyia nigrocyanea | reverse complement strand
TGGTGCGTGCCCCTAATATGAAAATTCTGACAAACGGTGCCGAATTATGGCAGTTTTTTTGTGGAATTGCTCATATACACATTACACGCACGCACACAGACAGTTGGAACCCCCATTTTGCTTCGAATATTACCTTTAACGTTCGCGATCCCACTGTACATTCATTCAACATGGTCAACATTGGTGCTCGCACGCTGCTCGCACTCGCGCGTGCAGCGATAATCATAAATTGTAAGAAGTGGCAGAAAATAAAAGCAAAGCGAGCCAAGTGTGTGAGAGAGAGAGAGAGAGCAAAAAAGAACAACATTGAACAGATGCTGTAATGGGGTTATCTATCAAATGTTAAGAATACTGCAAATAGAAAACGCGCGCGGATCGTAAATGCAGATATATTGCTCACGAGTTTTCGAAACATATAGACGAACTCTTTTTTTATTCCATCTGCATTTCCCTGAACAAACAAATATACATACAAAGTACAAATACATATTTTGATTTACAGTATCTGCGATGGATAATAATAAAAGAAGTACGGGAAGATATCGAGATATACTTTTATATATCCGAAAGTAAAGTGCTGAACATATGCATCTAAATTAGTTGTTCAGTCAAAAAGTACAGATGAAGACACGAAGGGTATATACTTTCTCTCTCTCTCTCTCAATTTCGAACGATGCCTGAGGGATGATGAAAAAGTGGCAGGAGCAACAGTCGAGCATACACACGCACGCTTCATGCGTCGAAATGACTATAAATTTCGGCTGTCTCCCCTCTTTTCGCGCGTAGGGTGGGCGCGCAAATGCAAAAAAAGGTATTTAATCCAGCAGCCGGCGCATCAAGGCTTCTCGTCACACAATTGTTGCTCTCGCTGTTGAGAAAAAAAAATACTTGCTCGTATAACTCAGAGCTAATCCCGAGTAATTTAAAGGTGACGCGCGGATAAAAATTTTTTCGGGGGAGTTGATCTTTGCGATGAGCAAAACTCGCACGAGGCAAAAGCCGCGAGGGGGAAAAAACGAGGAAGAAGTATATAGAGATCGAACGGATAAAAAAAAGAGAGAGTGAGCAGAGAAGGTATAGGAAAAAGGGAGAGAGTGAGAGAGCAAGGGTGTCGCTAATTCACCGCCATTACGGGCAAGGGTTATTTTTAAAACAACCCTTGCCTCGGCTACGTATTTTTTTTTTCGTCCTCTCCGCTATGCGGGTTAACCCTTGCCGTGTCGCCTCGCCAATATACTTATACTAACCCCTTGCTCGTTTAGGCCTTTTCAGATAAAACGGCTAAGGTAATTTGTTACTCGATACCTAGCATAGCGTGATAAACGTAATAAAGCGTTATATTTCAGGGCCTTTTTTTTCCTCGACCGGTGCAATCAAGTACACCTAGTTATGTAGTTTGCTGGAAACTGTTATTTTGAAAATGGAATCTCGTTTATATTGTAATTTCACTTCAAGCAACGTCGAAGAGGATTAATCTTTGAAAAAGTAACTGTCGACCGAGCAAGTAAATTAATTGAGTATCGTTTTAATATTTCAAACAGTCTAATAATATTTGATCAGCGTTTGTGGAACCTCATTGGGGGGCTTAAACTTGAAATTTTAATGGACTGCAAACATTATTATTAAGTGCTTGGGCATGTCGGTGATCGATAATACGTTGCTAGGTGACAGAAATGTACGGGGTTGCCGATGTGACAAGAGGAAGAAAGACGCGGCTTCGGCGGAATGAGAGTGAGAGAGGTAGACGGCGAAGGGACGCGAAACGAGAGGATGGAAATAAAAAAAGATGAGGAGACAGGGCTGAAAAAGGGCGTAAAAAAAGAGAAGAATGCGAGAGCATTACGCTGCTGCTGGCTTCCCTTTCGCTTCCACTCTCTTTCTCGCTCGTACACACACATACACACATTCATACTGAGATGGTATATTTTTAGATTTTAGCGATACCTCGTACTTGTCGACGTCTTGTACGAGCTTTCGAAAATAACACGGATTTAAAAGACATCGTGCGAAAATTGCGTCTTCCTGCAACAGCAGACATCACACACGCCTAGTTCTCAGTTTTTTCCCTTCTTTGAATCAAACTTCTTTATTTTTACTACCTTGAAATTTGACAGTTGTGTTTCTAATTTTGAAGAAAATATTCGGAGATTTCAAACGATTTCATTGCGATTTGTTTGCCCGTCTGGGCTACTTGTTTTTATTTAATAATAGTGAACATTATTGCCATCCAAAAAAGTTTGATCACTTTGCATAATTATTGAATTGTTCAACGTGAAAAGACACCACTATCAATGAAGCGAGATGAACTACTTTTGTTATATACGAATATCAACGACATCTACGCTTATTCGTTAGTTATATACTAAAGTCAATGAAATTTATTCTAACACCACTGAAATCTTAAAGCCATCTGTATATCTAATATCAACTATCTTGTCGCACATGTATGTGCTGGAACTACAATCATCTTATTTATTTTCATTTTCTAAAAAACAAAATAAGTTGATTTGAAATTAATT
Source organism: Galeopsomyia nigrocyanea (assembly GCA_035047105.1). NCBI lineage: Eukaryota > Metazoa > Arthropoda > Insecta > Hymenoptera > Eulophidae > Galeopsomyia > Galeopsomyia nigrocyanea. The sequence goes on along the minus strand of JAWWMK010000032.1, from coordinate 438,335 downwards.
TATGGTAAATTAATTTTTTTTTCCTTATAAGGAGAAACATTACTGCGTCACCGCCGTTAGCTGCTGCGTTGCGATAATCAGGTTTAATCATTTGTTATGAACGTACCTCGTCTAGTTTGAATATATCTCTTTGGCTGCACGGTTAAATCGCAAAACTCGATTAATCTAAAAGAATTGAAAAAAGTATGCGAAAAAAATTAATGAAAAAAAAACCGAGTAAGCATCGTTAGCACGGGCTTGCGCGTTCATTGTTGATCCCAAACGTGAAAAATGAATACGCGCGAGAGAAAGAGAGCGCAAGCTCTCGGCAGCCAGAGCTATATACTCTTGGGATCTGGAAAAAGTTAAGTGATATTAATGAAGAATAGTTAATTAGGGCGCGCCGTTGACGAGACTTTTCGGTTGGTCTCTTCATTCTTCTTGGCATCTCCGGGGATATATTCCCGTAATTGCCGAGTAGAGCTTGAGTGAAAATTAATGATTCCGTACTTTCGATAGTTTATATTGCTCTACGCTGTTATTATTCACTCTACTCTCGGGCGTGTGTGTATAGTGTGGGCTAAAGAGGGGGGGACTGACTGACTGTTCACTTCGATGCTGACACAAAGTGCATCAACCACATTCGTCGTCAAACAGTGTCACCTCTGCTGATGGACGAATTTGGGGCTTTCTTATATCGCTGCTGTCTCCATTTTTCCCTCACGCACACCCCTAGGCGCATGCAACAAATGACATATTATCGTCATTCGAAATGTCACCCTTGATGAGAATTTCCGTTTGTAAGCTGTTCCATCGATTCATGAAAACATCAAACGTTGATGACTTGATCAATCGTATTGCGTGTTTTCCTTTCAAAGTTAATTTTTCTATTTGTTTTTTTTTAACAGACGAGCTACTAAAGGGTTCACGCAAAGTGAGCAGCCTGGCGACCGTATCGATCGTCCCAAGAATTTCACCCTGAGAGTATAATGTTGATTCGATTGACAAAGAAAATTGAAAGTACTTTTTGTCATCAAGTGATAAATGGATGATTCCGAAGAGAGGAGAAAAAAAGAAGAATAAAAAAAGAACGACGCGAGACATCATCATTAGTGAACTCCCAGAAAACTCAACAGATATACATTACCTCACACAGGCAACGGCAGCAGCAGCAGCGTGTCGTGAATTCAATCTGTCAAGGACAACTTATTTTATGAGACAGGAGTGCCAGGGCGATTCGGCTCGCAAGTCAACAAGTGTATCTAGGTCCAACAATGCGTTGTCGTCGTCACATCACGTAAGAAAAGTGACGAGACGAAGGTTATTCTTTTTTTTTTATATTCTTCCTTTTTTTTTAGCGCGAGCGCGTCCCTCGCCGTTTTCGTCCCTGACAGAGCGACTTTTGCCGTGCTCCCCTAGTCGTCGGCGACAATGCGCGCATCCATATACATAAACGCATGCACGAGGTTTGTTCGCGGCGAACCCTCCATCTCTCTCTATATGTATGTATGTATAATGTGCGCCCCTCGATAATACGGCTAATGCATGTGACAGCCCGAGCGACCTTATACACAGTGCCGGCGCGTATATGGGAGGGGAAAACTGGCCCACTCTTAATTAATGACGTCCGCGACGCAGTCGATCGCGCGGCGACACTGTACACGCGACTTCTATATATGCCTTACGAGATAAATGCTCATCGAGGCACCTTTTGACATCTGAAAAGAGAACCGCCGCGCGCATCGTCTGTCGCTCACACGTGTGTGTCACGGCGCCTGCAGTCTCGCGCGCGAGAGCTTTATTATAAATCAAAAGGAGCGCGAGCGCGATATATTTTTGGATTCGGCTCCTTCTTTCTTCGAGAGATATTGGGGTCACTGCGGCGCTTATATGGATGCTGATGTTTGGACTTTTTGTCCTCTCTCTCTCTCTCTCTCTCTCTCTCTCTCTCTCTCTCTCTCTCTCTCTCTCTCTCTCGTGTTATAAAGGAAGAAAAATCTGTCGACGCGTCGCTGTATGGCGTGTATTACGGCTTCTTTCGCGTTGGGAGGTGCGAGCTTTTTTTAGGATACCCGCGCCGGGCGGCAACGTTTGATTTCGTGCTTTTTTTCGAATGTATCGCGACGAGAGAAATTTCCGTCAGATGTAATTTGACTGCGGAGCGTCGTACGTAATCTTGCAGGGATTTTTTTAATTATATTCGATATGAAAACCATATTACGGATGCACAAATCATGACGTCTTATTTCCATAAAGCTTTTGTATGGGATCGAATTTACGCAGCGGAATTACGTATGCAGCGAGATTATTAAAAATAAAAGGATGGCTGATTAGCATATTCAATGCGACGCGAAGCGTGCAACGTGTGTATGTGTGTGTCGCATCGAATTGATTCACTAGCTCTAATCCAGTCTTGATACTCGATTATGATTTATGGGTAATGCTATTTTTAGCAGCGTATCTGATCGCACCGTTTTAGAACCGCACCACGTGCGTCCGCATTACAAAAGTTTTTTAACGAGAAAGTTTTATCATTCGTCGGAGTAAAATAATCATTACTACACAAAGGAAAATCAGTGTCCAGGTGAAGCGAATCGCTGGAATATAAGTATATGAAAGCGTCCGTTGAGGTGTGAATTGTTAATCCATCAGCGGCCAGCAAAGCAAACAATCGCCGCGAAGCCATCTGATCTCCTGCCTCAATCTCCACGACCATGACCAACTCAAGAGATTTCCTGCGACTGACACGGCGACATGTATACGACAGCCGTCCATCGATTAGCCAGTCAGCATAATAAGATCGAGAGCGAGAGGGAGAGAGAGAGAGGGACGCTCTCGTGTCCATTTATGGTAATAAGATTCGCAGCCGTTGCTATGCAGCCGAGACATCGCCGAGTTAAACTCGGCGCTCTCTTGCAGACAATTAGTTTCGCGCTGTGCGCGAAAAAGGGCGACCACGAGTAATGCGCTATCTATATTTTAATCAGTCATAATTAAATGAATATTTCATCTCTCTCTCTCTCTCTCTCTCTCGCTCTTCTTCAGCACGTCTGCATTATGTTTGGAGAGGGGTTGTAGTAAAGGGTTTCATGCAAATTCTCGCCAGATTGGCCACGAGACGAGAGAGAGAGAGAGAGAGAGAGGGAGAAAAAGAGAAGAGAGAGAATGAGAGAATACAGACACGGGAGAGCGAAGAAGCCAAGTGGCGTGATAAAGCTTCTGCAGTCTACGGCGTGCATGGCATCGCTGCGGGCTTTCAAGCGCGCGATTTGAATAGATTTGAAATTTGTTTCTGAATCGAGAGAGAGAAAGAGAGAGAGAGAGAGCTGCCGAGATAAACCCGCCGTTTGAGACGTGCGAAAACTTTCAATGCGCGCTCGCTCGCCCTAGACTACTTTGCGCACTTCTGGCCAGACGTATCTCGTAAACATTTCTGTGTGTGTGTGTGTGTATGTGTGTGTGTGTGTGTGTGTGTGTGTGTATGTGTGTTACTTTTTCAATCATACGCTTTATATCTTGATAAATGCAATTGGCATAATAACGGATCTCGAGCTCTCTGACGTGCAAAAGCTTTCATTAAGCCTCTCGAGTGCAGCATAATAAACTTATCAGTAGTTTAGATTATTTTTGCTGCGGCGAGCTAAACTAGTTTAGTTTTCGGAGAGAGAGAGAGAGAGAGAGAGTCGCCTTTAATGGAAGCGTAGGTTGTACGACCAACACATTAAATACATAAGCTTATTACCGTCGATTAGCATACTACACATCTACACAAACTCCATTGGGTGCAATACCGTGATGAAACTAAGGACGTTAACACGAACCTCATTATACTAGAGGGCCTACGAGTTCCGCGACACATAACAAGTTAAAACAGTTTCGAGCTTTTAACTGCCAGTTTTAATACGTGATTAAAATTCTTTTTTCTCTTTGATGATTGACTTCTGTATCAGGATGCTTGATAGAAACACAAAGCTTGAATCTCATCATAATTAATCATTATTGATTTCTGAACAAAATTATTGAGACAATTTAAAAAAAATCATTATTTTGTGCATTAATCAGAAAAAATCCAAAACCTTCGCTTTGAACAATGAGTAACATTATACAAAACGAGAATAGATTAATTCGAAAGCTCTACTACAGCGGAAGCACAAGTTTCAAATAATGTCGCCAAGAGCTTTGAGCGACGACGAAGTCGGGTATATATACAGTATAACCCTTACAATGTAAGAGAGTCGAGAGCACTTCAACTCCTTGTTAATTCGCCACCTTGAAATTTCGCCGTCTCTCTCTTCACATAGTATTCGGTGTCCCTTATCTCTCGCAGCGAGAGTTATGCGCACGTAGATGCGCGGCGCGTTACACCATGGACGTAGCCTAACGAACCGAGAGAGAGAGAGAGAGAGAGAGAGAGAGAGAGAGAGAGAGAGAGAAATACAGAGAGGATTGAGCATGAGACGTTAGCTTCCGTCCAATTCCTAAATAGTCAGGGACGGATTACAGCGGAGAGGGCACTCTAATTCCTCGCCACTCATGCGCGTGTTTCACCGGATTAGTACTATAATTTTGCCCCCAAAGTCGCGAGCTTTTGAGCCAGCTCGCCTGATTCGAGGGAGAGAGAGAGAGAGAGAGAGAGAGAGAGAGAAAGCGTAGTCTGCGCACGGATAGTCAATTTCGGATAATAGGCTCGGCTCTCTTGGAACCTCGGAGGTACTGAATGATGTAACGTTTGAAGAAAATTGAGAAATATGAAGGTATATACGTACATACACGCGAGCGAGCTTTCGGAGTGCGCTTGAATTTTTCATCGCAAAAGATTGTGCGCTCTACTGACTCCGTACGCGCCGTATATATACCTCTACGTAAACTTTCAATCCGTACGAAAAATGCCAAAAAGAATCTATGAGGTATATAAAGTATTTCGAATGAATTTTTTACTCCACGCTCAGTCGCGATAATCGAGCGAGCGATAATGCACGTATGGAAGTAAAATGGACGAGGAAGTAATTGGTCGGCTCGCGAGCGAGCGAGCGACTGGTTGTTAAATTCGAGAGAGAGCGAGAGCTTGAGAATTAGCTGAGAAATTCATTAGAATTTCCACGTAAGGCTTATCGTTCTACTTAGCTAATAGCACACGTGCGCCAAGCTCGCAGTACGAAGGGTTAGAGTGAGAGAGAGAGAGAGAGAGAGATATGTCGCCGTAGTCGTGGGGTCGAGCTCTCGACGTCATGAATGATAGGGGTAATTTTTACTCCAAAGTTAAAGCAGTTTCCTTTTGGGTTTGCCTCTCTCACCCCCCCCCCCCCCCCTCTCTTCCGTCGTCTAGATGGCCTAAGCATTACACGTTATTACATCGCATTCAACGAGATTGCTTCGTGCCCGACAAAAAACCACGCCAATTTTTAATCCACCCCCGGAGCACAAGTATATCCTCTTTTTTCCGTGCTTTCATTTAATAAAACTGACTCACTCGACACGGACAGTTACAAATGTTTTTCTAGGCTTGGTTTTTTTTTTCATTCTTTCTTTCGTCACTCTCGACGAATAAACTTGACGAGACAGCTTGACCTTGATAAAATCTACAATTTGCTTTTTATTTCTTTTCATCATACGTCACATATGTGTATCTACTGAACTCCTTATTTGAGTAATTAATTTGCATAATCCTTTCAGTATTATTGCGTGTATTGCCTAGATAAAGATTATCAAGAACCAGCGTACAGGAATCGAGGTGTAATTTGCAAGTTGAGCTTTAGCAATTAAAGGGCATGAGAGGTCCACGTAGAATAAATAGTTTACCGACATTTTCGAATATTCGGTTGTATTTATTCAATTTTTGAACTTTTTTTAAATATCTGCATCATGCTCCATTCCTTAATTAAATGCAAATAGTGGATGATACAGATATTCACGAAATGTTCAAAATTGAATAAATACAACCGTATATTCAAGGCAGATTCCTGTTATTGGCTCCCGTCTCCCCATAATTCGGGCAACTGAGCGGAAAGGCAGTAGTGCAGGGATATTTGTACGTATAGCGTGTGAATAAATATGAAGACGGCAGTAAATTTATTGATGTATAGTAGTTAGGAGCGTTATGATAGACAAATATTGCATGTAAACCCGTGTTTCTCGTTCTATATGTCTCTCTCTCTTGTGCTGTCTCTCTGGGTATAGAAATGGAAGTATCAGAAGAAGTGGGAATACGTAAGTTGCATAGTTTTTTTTTTTGCAATCGGATGAAGCCGAGATATAAATTAATGAAATGGAATGTACAAGTGAAGGTTTTCAAAGGAGCGAGAGGATATTTAGTCCAGTTCCGAATGTAATATCAAGTCAGGCCGGTAGAAGTAGGTATAGTCGGGGGGAAAGGGTTGTCGAGAATTAACATATATACCGTTGACCGCCAGATGCCGGACGTAAGTGGACGTCACCAATTGCAATAGATTACTTAAAAATGTATTTTATTGTCCAATCTGGTCATGTTTATGAATTTTTCTGTGTGAAAGTTATTTTTTATACGTGCCGAAATTGCCTTGCTTACCTCAACAACACGAAGCCCAACGCTGACAAGTGAAAAATTGTAACTAAAAGAGCAATTTCACGGTTAGCAACGAGCACTCGTTTCACACGAGGCCTGGCAGAATATTTCAAACGCCCAGGTTTGACGAGACTTCGCGCGCGACGTTGTTTGCGATTCAAGGGCCTATTATTTCAAAAACGCCGCACTACTACACTGGCGCCTTCCTCCTCATTGTGCGCCATGGCGCGTGAGTGAACGACGAAAGAAGTACACCTTATTTTTCAAATTGCGCGCAAAATAGTCTCTTCCGCGACACTCGAGACTTGTCTAGCCGCGTTAAGCCGAACTTTTTCACGGTCGCTGCAGTTCTCGCACAATGAGAAAGCTCCTCGCTTCGGCACAAGCCCAAAAAAAAAAAATGAATGAGAAGAAGTATGTGGCATAAGCTATGTATAGAGGTGTATATCTCTATACGTGAAATAAGGACAGAGTGGAGTTATTGATTATTGTATACACTAATACTACCACTAGGTGGCTGATTAAGTGATTATTCAATAATGAGAATTTTTATTTATAGTAAATATAAATAAAATGTTCGAATATAAAAATTTCAAGACGTAGCAAAATGTAACATTTTTGTTTTGTTTATAAGTCAACATGAAACTGTGATAATTTAAATTAAAATTTTCAGATGATAACATTTTAAGACGAAAAAAATACAACGATCTCGAAGTTTTTTTTACATTATGAAAAAAAAACAAAAAAAAATGAAGACTTCGTAAGTGATACGTAAGAAAAAGAAGAAAAAAAGAAGAGAAGGTGAGGGAATGAGAGAGGTAAGAGAGCCTAAGCTGGAGCAAAGAAAAATACACGACGCTTAGCATTAGCATACGTAGAAGTGAAGCCCCTAAATGCGACGAGGCTAATCCATCAGCGCAGGTACGTAAACGTAGTTGGAGTGGCTTCGGCTCGTCGGCACTGTAGATTCCTCGATAAATACACTTACGGGGCGCGCTACATCATGCGCGATTGTGTGTGCATCGCGTGCAGTTGTGTGTGCTCGAACGAACGTCAATTGATCGGCTGCGCGACGACGACGACGACGACGACGACGAGCTATACAGCTCTACTACTATACTGCTAAATCTCTTACTCGGGTTACCGTCAAATTAGATTTTGACGTGAAAACAGTATTTGCCTACGTGACCGTCTACTCAATATTGCAAATATTCAGTTACGATTGCGCATGTTGATTAAATAATGAACACTAAATTAATTTTTATACAGCTGCTTGGGTTCATTTATTTTGATAGTTTATTTTAAATATATTGAATGTTTCAAATACAGTTGTAAAGATTTTGTATTTTATGCACTTTTATGTATTTTATATATTTCTATCTGACAAATAGTCGAGAATCGATTATATTACTCGGATGGGTTATCTTGCTGAGAGCTATTCGATATACCACATAATTTCCTATTAAAATCAATTTGACCTAAAAATGCTAATAAAAACTGATATAATACTCGGATTTAATTATTTTATTTTTATTCGGGAACGTTTGTATTATATATGTATTATAATTATCTAATTTCCGAAATTACTAAAAGCGTTGATATCGTAAATCTTTGGGTATAACAATGTTTTGCATAAAGTATTTGAAATATTACATCTACTGTGTATACACATGTAACGATCATAATTATTGATTATTTTTAAGTTCTTGCCTTTTTCTTCATTTCCATATTGCCACTACATGGCTGATTAAATACTTACTCAATAGTTAAAATTTGTGATTGTACTAAATATAAGTAAAATTTGTAAAACATGATCAAGAGCATCGCCGCGTGAGAATAAATATAATAATTACAGCAATTAAAGACCCAGGCAAATACGGCTTTTATGAATCCCTCTCAAAGGCAAATTGTTTTTATTTTGTTAAAAAATCCCACAACATTAACTCTTATAAATACAAAATATGGATATTTTGTTTGGAGTTAATAAATAAAATAATAAATAAATTTTTGGTAAATATACATTTATTTATTATTTTATTTATTTATTAACATTAACAGCGTTTATTTATTTATTTATTAACATTAAAATTAACATTAATAGAAAAATTTATGTTACAAAACAATCTTATCTATTTGATTATTGAGACTAATATTGAAATATCCAATAATTTTGAATTGTAACATACTATGACTCAACTTTATTTCACTCATACTTAAGATACAAAACAATTTTTATTTAAAGCATATAATTTGTTCGCTTACACTGATTAAAGATGATCAGAAGGGTAATGATACAAATAAAGTATGTTATTTTTTTCATTCTCAGTACATTCAAAATCGAATACTAATTTTTATTCAACCAAAGCACGTGTTAGAACGACCAAAACTTTTAAACCACGCAAGAAAGATTGATAAATACGCATATCAATTAAACAATGTGTGGCATGATTTTTTTTATTGCAATACCTGCATAAAACAAATTGAAAATTTTGCTAATCAAAATTCCGTGTCGAAATCTTATGTATTCTTTTACAGTCTTATTTTTTAATTTAAAAAAACGTCCATTAAAGATTAGCCCGAAGTACCAGGGGCAATAACATCGAGCGGCGCGGGCACGAGATATAGGCTTTCGAAAAACGCTCGATTGAGCACTCAAGCGCAAAGCGAGCATCGATCAACAGACAATACGGAAGAAGAGGATCAGCGAAATAACGGTATATATACCTCGAGAGCGATCGACAAGCCACAGTATAACGGGTAGTATATATACATAGTGGGAGTATCCTGGCAGCCAGCAGCTGAGAGAGAAAGAGAGAGTCGAGTAGCCTGCGATGCATTACAATATACAAAAGAGTCGACATAAGCCCTTTTGCCCCCCAGTTCACCTCTTCTTTTTTTTCTTCGATTCGCGCGAGCTTTTACGAGCGAAATACGCGCCGCACCCTTCGGTTCGGTCTTTCATGCAGAGCCGAAAAACCCAGATACCCAAATCGTGCTCGGCAAGCGATGGCCTGCTAACCCCTTAACTGCCTATACGTGCCAATCAAACCCGAAGCGGCCGCGGGCGATTCTAATTTCGGCGATTCATTCCCCCCCTTATACCTTCATCCTTTGGCAAACATATGCGTACACGTGTGTCAGGCTGCTGCGAAAGCCAGATACGCTGCTTACTGTACCTATATAACTTACATACATATATATGTATCGTTGTGAAGCGGTAATGCCGCAGCCGCGCGTCACGTGGGTGCGCCACCGATCGAGAGGACGTACGCCTCTGATTTATGGCGGAACCATGATTTTATGTACTCCGCGCTTAGCATACGCTATATACGTTTATGGTTTATCGATTATTTCGCTTTGCATGCGGTTTCAAGTTAAATAAGAATTTAATATTAGAACTAAACATTGGGGGGTGCATTCATCTCAGCATCTATTATGTTATATTCAAGATTGAAAAGTTACTTGTAAAGCTTCTATTCTATAGTCAAACATCAAACTTTGTGTTATACAAGCATCAAGTTTATCACAAAACATTGATTGACAAGTCATATTCCGCTATACAGAAAATCAATAATCCAACTCTATTGAATTCTATATCAAAGCCCGACATTGAGTAGTGTTCATCTAACAAAGTTCATTATTACAGCTAAGGTAGAAATCGTATTCTCCATCAAGATAGTAAGATAATGGAGCCTTCTTACGCAGAGCAGCGGCAGCTGCAGCAACTCCTTTGACGTTTGAATAGTAATTCCGCGAAGTACAACGAAGCGAAGCTCGACTTTATATGCATTGTCGGTTGGCGCGCCGCGCCGCGTACGCGGCAGCCAGCGCGGCATACGCGAAACTAATCCGTGCGATAGGGAAACTACATATATATTATATACCAACCAACGTCGCGGTTAAACGCTCAACCCTCCGACGCTTGGCAAAGACACGTAATATAAGCTCGACAATGTTGAAAGCCAAGATGAGCGTAAATTGTGGTTGTTGTCAATTGCTGCAGCCGCGCGTGGAATTTGTTTTGCGCGCCAAGGAAATGTTGCGCTCACAGCAGCATAGCAGCAGCAGCAGCTGACGAGCAAAAGTTTTTGGGCTTTTAAAGGGAAAGAGAACAGCAATTTATTATACGACTGCGAAGGCGCGAGAGCGCGTTCTTCTCTCTCTCTCTCTCTCTCTCTCTCTCTCTCTCTCTCTCTCTCTCTCTCTCTCTCTTCTCGGGAGAGTCGGAGAGATGTTTATTCCGCCCGCTAAAACTTAGCTCATTTGTCGAGCGAGCGAGCGGCAAATATTTGCCAAAGACGAAATAGTTTTCGCCTCGCGCGCCGAGGATTTTGTTGGCGAAACAGCCAGTGCCGCCGCCTAATTACTTTGAAAGTGTGACTTCTCAAATATTTTTCTTTCTTTAGCTAACTGTTTGCATTGAGAGAGAGAGAGAGAGAGAGAGAGAGAGAGAGAGAGAGAGAGAAGCACAGCCACTCGGCTGTTTCTTCATTGTCAAACTTTTACGCGAGCGTTTCATCTACGCGGACAGCGCGAACTCCGCGGAGCCGAATGCGAAAAATTTCAATATTTAGATTGCTATTTCTGCGTTTGCTTGTGTATATATACCGCGAAAAGTTTGCTCGGAGCTTTCGAAATAATGAAAAAAGAAAACAGTTTTGTTGGTATCTTGCGTGTACGCGATTTAATTAATTTGTTAACAATCGCCTCTTCGAATCGAATCAACACCATTTGCATTGAATAAGATTGATCGCGCGATCTCATATCTGAGAGGTTATTTTGAGAGGCCAGTCATTCGTCTGATGCGCCGTAATCATTCACATCGCTGAAATGAGATAAGTCGACGGTCGGCGGCGTAAAAAATGGCGAGTTTGATCTGAAAGATCGCGTATATATATATACATGTATAGCTATATCGCGCGGCTAAACCGCTAATTCTTAAAAGAAAAGAAGCGTTCATTTAGATTCGCGAGAGCAGATAGAAAAAGCTGCGCGCTCGCCTGATGAATGGGAGATTGATATCGGACCGGAGATAAACAGCTCTCGACGAGATGCAGTTACATTTGTGCGTTCTTCCTACGTTTCAAAAAAAAAAAAATAAATAAATAAAAGAGTTGCGGCGATTATGCTCGGAGAAGTATAAATAAATTAGCATGAGACTCGGAGCGACGGCATTCAATGGGACATTTAAGAGGGTAGTTAATTGGCGCATTAACTGTGCCGCTAAACACGCATTTACCTTTCTCTCTCTCTCTCTCTCTCTCTTCCTTCGTTTCTTTTCTCCTCGTCATTTCCTCTCTTTCATTTCATTGCCTTTTGCTCTATCCTATCTCCGTTTCTCTTGCATCTTTTGCATGCTCTTTTACGTCGTATTATTATGCGATCATGCTGCGCGATAAACATAATGGACACTGTGTATTGCATTTTTCAAACTTCAATTGGTCTCGCAAAAGCTGTGTGTGTGCGTATATTAATGAAATACGATGCGTCAAGATAGTTGCTATTTTTAGCGATTCATAAGAAAATCATTAATGTGGTGTTTATGGATAATGAGCGAAATTTTTTGTTTGTTCAAAAACATTTTTCACGATTAATAACTGTTATTACGTAGAACGAAACTATCGTATACGAAGTCAATTATAACGAACGGTACGTTGGTTTTCTTTAGAAACAAAATCATAAATAAGACTGAAAAAAAAAACAACTTTCCACTCGCATTTTAAACTTTGATTCCGCTAATTGTAAGTGGTGACCTAGCAAGTCTCGACCAGAGAACTGTTCCTCGGATCATTAATGCTGCCTTCGCATCTCTTTCTCTCCCGCTCTCTTCTTAACTCTTTACAGTACAAATTACTATATTAAAGTCCTTTAAAGTAATGCCGCTCTCCTCGATGGCGAGAAAAGCTTCTTATGCGCATAATTACGGGGAACGTATCCACATCATCCTCGTTACCGCCCTTGTAATAAGCACATAACGAGGCTAAGCGCGTAAAGTTTTAAATGAGATCAGAAGAGAGAGAAAAAACTCATTCGTATCTCGCTGTTGGCGATGTGATAAAAATAAAGCGCAAGTACCGTTTAAAGAAACTAATTGCATAATTATAAGCGTGTTTTTTAATTACAATTTATTGTAAATATTATATTTCAGTTAAACCAGTATTCTTGACCGATACATTTTCTGTAAAAAAACAATTGTAAATAGAGACGATTGAATAAACAGGATTGTTTTATTATCTTTTTTTGTTCTTTCTTTATTAACCGTGCTGAAAAAAATTGAACAAACTGTTGGAAAAAGCGAAACATTCTGTTTGCCAACAATTTACTATTTCTTTGTATAAATTTGCCGTACCGCCTCTCGGTGTTATTCCGTTTCATTTTCTGCCAAGCGCGAACATTGTGTTTTTTCTCATTTTTTTTTGTGTGTCTTTCTTGTTTTTCGCTGAAATCGTCTATCGCCGGTTATTTATACGGGTGTTACGTGTTAACTGATCGTTGAATCGGGGCGCAGTCTATCGTCCGCAAAAATAAATTCAACGGTACGTTTAACTTTTGCGGTGAGTTTCGTGCCTGCAGCGAGTAAGAGGTTGATTGAAAATTTTTTTTTTGTTATATTCGATCGTTTTTCTCTCCCCTCGGTGTAATTTTGATTTTTATGCTCTTTTTCTCGCAAAAGTAAATAATTGAGGCAAAATCCAAGTACAGCAAGCAAGCAAGCAAGCAAGGAGTGCATTCGTGCAGAAACTCCAAACTATTATTCCAGTTGTTGCTGCTGCTGCCGCTGCACCACGTTGCAGCAAAAAATAATAAGGATTCATTATAGAAAATCGTGTTATTGTGAAAGGAAGTATTCAACAACTTCATCGAAGACAAACAGTCCTCCTTCTCTTTCTCGCAGAAGTTGCTAGATTACGTCGATGCGCACGAGAAGAAAAAAAAAGGAAATTACAAATTGAAAATCTCACAATTGATTATACAGTTTTAAGCCCTTCGCAGAAATATCACCGTGAATTTGTATCTCGACGTAAGCAGCGTGATAAATACCGTTTTCTCGTGACTATTTATTTCAATTATTCGACTAATAGTCGAGCATCGATTACAAAGCTTGGCAAGCGCAAGGAACGAGTGAAACACAGGCTCGCGTCGTCTAATACGTCTATTGTTTCGCAATATTATGACTCTGTTGTAGCGAATATTTACGACTTGCAGTCTCTGTGGAAAGAGAGAGAGAGAGAGAGAGAGAAGACGACGAGAGAGAAAAAAAAGGAACGAAGTATCAAGTCTGTGCACATTATAACGAGAAATCCCCCTGGAAACAAATCACGGCAAAGGCAGCAAGCAGGCGCACACGAGCACGCACGCGAGCGTTCTCCCACAAGTCAGAGCGAGAGAGAGAGAGAGAGAGAGAGAGAGAGAGAGAGAGAGAGAGAGAACGAGAGCTCCGATTGCGAAAAGTCGATCAATTTGGCTGGGGCTCGGTTCGTGGGCGTCACGTAACTCTTTCTTAATTGGTCGCTCTGCACGGACACTTGCCCTGCGGCCACCACGTGCTCTCTATAGCGATCCTCCGCATTCGGATCACGCTCGAGTCGTCAAACGCTAACTATAAGTCGATCTCACTCTCTCGCTCTCTCTCTCCCTCCAGTGAGACCCCAGAGAGTAACGAGGCTTGCATTACCATGTCTCGCCATATATATACATATCTATAGCTTTATCCATATATAGGATTGCCAGAGTGAGTGAGGAGAGAGAGAGAAATGGGGTTGCAAACGTGATGCGCGCGCGCGAGGGTCGATCTCGAAATCACCCTCACGGTCAGCTCTCGCTCTATGGCTGCCAAGGCCGAGTTGATTCCTCTAACTATCGACTTTCAAAATCGCTGAAAATGACCTCCAACTTTTTACATTTGCCGATAGTTACACCCGCGCACACACGTGGCGCGATTCACATACTATACGCGCCATCTTTTCCTCCCCCCCCCCCCCCCCTTTCGAGGGAGCAACTTCTGCGTGATAAAACGTTGAATTTACCTAAAAAAGGAGAGAGAGGAAGATCCGAGAGGCTTTTGGCTTTTACTAAGATAGACATTTGTTTGAGGGTAAGTACCTACCGCAAAAAAAAAAGCTCTCTCGCTCTGTGGAGGCTGAGCCAACTTCATTTGATATACGTTCTTTTTTAGGTACAAGAGTGAATATTAGTTATTCGGCTCTAGTTAAAATATTAATGTAAGTGTTTGTAAAAGTGATCATTTTTGTATAATTTGCGGATGATGAGTTCTGAACTTGTTGATTAATTGAGCGTAATTAAAATTTTTTAATATTTACAACTTTTTAACCAATTTTGATACAATTTTCATCTGATGAACGAAAAAAACCTTGGAAACAAATTTAAAAGTTTTAAAAAGATCGAAGAAGTTTATTGGCTCCGAAGGTGTGTACGAAACTGTAGATTTTTTTTCTGAGCCTCTAGGGAATAATTTGGAACTTTGAAAAATCTTAAATCCAAGCACCCCTAACTTTTAACAATAAAAGCATACAAGTAAATGCTACCGAATGGTCTCTTTTCCTTCATGAATCGGTCTGCAGACACCGAAATAAAAGTAACGAAAAAAAAAGCAGCACCTCCAGTTTTCTAATCGAGATTGCAACGAACGAGGAGCAAAAGCGAAAAAGAAGAGGAAAGAAATGATGGTAAAAGATCTTCTTCTTCGAAAAAAAAAGAAGAAGACGAAGAAGTCCTTCGGATAAGAAGGGAGTACCGCGATTTTTCCGGCGAGACGGAACACATTACGCGCGATTGTTCGAGACAGGTCGTCGTCGCGAAAGCGATCGCTCGAAAAGTTTCTTAATCCGCGCGCGAAGTCGACAAACTTTTATTCTCTTTTCCTCTTCTGACTTTCTTTGGGAAGTTCACTCCCCGAGGCGTCGGGCTACGTAATTTTGATTAAAATCCACGAGTTCACTTTTTACACCGCGATCAAGCTACTTGCTTATGTACATTACTCTGCACCCGACAGAAATAAATTAAAAATTACGAACCTCCTGGTTTTACAAAGTCAAAGCCGAGGCTTGTAGCATCGCAGTATTTTAATTTATTGAATTTCAAATGTAATTAAATTGATATTAGTAAATCATTGGATTGACCCAATAGTTTTTGTTAAATGGAAATCGTTAACTTGGTGAAACCGATCTATACTTGTAGCAAATTCATCAGAGATGGAGCTATACAATCGTTTAGCAATAATTCCCGGTTGAAAAAGAGCACGTGTTCTTTTGGAAAATGGGGCACGTGCCCCTTTGTGTCAAAAAAAGCACGTGCCCCCCGTTGGAGCACGTGCTCAATATCGGGGTACATGCCTCCGTATATCTGGCTGTACTTTTGGTTCAATTTGAAAATTAATTTATTATTTTTGTGAACATTACCTAATAAATATAATTTGTACTCAATTTTCACAAATTAATTATCAAATTGAACTAAAAGTACAGTCAGGTATCCGGAGGCATGTGCCTGTGCAGCGTTTTCCAAAAGAGCACGTGCTCTTTTTTAACCGGGTAGTAACGTAATATACTATTTATTTGAAATATACTATATTTTCGCGAACAGTACCTAATAAATAAAATTTGTAATAAATATATTTTGTACTTAATTTTAATAAATTCACTTTCAAATTGAACCAAAAGTACAACCAAGTATCCGGACGGGGGTCACGTGCCTTACCGAGTGGCACGTGCTTTTTTTTGACACAAAGGGGCATGTGCCCCGTTTTCCAAAAAAGCACGTGCTCTTTTTCAACCGGGTGGTTAATATTATTACATAAATTTTATTTAGATCTTCGTTTCTTGAATTTAAATGAGACTGAACCTCCTCTGATTGAGTTTGAGTGTTATCGAAAATCAGGTGTTTTAATAAAATGCATTGAATAACAATAACGTCACATTTTTTTCGTTTTTTTTTTTTTTATTTTCTGTAGACAACATCCTCAATCTACTAATGTTATAAAAAAGTATATCACAATTCAAAGACGCAATTCGTCATATACTATGTTTCAAATACTATGCCCATCCCACGGGGTATCTTCAATTCCACTATATAGAAAGTTTCGTGGCGTCGAAGAGGCTTCGTAGAATTCCCATGATTATAACCTAGAGAACATTCGGAGAAATTCACGAGAGGCAGAATAGGAGCTTTTCCAAGTAAAGGGTATGACGTGCGAATAGGGAGAGAGGCGTACACCACAGAGACGCATATATAGAGATGCAAGACTACTGGGCTTTGACACAGACTCGCTAGCAGCAGCAGCAGCAGCAGGCACAAAGAATCAAAATGCGCGCTCGAATGAAAATGATTATTACACTGGTGAGTGTGCGGTACACACATGCATACGTGCGCTTGCTTGCTCACCTCCCAGAGCCCCTTTTCGCATTTGATAATCAACGAGGGTACGAGGGACGTGAAAGGCGCTTGAATATCAAGAGACCGAGTGGCCCGTGGAGCTCATGTATATACACGCCGCTCCGAGCTCCGTGCAAACGAATAAATCTCGCTCTTTTTTGCATTTTAATTGCTCTTTTTCATTGTGCTTTCCTTTTTGCGCCTTTTTCACGCTCGTTCTCTCTCTCCCTCTCCCTTTTGTCCGATACGCCCCATAGAAATTTCATTCTCGGGCTTGAAAGACATCCAAAGATCTTTGTTTATGATCTTAGTTCCACAATCTCACAGCTTTTTTTATTTTACTTTCAGTGCTAAGAGTTAAATTACACAGTCATTTTTCAGACGACAATAAAAAAAATCAACGTTCATCTATTATCTGTTTCGTAAAGTCTGTTAGATTTATTTAAAAAAAAAAGTCGATGTGCAACTCACGTTCAATCTGCATGAGTAAGTAAATTGGCATGAGACAGAGTGAGAGAGAGAGACGTGGAGAGAAACAATGGGTTTCGCTGTGAAAGAGGTAATACAGATAGGCTAAAGCCTTGCGTGTAGATTGGGAAATTGTTTGGAAAGATGCAGGTCGAGGGGACACACACACACGTACACACAAACACAAGTCGATCAGGCGAAAGGCAAAGGTAAATGGCGCGTGCCCGTGACACTGTGTGTTTGTGTTTCTGTGTGTCCGTGCACAAACATGAGAAACGATTTGGGAATTGCGTAGAAAAGGGATTAGAGCGAGAGCGCACGCCTCCTTCTTTTGGTCAGCTCCCCGAGGTCGAGCCTTATAGCCTAACCAGAAAACGGGAATTTCATGATTAACTAGCTATACGCTTTCCTGATTAATCCTTCGGGATGCAACTGCGTATTATATCTTATATGTGCCGTCGTAGCTCTTTGTGCCGTCGTCCTTTCGTTAACTTCGTTACTTGTTGATGAACGATCTTCTTTTTTTTTTCCTCATTATCTTCGGTAATCTGATATTCGCTCAATCGAATTGTTGCGGTACATTTTCTTTGTAAAGGCAGAATATGAAAAAAAAATAACTGAACCAAACAAATAGTCCTTTGAGCGAATAAACGAATAATCTAGGTAAGACAGAGAGAGAGAAAAAAAGTCAGCATTTCAGCTTTGATGCGACTGCGTAGATTCTCGAGCGCGCGACATAAAAAGGCAAAAAGCAGTAACAAGACGGATTACGTGAGATAAGAAGACAGCGAAGGAAGAGCAGAGAGGCATTATGAAGCAATGCTCCGGCACCTCCTTTCTCTCTCTCTCTCTCTCTCTCTCTCTCTCTTTCGTCTCCACGCGCACTGTTTCGTAATGTATGGGGATGCTTCTTGCTGCGAGATTTTCCTCGTTCTTCGCCATTGCCACCCCTCGTTACTTACACTTTGCCATCCCCGTGCGCCTTTTGTATACAAGCCAGCACGTTGCTGCGACACAAGGATTAGTTATACTTTTTGCGCGGCCGACCTACCCTCCTCCTCCTCGTTCCATTCTCTCTCTATGCTCATCTCTTATTCACCGTCTAGTTGCAACGATTACGCGCGCGCGCGCGCGCGTGCCACTGATCTTTGACTTCCCTTGTCTCATTTGACTAACGATCCTTGCGAATTCAGCGTGAAAGATTATTTTTGATGGAAAAACAAGTTTTTATTTTCAAATAGAATTGTAAATCGTGAATCGAATATTTTGTTTCCAAACCTTTCGCGATTAGTTCCAAACTAAATTTTTAAGACGAACTACTTACGTATAGATCGATTGTACCGTGCAACACGATAGACAAACGAAAGGGAAAAAAGCCTTATGGCACTCGTATGTTGGCACTCCCGACTACTTAAATCAGCAATAAACCAGCTGCCCGCGTGCACATCTTGAAATCGAAGCGAATAAATCGAGGGCGAGAGAAAGAATTTAATTTGCTTCTGAACGATTCGACAATTTGCTTGGTAATAGATCATAGGGACACGTTGAGCTTCCTCTTACGAAAGAAGCGACCCGCTACTATAAAAACGAAAACCGATACCCTCTTGATATCGAATTCACTTTCAAGTTCTATATTATTATGAAATAGCATTAAAAAAAATCACATACAGATTTTGAAGATGGACTAACATAAGTGACATTGTCAGCTTTGATGTTAATTTAATGAATTGACTCGTATATACATATTAGTACTTCTATTTTTATCGACAGAGGCCGATAAGTATCATTCATTTGAACAAATATATTGAAATTTTAAAATTTTGAGGATTACTGATCTTTTATTTCGTACTTATATTTGGTATCTCCATTACATCGTTCTCAACGTCATTTTCCCATGAAAAAAAAAAACGTTAAATAGACGATATTAAAAAATTTGTTATTTAAAACAAAATATAGCAATAACAGTAAACCACTCGACCCACTATATCTGAAGCAAAATTAATATTCAAAAGCTCCACTGCACACAAAAAAAAGTGGAAAACTGCAAGCTTATAATTGCCATTCTATAAAAAGTAAAAGTAGGTCAAACACGGAACTGCTCTGTCGCAAAATATAGCATGCGCGTTGATTTAATTAAAATTCTAATTATGTTCAATATTCCAACGGGAATGAAAAGAAGAAAAGACCGCTTTCTGCTC
Organism: Galeopsomyia nigrocyanea; assembly: GCA_035047105.1. Classification (NCBI taxonomy): domain Eukaryota; kingdom Metazoa; phylum Arthropoda; class Insecta; order Hymenoptera; family Eulophidae; genus Galeopsomyia; species Galeopsomyia nigrocyanea. The sequence continues at coordinate 418,760 of JAWWMK010000032.1, read as the reverse complement.
TGATTGAATGGAGAGCCAGATGGAAAACTTGATCAAACCAGGTCTCAGCGTTCGTTTGTATGAGAAAAGTATAGGAGAAGAAAAAAAATAGGAATCGTCGACACAATGAACGCGAGCAGCATTATGCTCACGTACATGCCTACCCACACGGATACATACATAATGCCCAACCTGCAGCAAATGAAAATCGATCCGAGTTTTTTTTTTCGGGGATAACCCGAAAGCCTGCACTTACATACACACATACATAAAAGCACACACCCTTGTTTGCTGGGTTCCTATGCCGCATATACCCCATCCTACTGTGCTATACTATATACTAGACAATATTGAATTCAGCGATGTAATTGAATTGGCTCCTGTTTCCGCGTGCACTGATCGAAGTCTCTTGCTAAAATGACAGCACGCTGTGTGGCTTTCTTCAGTTGCTGGGGAGAAAAATAGACCTCGAGAGGGGAACGTCGATATTTTAATTAGTAAAAAAAATAATGAAAAAACAAAGAATAACAGAAAAATTTCGTGCAAAATTACTCTTGTACGTACAATTTTTGTACGTTAAAACGCCTTTGAAACGTGACACTTTGTCGCGAAAACGCGACACAGCATTCCTGAAATCGACGTATCTGCATAATCTAATTAAGCTTTGCCATAATCAACGAGAAAGGCAGCGGAATGTCACGAATTATACAGAGAAATTCATTAAAAACTAATCAAATACAAAGTCTGTTGCGCTCTGTGAATCCACTTGACATTCAGCGGCATACGAACCGGAAAGCTGGAAATTGTAATGCTAATTAATAGCACTCGCGATGTAATCAAGCTTTCAAAGCTTCGAAATTTTATTCCTTGCTTCCGCTCACTCGTTAATTTTCTTCTGGCAGAAAAAAAAAGAAGAAGTAGTAGTGGGTACGCTGATACGAGGTCGGGTATCGGTCGATCCAATAGAGTCGAGCAGTCCCCTGGGAGCTCTTTCCATTTTATAATTAACGAACAGCGGCTGCTCCCAGGGATATGGCATCCCTTGCCCTTTGGCGCTCCCATCTTGGCGAGAACGTGTTGGGTCCCCTCGGCAGCTACTACCCGCGGCGCTGTTGCCGAGGCTGCTGGGGCAAGAATGTTCTATCGTCGATTTCGCGCTAATTGTCATGCTTGGTAGAATTGGTCGCGCTAATGAAAATGATTCGTTGCTTCGACAAGATTTTCATGCACTGAATTTAACGCTACGTTCTGTATTTTATTCTAATGAGTGATCATCTGAAAACTTTATTTTTTTATTACAAAATAAAAAAGAAATAAAGCTTACAATTTATTTTTCATTTAAAATTTTTTATGTAAAAATATTGTTTTTATACACAATCATTCTTATTATTCACCCTGCTTTGGCCACCCTTGAGAACTTTTCCAATTACGCAAAAATGTAAAAACGCAGCGTCTTATAATCGTAAAAATATTATTACATGCATTCGCCCAATCATACTCACGGGGAATTGACAAAAAAAATTCTATCAAGCAACACATAAAAAGGAAATAAAAGTGTCTCCCTCGCCTAACCCCAAACACCGAAACAAAAAAATAAAAGAATAATAAAAAAACGAGAGAAAAAGAAGAAGCCAGGCGAAATCAGGGTAACGTATGAGCGCAAATGGCGTAAGTCGTAAAAGCGGAAATTAGCAAGCTCCCCCTTTTAATGCTGAAATAAACGCGTGCACGAGCTTCGGAATATATACATATACGGATCAATTAGTCTACGTTGCATCGTATAAAGCCTCTTTAACGCCGTTATTTAATTGCAATAATAAATAAATAATGCATAAGCTGCCGATAATAAAGTTAAACTTTGCGCAAGCCGCGCAACGAACGAGCGAACTAATACTCTAAGCGAATGGTTATACGCGTGTGATCGGAGATTTTACGATCGCTACACTCCCCCGAGTTTCTGGACCATACAAATTCATAAAAACTGCGACTAACAAGAGCCTTTTCCTATAACTCGAAAGCCCAACTTATTTGCCGGCGCACGCACCCACATGGGTATATATAAAACCTATAGTGTGCTTGATATTTTTATGCCCTCGGATGTATGGCTCTTGGCCTATATACTTTACCAGCCTAAAACGCCTGTCCAACCACAAAATTCGAAGGGTGTTTTTGGGGTTGATGGTTATTGAAGCGCCGCTTGTTGAGGACTTACGGCGCTATAGTTACGCTAATAAAAAAAATCATCTTTACGATGCATAATAATTGTGTCTTGAAAATTCAGTTTAGTATTTTGGCGGTATAATGAGAACTTTGTTATTTGTCAAAAATTAGCGTGATTGTTTAACGAGCTTTTATAAACATACATTCAGTACTTCAAAACCTTTTATATATATTATAAATATTTAAATAAATTTAGATTGTCCCTATAAAAAATATCCAACATAGGAGCCTTGAAAGGTATTCAATGAAAAAGAAATAAGTAAGCTACTCAAGTTTTTTTTTAAAGTAAATTTTTATTTGATAGACAGAAATTCCATAATAATACACTTATCTTATTTGATATTAGACAAAATTATTTTTCGACCATACAAATTTATAAAAACTTCAACTAACAATTGAGTCTTGTGTACAGTATTCTAATCATTCTTAGAGATACGAGGAGGCGATACTTTAGATACTTTTTCTCTTTGTGCAATATATCGTTTCAATTGTTAAATACTTATATTATGTTGTGAGATATATTCATTGAGACGTCGAAGTCTTGATTGACGCGAAAGGTCCTCAAAATTCTTACGTGGACGACCACTTTTCTTTTTTATCCGAACTGGTGGAGCCTCAGTTGGAAGTGAGAAACTGTAGAGTTTAGGCATGAATGAAGTCTCATATTTTTTGATAAACCTTGGTTTGTCACGATATGCATTTCTATACTTTGAAACATAGTTATTCAGAAACTTTGTCTTCAAATCCCGTATAAAAGAAGCAGCTTGAAAATCAGCAATTAAAGGGTGATCTTTTTTAACATCGTCAATGATAATCTCTACACGTCGTCTCGGTTGATTGGGATACTTCCATAACAGTTCACATAAATACTTGTGTGACCTTTCGTACTTCATTTTGCAGTTGTGAAAAATGAAAATATCACCTGAAATGATTATCGATTCTTAAAATAATGAAATAATATGTCTTAGAAATATTAAAAAGTGTGTAATTGAATTTACACAAGGAAAATAATATTTATTAATGAAAGGATTATTTGCTAAGAACGTTCATGTATAATTTCTAAAAGTGAAAATATATGGAAATCATAAACAACAAAATTGTAAAAATGGAATGATTTCCCTTTCGGGCTGCTCCAGTGTAAATTAGATTGTTTTTTGATGGAATGAACCACTCAATATCCATTTTGGAGCACAAAGTTGATTTATTTAATCTCGACGTTTCGAGTCACGAAG
>JAWWMK010000032.1:404719-415229 GCA_035047105.1 Galeopsomyia nigrocyanea | reverse complement strand
CGAAACGTCGAGATTAAATAAATCAACTTTGTGCTCCAAAATGGATATTGAGTGGTTCATTCCATCACCAAAAACAAACAAAATTGTAAAAATCAAAGTTACTCAAGCTGAGGCTACGCACTTAACAATTCATGAAAAATATCACGTTATATATAAATTAAAAATATTGATAGCTAGTTGTCTTTTCGCAATCGTATTTTATAATATTAATTAATGAGAATACAAACAAGTTTAACAAACGACATGATATATAAAATCCATACAAAATCTATAGAAAACGCTCAGAGGACAATTTTTTACACGATATACTAGCTAATTATGTTCCAACATTCAGCAAATTCATATTAATAACTGTAGCATAATTTGTAACAATTGAACAATGAAAGTGTGACAAAAAAAGCTAATGAAATTATCAACGAATTTTTATTTATCAACGAAGACAATACTGATTTCTCTTGCATTACGAAAAAAACACTATAATATAACCTAATTAAAGTTTGTACCGTATTGTTTCAATGAAATTGTTAAATTTAATAAAGTATTACACTTACAGTTTACATTGATAAAAATGACGTACGGTGGTGAAGGCTCGATTCAATTCACACAAAATTATTGCAATGTGAAAGTTATCGTCAAGTTTTGCACTCAAACGAATCTTAAACTGTTTACTGCACACGGAATTGATAAAATTTACAAACACCAAAAATTCACTTTGATGAATACGGTTTGCTTAGCAAAACTGTTCTTATTCTGTCGGAGGTTAAGGACTGAGTGAATCTCTGGCGCTCAACAAGCAAGCAGTTTAGAAATGAGGACTGGAGTTTTCGAGGGTAGTGGCAGTAATTGGTGAAAATTATAACCAATGAGAAGCTAGAGTTTTCAGCTGCAAAAGATCACACAGCAATCGGCTTACTACCTACCTGAAAGTGTACTTAGAAAAATTCTCGATGACCGTCGCTTAAGCCTGAACGTCTCCGACTTTTATGGCATTTAATTGTACTCGGTCAGTCGGTCATTAAAGATTTTACGGATTACTGAATGAGGGCCGACTCGAGTAATATTAAATCGTCTTTACTGGCTTACCTGTTTTCGGTGATTGCAGCTCATATATCAGACGAAGTTTTCGGATCACTGGAATGCAATATTCGAGCTAATCCGACAATTTCATTTATTACTCTGAAATTTTCCGACTAACCATTTAGACTCTATTCTCCTTTTTGAGATTGCACCCGCTCCGTTTCACTTGTTATACCTGCCATTTATGAGAAACCTGTGCTCGCGTGTATTTCTTTTTCCTCTTATTCTCACATTGTCTTTTTATTTCTTGCTGTACGCATCGCCAACTTTGTATAGGGTTAAGTGCTCCACTTACCGACCACCCCCCTGTTACCGACTACTTTTATTTGAACGTTTATTAAATGAATTTCGGTAATAAAAGCAAAATAATTAGTTCTATATTACTCTATTGAACCTATCTGACCTATTAAAACTTGTTTCGTTCATAAAAATATCGAATTCACTTATTGAACAATGGTATAAAAGTGGTCGGGTACTAGCGCATTAAACTTTTTCATTAAGGCCAGTTACCGACCACTAAACTAACGCGAATAAAGGAACTTTCTTTTCGCTTATTCAATGATATGATTGTTCCACATTGTGCTATAGTATAAATTCAAGACATTTTGATGTTACTTTTATTTTTTGTAGCTTTCCAAAATTATAAAAAGCTTAAATGGCCGGTAACTGGAGCATTGATTGCTTAAGGTGACGGTAACCGGTGTACTTACCCTATGTGCCCATTTTTGTCTTAGCATAATTTTCTTTTACAACTTTATTACAAACTGCGACACACTATCTGCGCCAAACTAAAAATTTAATATCCCGCCAGATCATCAATATGGACATTAGATTTCAATAGAAGCCATAAAGCAAAAGCAATCATCTTCCTCTTCCGCCTTTCACATTCTATATACACTGGTAAAAAATTAAAGTGCAATAAAGCCGATAAAAAAGTAGTCCCTTCAGGCTTACCCTTCAAAGAATAAATTTCGTTCTTTTCAAAGTGCCCTAACCGAACTTTCTTGTAAAGCGCAAAAATATGGCGAGGCCATGATCCATATCGTCTGATTTTAAAAACCATAACGCTATGGGGGGGGGGGGGGGGTGTGGCGGGAGCGACGACGTTGGCCCCATCGATAACATAATCGCGAGCACATGAAAAAAAAAAAACGTCCCTCGCTAAAGTGTCGCCTTGGCTCCTATACGCTTTTTCTATGCTTTCTCCCAGCTTCGGCTATATCTTACGATCAGTTTACGAAATTGGAATTGAAATCGCTCCCTTATTTTTTTAGCATTGACATTATTCACGACTCTCGTTATTCTCGTATCAATAAATTTTTAAGATTGGAAGATAATTTTCATTTATCGTAGTAAATTCAGTTAAATATTTAAATATTAAAAAACACACTCTTACTTGAACAATTGTATTTTAAGGCATCTATTAATAAAAGTTTCTACACTTAAAAAAACATTTTGGTAAGGAGTACGATATAGGGTGCGGGCATTGTACTGGGAAATTTGAAGAGAAACCTATTTTCGAATTTATCGGCACGAACTTTATGTGCGTTACGTAAATAGACGAGAGATGTATATTAACGTGCTTCTTTGTATTTTATATTACAATTTTTTTTTTATTCTCCGAGCAAAGATTTAAAATTATCTACATTTTGGTAAATTTCACGCTTGCAAACGCCAAGTTCAGTGTAAGTTATTACATGCTCCATTGATCTCGAAAAAGTGTAAATGTAAAACAGTGCGCTATAAATTTTCATGTAATCGCGTCGGCAAACATATTTCTTCGGGCCTATATCCTATATGTAAATTGAAGTAAATAGCAGCTAGGGGCTGAAATATGAAATTTATCGAAAATTGTAACAGCTACTTTTTTTCCGGATGAAACGTTTTCCAATATTGCGAAAGTGCGAAACGACGGCGCTTATACGGCCGCCGCAGCGTAGCGGAAGACTATGTAACAACAAAAAAAGGGAGAAGTTCGTAGCAACAATATATGCATACTCAACTCGCGCAAAATATGCACGCATATTCAAAGGCTCTCTCTCTCCTTCCCCGCAGGGCTTTTCCGCATGTGTAAGCACATATAGTATGAGTATGAGCTTCTGATATGTGGTCGATGTTTATCGCGGAGAAGTGAAGCCGCACGCGGACCGCAATAGACCAGTAACGAGATATAGGGTGTGGGCATTGTACTGGGAAATTGGAAGAGGAACCTATTTTCGAATTTATCGGCACGAACTTTATGTGCGTTATGTAAACAGGCGAGGGATGTATATTAACGTGCTTCTTTGTATTTTATATTACAATTTTTTTTTATTTTCCGAGCAAAGATTTAAAATTAAATTACACTCGTCGAAGAATCCTCTCTCATGGTAAATATTACAACGTGAACGTCGCATTTAACATTTCATTTCGCGAAGATTTTGCGCGCACGAACTTACGGTAAATCAAGTCTTGTTCCGTGAAAGAAAAAAAAACAAAATATGAGCTCTCATCGTCGCGCTCAACTCGTATCCTCTCTCTGGTTTTTTTTTTCCTTCACCCGTCGCTCCTCGCGAAAATTCTATTCCCCTGTCAGTCTGAAGAGTCCACTCTCGGCAATCTTTCTTTTTATACGCGCGTGCAGAAATCCTCGTCTGCGCACCATTTCTTCTATTCTCGGGTCCGCAACGAGACTTGCGCTCGTGCTCCATCTTCTTCTTTTTTTTTTCCTCTTTCACTTCTCTTCTTTGACCCTTCTCGTTTGCTGCTCCACCCCGCCTTCTCGCGAGGCGCACAATTGCAAGGAAGAGCGCGCCATTCTGTCGGCGACAAGAGTCGAATTTTCTTGCTGCGAAAGGCCAGTAGTATACGTTTTGGAGCATCCCCCCCACCCTTGGTTTTTCCAACGCCAAAAGAGCGAGCGTCAATGGGGGGTGAAAAGCCATTGTGTACGTGTGTATAATATCTACATATGGGAAAGCGAGAGCTGTCATCGGCAGATGATCCATTGAAACGAATCTACTATATATCGCCGCCTCCGCTCTCTCTCTCCGTAGCGCGCGGCCATTCATAGCCACGTGTTTCCCGCCGAAAATTCGACCAGTGCACCCACCGTGCCCCCATACAATGGATATCACGCGGAGTGGGGGAGAGAGAAAAATGTAATAATGGCTGGCAAGAGGTGCGGATTTCGTTTATTATTCCGCGGCTAGAAGTGGTACGCGCGCAACTCTCCAAGAGAGCACAATGCATATTTATAGGTTTAGGTCGTCATCGAATTACGGAAGTACCACATTACCAACGTATATTTCACCTTTCCCACATTATTATTTCCTAATTTATGTGGGAAGCTATATATCAAAACGTACGCGATTTTATTCCACGCGTGAAAAAAAATTAATAAAACGTAATAAAAGTAACAATGAAAGTTCGTTTCAGCAACGGATCGATGCATTCGAAAATCTGTTTGCAAATTGAAATTATGAGCTTGATCAATCTTTTTTTTTTCATCGATAAATAGAAGTATTGTGAATTATTCAGTGCATACTTAAAATCGAAGAGGAGATAGAGATACCTCGGAGTGATAGCGGCAAAAGAAAAGCATCGCGAGATAAGCCGATTTATATCGCGCTGTAGGTCAAACAGAGAGAAAGAGAGAGAGAGGGAATATAAGAAAAAGCGCGCGCCACTCGCTCACCCTTCTCTCGCATGAGTGGCGACGTCGTTGATCCATGCGCGATGACGCAACGATATTTAATAATGCAAAGTAGACGCACATGCACACACATACACATACACGGGCTTTAGATGAGATCGCACGAATAGAAGAAGGTTGGTGGGGTTGGGGAGGATTTGAAAACCTCGTTAAAGTGCAGTGCAGAGAGGCAAGCCCTTAGCGCCATTGTCGCGCTCGGAAAGTTTTCTCGAGTCCGGATTGAATGAGCTTTCCGGCGATCGGTATCTCGCTCTGGCCGTTTACTTTTTGCATGGATTTGCGTAAACATCGCTTTCGCCTCGACTCGCTGACGAGGGTTGCCTCTACCCTCTCTCTTTCTCTCTTTCGAGCTCTACGCTCAATGGACTACTCGCTTTTCGGGAAAGCTTTGCACTTTGCATAAAGCCATTTACTCTAACAGCGATTACCCTCCGATGACTATTAAAAGACGCTGCTCTGCTAGTAGCTTGCAGCTAGATTGTCATCACAATAAAAGACTATGATTTTGTTTATTTTCTTAAAAGGCTATGAGTATTTCCGGATATCGGGATTTTCCATTGAAGATTCTCCGTCCGCTACCTTAACCTTTTTTGGAAATCTATAAACACATACTTTATTCAATTATACATCTTAGATGATCTATATAGTTATAGATTGTTTCAATTTTTTTTTCGATATTTTAAACCAATGGATTTGTTTTATTGAATTATTTGTTAATAACATATATTATATTGTGAACTCCAAATAACTTTCAGTAGCCATTTTACATGAATTATATTGAATGATAAATCCTTTTAACAAGCAAATTATTACGTTCTAAATAGAATCTAATCCGGGTGGGCAGACGATGGAAAAAGCTTGCAATCGTAATATTAATGGAGCCCCACGTAATGCGGAAAACCGCAGCTAATGGCTTTTCCGACTCGTAAATTCGAAAAGTAAAAAAAATTTTTATCTGTCCACTCATTCAATCTGTTGCGATATGAAAACAAGTCTCTTAAGCATTGATTTTCAGTGAACTCTCAGAACTGATCTGCACAATCATCGGCGATCTGACCTCTGGACTTCGTCGAGTCTTAGAAATTCGGTCTGTCAACGTCATCTTCATAATAATTTAAAATTCATAAAATCATTCGATGAGTTAGACTTGATTTGTTATGAAAAAATATGAATTTATAGGTTGCGGGGTTTAAATTTCTTGAAACTCTTCCAATCATGCTGTAATGTACCGATAGATGGACTACTTTTCTTTTGATATGCAAATAGAATTAGTTCTTACGAATTACTTCACATGTAAAATTTGTATCGTGTTTATTTATTAATTGGTCACCAAATAAATTTGATAAACATTTCAAAGAGTATTTAGGTGATATAAAGTTTTTTTTTTCGTTAAACATTTAAAACTAACTATTTGTTTCAATTATAATAATACCGAACTGTAATCACCTGCTTGATGCAACATAAAAAATATAATACTTATAGAACAAGTTCTACTATCGGTTTGAAAATGATAGGTCCACCTTTATTTTCGATGATGATAATCAGCAGTTCCGTCGAGTCTCAGAAATTCGGTCGGTTAGCTTCAGCTTCATAATAATTTCGATTTTCAAATTCAGTAGATCATTCGATAAATCAGACTTAATTTATCATGAAAGTACATAAATACGCAAGTATTTAGAATTAAATTTCTTAGAACTCTTCCAAAATTTTAGTTACACCGCTAGATGGAATACTTTTATTTTGATATACGAACAGAATTTGTTTTATAAGTTCGTAAATTAATGCACGTTTAGACATTTCATCGTTTTTATATATCAATTGGTATTATCAATTTTTTTTAATGAACCAGTAATCGAAGATGTTCCTCGACGGTAAAGAATTTTTATTCAGTTCAACATTTGAAACTAACTATTAGTGTCCATTATAACATTACTAAACTGTAATTACCTTTTTCATGAAAAATTGAAAAAACAAAATAAGAGCGAAGAATTCGATGATGTGTAATTATTCTGCCAATTCAGCTCGACGATACAAATGTTTACCGTGTATTTATCAACACATTGGATGATCAATCAAGCATCAACCCCTGGCACGAAGCTCACCTCCCGCAAGAACAGTGCCAAGTCAGCCTCCACAGCTGAAAATCCCGAGGCGCGGCGAGGGCGGGCAGTTTGTTTGGCGAAGTGTCGTGCACGCGGAGCCAGCGGCATTTGTCCTCCGTAGGCAAACGTCGCGAGTAAATTAACGAGAGCAATGGGCTACACGGCCAAGAAAGAGAGAGAGCGAGAGATGAAAAAGGAGGGCGTTCGACGTTGGCGCAAGCTCATAGGCGGAAGATGCGATCGGGGAGCCAGTGAACAAATGACAGTTGGGAAAAGTTTTCTCCTTGTTCCGCCATCCGTGCGTTCCAGTCTCTGATTTCCTCATTAATTTTTCGGGGATCAATACTAATGCCTTTATTTGTTGCGTCCTTGCCGCGCGCACAAAACATGAGACGCAGTTCCGCGTGCGCCATTATGTATGGCCACGGCGAGCTTTGCCATTTCTCCAGGGGGGAGGGGGGGAGGGGGTGGAGAAGCTTCTTTGTGTTTGGTAATAGTGATGCTATATACGCGGTCGACATGCGTCGTCCTAGTTTTTCCCCGATCTTTGTTTGTCGCAAGCGTACAAGCTTGCAATTCATTTGATGGAATTCATTTCGAGCAACGCGTGTCACTGAGGACAATATTGATGGATGGCCTTGGCTACAGAAAATTACTTTGAAAAGTCTGGTTGACCATTTGGTTTTTCGAAAATAACGTACAGTAAATTAATATAAAAATCTAATCAGAGTTTAGTAGCTACTGAGTTTTGATTGGTAATTTCCATCGGCTGCATAATAATGTCATTAATTGAAATGGCTGATAGCGAAACTGGGGCATATTAAAAAAAATCTCGGAAGATAAAAAGAGCATCGATTCCCAATCGACGAGACTTTCGAATGGGTTAATCTAGGGGAAGCTCGCGCGAGTACGCTTCCTCTCTCTCCCGCTGAGCGCAGGATCGACAAGTGCTATGGATGACTTAACAGCCTCCCCTAATGAGTTTCGCCTCTCCCTTGTGGAACTACCTCGGCCCCTGGGGCTTCCACGAGGGCGGCGATTTTCTCCATGACATTCCGACGCCAGCTGGAGGACGCCAATGTCGTCCTCGATTAAAACTCTGATCAGTCGAATGCTCGCACGCCAGCTATGCCTCTCTTCCTCTTCTTCTTCTTTCTCTCTTTCTCGTCTATCCGCTTCGCTCATTCCTCTCCTGACCCAGCTCTGCATGTTTCTGAAATTGGAAAAATACTGGTGACTAACGTTTTCTTGTTTCGGGTAATTAATTGAATCGCCAACACTCGTGCTCGCTTTAGGAAATTCAATTCAGCAAGAAAAATTAATCGAAAGCATGCTCGTGTCAAGATGACATTTATAAAATTCAATTTCAATTGAAAATTTGATTAACATTGATTCTTAAAACAATCGAAAAGTAATGTTCAAAGAAGATAGGCAATAAACGAGATTAAGCCTAATAGAAACAAACGAGTAAAAGAAGAAACGATAGATTGCGATGCAAAAACAAACAGGAGATTTTCGAGTTGAACGAAGATACAGTTTGGCGCGAGAGTTGGCTAGCTCGGTAAGAATCCCCGACCACGCCAAGAATTAGTTCAGGATTAACTGGTACGGCTTCTAGGTGATTATTGGAGCTTTGCCAGTTGGAAGACGATAAGACCCTGTTAATCAGCCTGCCTCCTTATACATCTCTTTTACAGTTTCTTTATCTTTTGACCCTTCGCTCCCACTTTCTATTCAGACTTTCAATTTTTTTGCGAATAATTTAAGTGCAATTTTCAATATCTGGAATACTTTCAGTATCTGGAATTTTTTCAGTTAAATGAACTGAACTGATTTTAAAATCGAACAATTGAATGCATATTTATCTCATTTGTTAAAATTCATACAAGACACGCTTATTCGCGATTTGTCCGTACATAATGAAGTTCTTGAACCGAGAATAAATTTATTCTTTCTCGTTTCCCACCTCCTCCCAATATACCGAGACTCATCCTATTTGTCCTCGTTTATATTCGGCAAAATCTACTACCCGGCAGAAGGTACACACTCGACATTAATCCAAAAGGATGGCAAATGCTTTTTTTTCATTCTGTCGGATAGCGAAGCTCCGTCGGCTGCTCGTTCATATCCTGCGAGTGACGAGGGACGAGAGGGGTAGGTCAATTGCAATGAGGGCTCGAATTGCTAGAGGCGCTGGCACGACGACACGGGCCACGCATAACTGCGGCGGCACTACACTCGGCACGTGACCCGCAACCCAACATCTTCGACGATCCCATTGTATTTGCGCGCAGATGTGCCCCAAACCTGCGAGAGAGAGAAAAACAGAGAGAGAGATGTATATACAATCGCTTATGCGGACGAGAGAAAAAAAAAGGGGGAAAAGAAAATTTGTGAAAGACTGACGCGCAACCTTATGTCTGCCTCTCTGTGTTTGGATTCCGAATTAAGTAATCGAGTATAAATAACTTCCACCCCAATAGGTGAATAAATAGAGTCACATTTGGGTTTGCGCCGCCGAGGAAAAACACTTCAACGGATTGGGAAAGCTGGTTATATACCGAGTGGCGTGGCAAAAGGGGATAAACTGATTAACATTGGGCGCTGCTGGACTGCTAGCTAAGTGTGTATTGCGGCGCATGGGAAATATTTGATCAAACAACAATTTATGGCTATTCACCGAGCTAAAAGCAATGCAGGTTACCCAGATTTTCATCTCATTTGCAACTACTTCAACGTTATTATGTTTTTACTCTGTTTTTTATGCGGATAAAATATCGCTGAAGTTTTTCTTCGAAAAGCACCATAATTCACGTTCGGCATTAATTCTCGAGAGTTAACTAGAGAGTAAAAATTCGGATCACGTTGAAGCTTCAGCGAAAACTCCCCTCTCCCTCTCTTCTCTGGAGTGCCATGAAACATCGAAAAATATATACGCTCCACTTTGGGCTTCCCTGCTTTTTCTGTCAAGATAGCACGGATCGAAATTCGCCAACCCACACACACACACACACAGTCTCTTGCGCATCGATTCTGTCCGCGTCGTAAATTGCATTTTCTGCCTTTAAAACCGTCTCCCGCCCGCGATACACAACGAGGGTAAAAAGCAGCTCACTCTCTCGCAAGAATCCCAAGAAAGAGGGAGAGAGAGAGAGCTCACAACCCATGGAGACAATTTAATTCTGATGGCAATAACTAACCTCCCTTCGTCTTCTGCCAGAACGCTCGTGAACGGTTATCGAACTACCTTTTGCTCTACGAAGGAATCTTCGTGGCTCTTTTTCTTTTCTTTTTTTTTCTCTTGTGTGTGTTTGTATCTGCCGAGAAGATACGACCTTGAGTAAACATCCATAAATTACGTATTAAAAGGATGACGCAAACCTTTCCACGGAATTGTTGTTGCGCGCCGTAATATGATTATTTTCTTCAAATAACGTTAATCCGACTTTTTACACTTTTACACGTAGTTTCACCTATATAATTAATCTATCAATTTGGAGAGGCGTTATTTGTTTATTTTGTGTACCATATCGCAACATAAAAATTAATTTAAGACTCACTGACACATTTTTGCCGTAAACCAGATATAAACACGTCTAATCGGGACAAGCAGCAATTTACTCTACGCTGATATATA
>JAWWMK010000032.1:386037-403312 GCA_035047105.1 Galeopsomyia nigrocyanea | reverse complement strand
TATATATACACGGTTCAGACGGAGAGAAAGAGAAAGAGAGACTCAAAGGAAATAACTACCCTGAACATTATCTGCACGCACTTTTCCACGATATATTGATTGTTTCGGCACTAAAGCTGTCGCGAATGTGTCCCGGCGAAAAAATACAGGCAATTTTCTACTGCTGCCGACATGCTATATACTCGCAAGCTTTCTCTCCAGCACATACCATCGCCCCTATTTTATTTCACCCCTCTGCATAGTTGTCTCTCCCGTCTTTCCTCCTTTTTTCACATCCTTCTTTGACGGTGAGTCTCTCTCTCTCTCTCTCTCTCTTTCTCTTTTTGGTCCACCTTAATCGAGTCGCAAAATCAACGGTGCTAGCCATTCTCATATGTCTGTCTGATGTTGGTGCTATATACCCTTTTGGTTTGCGTTTCAACTCGTTTCCTCATCTTGAAACTGTCGAATCCTTGAGCACACAATAAAGGATGCCTTTTCTTTTTTCCACTTGCGTTTATTGCTTTTAAATTTGATGCCAGGCAGACGCTGTCATGATAAAAAAAATTCGCAGTTAAAGTGAAAACTTAAATTAATTGTAATGATACCTATATCGAAGATTCTCAAACCCAAATCAAATTAGAAGTCCGTCGATCACCCGCGAGTAATCGACAAAAGGTATAAGGTTAATCGAACGACGAGTTTACTCGACAAATAATCGTCGTAGCGAGCTTCGGTAAATAAGGACCCTCTTCTGTCCCTCCCGATTTGCGGCGATTCGCGCGCTCGTGTATGCATGACGTCGAGTGACGCATACACGTCGCGGTACATTTAACCCGCATGCAACAAATAAAATCGCAGTAGTCGTCCTCGTCGTATGCTTGTCCCGTGTAAACACAAATAAAACAGCGCGCAAGCCGCGGATTGATCAACAGCCAAAGCGAAGCCGAGGGTTAAATCCGCTTAAACTCGCGCAAAGAAAGCCACCGAATTCGCGACTCGTTGAGCAAAGCGCAAAGCATAATATAATACGCAAATTGAGAGTGAGAGAGAGAGAGAGAGAGGCGTGGTATTCCTCTCCACGGATCGTGCTTCCCACTATATATATACCTGTACAGTCGGCTGAGCCGAAACAAAACATTGATTAAGGCCTCGACACTCGCGCGCGGTGATTGACATTTCTGCTGCGCGTGGACACACACATCTGCCCCAGCAATATTGTATGCCGCTGCTGCTGCTACAACAGTGCGCCCGTATTGCGCTCTTGCCGCGCCATATGCGAGATGCGTGTATATGCAAACCGCGTTTCCTATACTACACTGCCAAGGTACACTGTACACACCCTGACGCGAGCTCAACTATTTATTGCAAATAGCCTCTTACCCTTGTTGCACGCGAGGAAGTAGCCTTTTGTTTTTGCTCGTGCTACATTTTAATTTCCGTGCAAGTCCTACAATAAGTCGCACGAGGGTCATGGAATAATAAATAGTTATTTGAAATTCCATGTTGTGAAGTGTTAATGAATAAATTAATTGATCATCTTTCGTCACTCTCGTGAAACGTACGAGTATATGACGAAATCCTTAAAAAATAAAACACACTTTTCTGGGGTCTAGAATGGCAAAAATTTTTTTTGATGCTAAGGCTTCCGGACCTTTTTCCTCTTCTTTTTGAAGGTATATAGTGTCGGAAAATACTCGTGAACATTGGAAAAGTCTGCAGGAACTACTTTTTCGGCATTTTCCCATTATAATCAAATGGGCTTTTCTCACAGAAAATAGGCAAAAAACGGCATTTCTTCAAATATTGATTTCTCGGCTTCTAAGACCGCTAGAAACATTTTTGACCAATCAAAATGATCGCAAAAAAGAAGGCCTTTACGCAGAAAAAAGTTTCATTCAAAAATAATTATCCGGTGACAAGTTATCAAAAAAATGGCAAAATAATTAAATTTTTAGTTTGTTATTAATATCGGGAAAGTGCTGAAAAAATATAGTTCCCGAGGATTTTTCCAATGTTCACGAGCACTTTCCGATACTATATACCTTCTAAAAGAACAGGAAAAAGGTCCAGAAGCTTAGCATTAAAAAATTTTTTTGCCATTCTAGACCCCAGAAAAGTGTTTTTTTAAGGATTTCGTCAAGTGGAAGAAAGTTCGATACTTCTCTTTTTTTTTACACTTGCAAAATTCGCATCACTCACGTATGCAAAATTACTCTCTCTCTTTTTTCCTCACTGCTGAAAATACCTACATTGTTTTGCATCCCATTTGGCCATGCCAACTAACTCGGCGAGAGTTTCAGTACTTGTAGCGACTCTTGGCCGCGCCCCTAGTGTATATAAGCCTCTCTCCACACTGCTGCTTCTTAGCCTCGAGAGAAGTACATAATCCTGGAGGCCTAATAACATATTCCTCTAGGGAAGCGAGATGAAGGGAAAAGGTGGTGACCGAGGGAAACTCCCCCTCTCTCTCTCTACAGTGAGGAGGAACGAAGAAGTCAGGTGCGAGGGTTACTACTGAGACACTGCGTGAATCCGCGAGGCACGAGCGCGCGCACACGCTGTTTCACCCCTCGTTCAGCGAAAGAAAGCTCACCCTTCTTTTTTTTTTCTTATACACTTGGCCTACCGATCCAATTTCGCTGAAACGCCACGCGGAAAATATTCTGCGTGCTTAGTGAACTGCGGCTTTATTCAGGTTGTAAAATCTTTCGGTAATGGAGATTATAATAATTATTATTTTCTTGAATTCAAAGTAATTAATGTATGACGTTTTTCAAATCGAAAATTAAAATTTTCATTACTTGCGAAAGAAAAACTCATAGTCGACACGTATAAATGTTAAGGAGATTGAAAGCGATACTCAATAGAAAAAGTGTCGCGGAATAACTTTCAGCGTAAGAATAAACTCAGAGGAAAGATCCTCATTATCATATAAAGTAGCTCATTTAAAATCTCGAAATTACCCAATTGGCGATCCTAATGCGACCGCAATAAACATAAGAAAGCCACTGTTTTGCAAGGAAATTCGAATCATCAGTCTCGCTCTTTTTTTTTCTTCTCTACGCTCCTTATTTTTTCTCTTTCTCTCTCACTCTTGCCCTCCGCCTCTTCCCATTTGTACCACTATGCGCGCAATTCCGCGGGGTGGAGGCAAAAAAAAAAAAAGTTGCGTAAAAATTGCAAAGCGCCAGGGCGTCCGACAATCCCGGAGATTTATTCCGCAAGCGTGTTGCCTGATTAACATTCCTGCGCTCGCGCGCTCATGCCGAGGTGGTTGCTGCTGCTGCGAAGAAGAAAAGAGCGTGGTCTCTTATATATACCGCGCGTAGCACTCGAGCGTTCGTTAATTTGATGGCTTGTTTCCCACCTCGTTAGGGTCTCTCCTGCTTTCACACAACCCCTCTGCGAAGCAAGAAAAAAAAATAGAAGAAATATTGCAAGCGAGCGAGAGGAAGGAAAAAAAAATCGTACGTACTTTCATTTTCGTACAACACGACTATTTTTGACACAGATTTTACACTAGTGCTCCGTACTGTTGTTCCATATCGCTGAATCGCGATTGTCCATGTACTCTACTAGTGCATTCTTTAGCTCCTTAAAGCTTTCAGAGATGTGTATACGAGGCTCCCCTTCTAAGCGTATTTCCCCGGAGGATACTCTTTTTTTCTCTCTCTCGTACTCCACCCCTCCGCGAATACACGTCATCCGCAGTGAGAGGATGAGAAAGCACACCGGCACTGTCTATACGTACGTATACATGTGCGAGATTAAAGACCACTCTTAAGATCTTCTTTACGTTCGTTTCATATTCGTTGATGGCTGTACGATATAGCATTACTCCCGAGACCTTGTGTGTTTATACATGCGTGTTATAAGTTTTAACTCTCTGCGCTCGGATCTTTTACATTTGTCGATGTTATATATTTTTTTTTCTCTGTTTGCTGCCGTCGATGCCATCTACGGTGTAATTTATTTTGACTTTAGTTTCAGTTTTTGAAATGGATATCGTTGTGAATTAGTGTACGTATTTACTTGCTACGTGGCGTTTCATTTCATGGTATTGTTGAATAAAGTTGTTGGGTAATTGTTAAAAGATCAAAGTTTGATCGATTTTGTAAGGTTTCTCGTAAACGCTAATATTTCTTTTATATTTCTAAAATTTTTGAATTACGATGATGTCTTTTTATTCAATCGATCCCTGAATGTTGTCAAATAAATACATTATTCAAGTAAATCGTGCAATGACAATATCCATATTATCAAAATATGTTAAACTCAATTGAATTTTGAAAAAACTTCCGATAAAAAAGAAATTGAATCGCACAGTAATTTCGATAGCTGTAATACGATTATAATTGAAAACAATAAAACGATCGAACACAAATCAAAATATTAAGTGTACATACGATTGAATTTTTCAGTTACAATGCTGTAACTACGGGAGAAAGAAAAATTTGGCTTGAATTTTTTTAAGCAACTCTCACGGAATAAAAAGCCGTAGAAGCGCGAGGGCACACTCGTAAAAGCATAGCAGCGCCCGACGGCGAGCTTTCTTTTTTTTTTTTTTCAGTCCGTTAACAACCTGTCGATTGAACAGGCGAGCGCACGCGCGCGCACCGTTCGAGAATCCAGACAGAACACGTCGGCTGTAAATTGATTAACGAGAACCCGATGCCCCGGTACAATGCTCAAAAACGTGCAGAGCGGGCGCACATACAAAAGATATACGTACATTGGGCGTTAGTCTTTTTATTTTTATTTCTCCTCCTCGAGCCCAAGCGCGCGTTCCTCGTCCGCGCGCGTGGAGCTTTTTTTTACAGTTAGAATCAACACGAGTTCCGAAGCCTTTTTTTTCACTCGCTCGGCCATCTCCCTATTGTGTGCGCGAATTACACGCTCCATACGCGGGCGAGCGGAGAAGTGTATCAATGCGAGAGCCAGGTGAACGAAAAAAATTGAAAAAATAGAACGCTGTAGAGGAAGGCAAAGAGAAAGAGCGAAAGAGAGGGAGGCCCTATAGTGAACAAGCGCGCGCCACACTGCATTCCATTTTGTTTTCCAGCACACTTGTCTCTCTCTCTCTCTCTCTTTCCCTCTTTCTCTTTCTCGTCCATCTCGCTAATGGAATTGGGAAGCCGGCCGACGACTGCCCTCTGTACACGTGTGTACACTGCGCCTGGCTAGATCGCGAGATACAAAAAAAAGTAGCAATCCGCCGAGAGAGAGAGAGAGAGAGAGAGAGACCGAAAGAGCGTAGAACGGGGAAAAAAGTTAGCCGATGATTCGCTGGGGCGTAAACGCGCGCCCGCGCGCCCTCGTCACCGACAGATAGAAGAAAAAGAGAGGACGAGAGAGAGAGAGAGAGAGAAGAGAGCAGCTCGACAGACGTCGATTTATATTTATTAGCGATTCGTTAACCCTCGCGTGTGTTTGCCTATCCCGATTGGAGAGATGAGCCTGACTTTTCGTGCAATCTCCCCAACCCCTCGTGCCTTTTCCTGGATCGTTCTTTTTTTTTTCTCTCTCTCTTTTCTGTTCCTCTCTTGTGCGAAATTTTTCATCAACGGTAATGAAATAGGAAATAAAATCAAGCTCTTGCTCTTCTACTGGAAATGAATTAATGCGATTACTTGTTTTCAGGTTAGTTGAACTTTATGCAGTTGAGCTTGCAAGCACCGTAAGTATTATCATGATTTTATTACACAGCTATTATTGTCATGATACTGATGACGTCAAATTTTCTTATACTTTTTTATGAGACTTTCTCTTTTTTTTAGAAATGCCCTTTTTTTAAATCTGGGGTAAAAAAATCTTTCATAGTGCATCGACCCTGCCGACCGCATAGACAGGATAAATCCGTATTTATGACCGCGCGCAGTTGGTAGAGTAAAGCTTATCAAATACCAGATAATCAATGCATACCAATTTTCTATTAACATACGGTATTTCATTTGCACATACCTAACAAAATTAACTTCACCCCAGTGTAAATCTCCCCCATGCATCGCAAGATCAAAAAAAAATTACTCTTAATCCTCAGTATCCACGTAATGAAAAAAAAGAGAAAAAAACTAGGGTGGTATCCAGTAGCTGGTGCAACGAGTAACAAGTCGTCCCTGATTTTTTTTTGTTCTCTCTCTCTTTCGCTTTCATTCCAAGGATCATTGCTTGGGACGCGTATGCGCGTCGACGATTGCTTATACACAAGGTGGCAACGTTAATCCGAGAGCGAGCGCCACATGTTCTCGCGCGTACGTACGCGCTATAGCGCGAGGGGCCCGCATGGCTTGCGAGGATTTATCGGCAGCGCTAAATCATATTTCTCGAATAAAAGTATAAGCAAGCTAGAGAGATATATATCGACGTGGCGCTCGTGCCTGTGTGTACGTGAATCGAATCGCTAAGCCTTTAGTGCTAAGTGCCTGCCACTTTTTTCCTCTCTCTCTGCACGACGACGACGACAGCGTGCAGCGGTACAGAGAAATCACGGGGAAGGCTGTGATTCAACGTGTTGAACATATTGGAAGGTAAGGTGCGGAGAAAAAAAGGGGAGGCAACAGGCAACGTCGTACAGTCCGTCATAATGATTTTGGGAAATGCGACAATACGACTGAGCGGAGAGAGAAACTTTATGAGAGAGAGAGAGAGAGTGCGCGACTGCGAAATGGGGTAAAACCGAGAAAGGATATGGGCTAACGTTGGGGTGCCAAGTTTTAACGCAGGGAAAACAAACTCCACGCGTAATGCACCCCTCGATGGGTCATTTAGAAATAATAATTGTGCGCGTTTCGATAAATTTCCGCTTTTGTGTGCTCGCTGGCGCGCACTTTTCCCTTTGAACTTGAAATGATGATTTATCACTGGTTATTCCGATGAGATATCGCGGTCATAAAAATCCTAAAGTTTCCGAATATGAGAGCGATGCAATACTAATTTTCAACTCCGTAGGGGATGAAGTTGAGAAATCGCCTGTGGCAAATCGATTGTATGTTGAATTCGTAATTTTTATCGTTGTTCTTTCGGGAAATTGGATCGATTATTATACCGATAAAAATTAAAAGGATTCATGAATCATTATTTTTTTATCGAATAGGCTATGGATGTAAAATCATCTTTGTATAATTTGGTACAATCCGATCGACTTAACATATTGAATTGGATAATTTATTGTAATTAATAATTTAACGTGTTTGAAGTATAGCACCCCTCCATGGTATAAATATATCTTGATTAGCGATCAGCTGAGGGCTCAGCTGATCGCTAATCAAGATATAATAATTTAACTGTCTATTTGAATTGATATACTGCATCACTTTCAACGATTTTTCAGATTAATACTGAGCTTTCTCACTTTCCCATTCATTAAAATAAGAGTTTTTACGTTTTTTATGAAACAAATACCATGTCAACAATAGTTACGTGCTCAAACAAAAGAAATGCTGAAACTACTTTTTATTTGATTTATGTAAAACAAAATTGTAAAATAGAAATATTTTTATATATTTATTTATCCTCTTTTAAAACGTCAGTAGTCGAATGTTGTGAAGCATTTAATGAATTCAAGCTATGAATCGACATTTTATAATTGTCTACAATTTTCAGTAAAAAGAGGTTGTTATTGACACATGGCAGTTCAGTAAGTCAAAAGAAAATTTGAAGAAAAGTTTCAGTTCTCAAAATTTATTAACTTTATGCTAAATCTCGTTACATACTTTCATTGTTTACATCGTATTAATAACTGAAAGCGAGCTTTATCAGTATAACAAGAATAAAGTTCTACAAAGTCCTATCCAAGAAGTATGAAACTAAAAATGTGTATGAATTTTTATTTTTCATGTAGCATTGCAAATTTGTAAAAATTAAAATCTAAAATCTGATCTTCAAATAGTCATTTTTGTCTAAATCGTTTTTATAAATGTTTTTATATGTAATATTTGATTATATAAGTAATTCCTGGAAGAAAAAGCAACAGCTACTTCAAATCATCTAGTATAGCATAAAAAGGGCGAGCGAGTATAACTTTCCATCAAATTGCAACATAAACTTGAATTTTCTATGGTCTCCTTTTTTTTTTTTTTGCTCGTCCTTGTCAGCCTCTCCCTGTGCTTTGCTATTATTGTGATTATCGGGACTGTAACGCGTTGCCACGTGCAGCAGCTTTTGCGGTAGGGAGCCGCGGCGAGTAGTGTGTGTATGCGTATGTGCAATACACATCTATAGAAAGATAGTATACGCGTGGATCCGAATGGGGACAGTTTTTCCTGACCTCAAAGGGAACGAAACGCGCGAATGCTCCAAACGGTTTCTTCGCCCTTTTTTCGCGCGCACGATCTCTTTCGACACGCTTCGCTCGCCGCCTTTTGTCGAAAAAGACAAGGATTTTTGGGAAAAACTCACGCTACGCACTTTAATGTTATTGTTATTGACGTTCTTTACGATGACTTTAATGACTTTAATTCGAATTGAATATGTAACGCTAATATTTTATGAATAATATTGGCATTCCCAATGTTTTTTTCTTTCTTTCGGAGGGGAGAAAAACGCTCGTTTCAAGCTTTAAAAGTATCATTTCAACGTGACAAATACGAAATAAAGGAAACCGCAAAATCGATTTCGGTTTCTCTACGATCCATTAAATTCGACAATTACGCCCAAATGGCTTTGCATTATTTTAGGGAACTAGGTCACACAAAACTTATTGAAGAAACGAATATGTCCAAAAATATATAAGAAACAATTATTTAAAATATTTTCTAAACTATTCGAATTTGTAATACATGCTCATCATTATTGAGTAATAATTTTTCGAATATATTACTTCATAGCGAGAGCAATGGATCTGTCAAGTCCAGCTGCACATCTCGAACGAATGAGTGACGAAAAGAAAAAAAAAACCGAGTAAACAGGAAAAGTTGAAGTACGGGCGCGTAATGACGTGACTGTTATTGTGCTCAGTGAATGAAAGTGCACGTGAATAATAGTTAAATGACTGGCGACGGTAGTCGAGGAAATAAGCGTCGAAAATTGTCGAGGCAGGCACTCGAATGCTCAGCCATCCCTTTCATAACGAGCGCGTTGGATGGCCAGATTGGAGAACGGTCGTTAATCGGCGTTGATCCACTCGAATCGCTATATAGTCGAGCAGAGCAGCGAGGAGAGAGCGAGTGGGCTTGGGTGGTTTGCCTCTCGAAAATCTTGGATATAGCTTCGCCCATAGGTACACATACACACATACAGTGGCAGCGGCTGTGAAGCTGGCCGTAAACGTCAGCTGTTTCCAGGCCGTTTGGTATTTCGCCATGCGCATAAATATCGCGCGAGGCCAGCAGCAGCCGAATTCGTGCGACAATCGGCCCCTTGTAATTACCTGCACGACGCAAGCCGATTCTGCGTGAAAGCCCTCTCCTCGCCACGAGCAATTAAAGCGAGCTGCACACGCTACACTGCTGTGGCGACGGAGGCGACGGCGGCGGCGGCAGCAGCTTGCACGACCAACGCAGATTCGTTCCACCTCAAACCGCGCGCCACCTCGCCGCCGCACGACCAAGGCCCCTCCAGCATCTTGACGCTGTTCAAGCAAAACTTCACGTAGAAACTCGACCAGCGAGCGACCCCCTTACCCGACAACTTCTCTCGCTTCTCTAATTGTAAGTAGAATCCTATGATTGCTGTGAAATCATGTTTGCCCTTTTGCTATAGTTTTTCAATTTTTACATTTCAAAGTTATTTTATAAACTTTCAAGCTTTTTCGCTAATGAACAATGATAGTGTTTATAACGTTATATCTTGTTCGACTGAGATTTATACCAAATTTCATTGGAATTAAATTGAGAAAATTTAATATTTATACAGGAAATTGTAAAACATATTGGCATTTCGAAACCTATTCAACATTTATTTTCAAACAATTATTATTGAAGTAAAGAAGAATATATAAGAAACAAAAGTAACTTTCAAATACTTGGAGATCACCGCATATTTTTCGACCACCTATTGAGGCGATTGGTAACCTTTTAAATTCAATATTTCAAACTGAACGTAGTTATGAGTAAATTCAACAGAACCTTTCAAAGTTTAACTTTTATTTTGCATCATTATTATTTAACCATTCAGTAGACAAGCAAATGTTTCTTTTTTTTTGCAAAAACTTGTCATTTATCAAATATAAACCAACCAACCTCCAGAGACCTGCCATATTTCTATCTAGAAGCTTATACGAAGAGAGAAAAAAAATGTCAATTCATCTCCGGAAAATCCACTCCAATCATGTACGAAATTTGTCGTACAAGCCATTATGTCCAGAGAAAGAGAAAAAAAAAAGTAAACTACCAATTTCTCGGACTATTTACCTCGAATCCCTGGCACCAGTATACAGCTAGGTCGCTCTACCCTCCGACGTTTTTTTTCTCTGTTGCCACTGCCACTCCTGTTTACCGAATCAGGCGCACTTGTTACAAGGAAGACATACGGCCAATGCATAAATGGGCGTATCACCCATATAGACCCTCTAGATATTCCGGCGTTTCGCTGGTGATCGGATCGCATGATGAATTTGCCAGTCGCCCTGCCACGCTTTCTCTCTCTCTCTCTCTGCTTCATCGGATTAATTTCCCGGAAAACGTATCGCGATCAGCGTCCACCCAGTGATATACTGATTCATTCCCAACTTACGTATGCGTACGTCCGTGGCCGAATTCCAGGATCACCCTCGGCCTAGCGCTTTTTCGATTGGCACAGAGATGCACAGATAGATAGCGAGCCAGAATCGAGGGGATGTAGATATATATCTCGGCAGTGTTTCATTTTTTTTTTCTCTCTCTCTCCCATGTCATTCGTGAATTGTATGTATATAATACAAGCTTAGCCGAGGGTGCGGAGGTGTACGACACATTTTTCATGTTTTGATTTTTCAATCTCGTCCAGTGTCTATACATTTGAGAGGGCTGCCATTCGTTTGCTAGCCACTATTTTTTTTTATTTTGTATTGGAACACAGCGGTTTTTTAATAGATGGCGTTGCATAAACCGCTTATGTATTGAATAATTTCGCTTTATAAAAAGTTTTTAGATTAGAATCAAGTCATAGTTTCACAAGAGTTTCATGGTTTCATGAATAATGGTTTCATGGTTTCATTACTAATTTACATTTAATTTGTCACATAAAACTTTATATGTTTGTAAAAGCTGAAGCGACAGAAATCAAATTAAAAACTCATACTCAATAAATATTTCTTGAAATTAAAACAATCTGACTTCGATATCATAATTACATCGTTTCTAAGACCACCAGCGCATCATTTTTCCTTTTTCCCCCTAAAAATTGAGGTTGTAACATCTCGTTCCGCTTCCTTATTCCTCTACTTCGTTTCTTAAGATCCTAACGCTGTAGAACCTTGAGGGTCGTTTCCAAGCGAGAAATTATTATATACATTTTTAATGGCCACACGCATGGGCTGTTTACTACTCGGCGTTTTCGGCTTTCACGATATAGGCGGAAAATGCGTCAAAAGCACGGTCTGTGCGCCTCCTTATCCGTTTTTCTTTTTTTTTCCGTCTCTCGTTCTTCTTCATTCTCCTTGTCACAATCCCGTCAGCTTGGCTCTCCTTCATTCTCCCTTCAATGTGTTCACTCTCGACTCATCTTTTCAAATACACGTTCACTCTTCACGTCGCTTTTGAACGTCTTTCTTTCGCTTCTTTCACGAACTTCTCCCCCTTGCTATATAGGGATTCATCCACTGTCTCATCCCACTCTGTTATTACCTTCACGTTTGGCTGTGCTTTTAAATTTTTTTCCCTTTTTTCGCGCGTTACGTTTACTACTATCGTATATATATATACGGTCTTCATTTACTTTTTTCCTTGCATGCTAATCCAATGTAGAGTGTTATGAATTTTTACACATGATTCATGGGCATGATAGTTTAACGTTTCCAACATTATAGAGACTATTTTTATTTTCCAAATACAATATGTTATCTGAAGTAGCAAATATTTCTGAATTATTTTTTACGAAATAGATTAGCAAAGTGCGAGTAATAATACAATTACAATACTATAGATGGCTAAGAGAATTTTCAAGATTAAAAGATAAATGATAAGATAAACTTTATAAAACCTATTGTGATCAATTCATTATGAACGAAAAAATGGTTCAATCGACCCTTGGTAATAATTGAACAATCTGGATCAAAATGGAAAAAGCAGAATACACTCTCTACACTTTAGCAAATTGAGATACCGTTCTTTGAGATTTGAATGTTCCATATATATTATTACGTTCATGTAAATATTGCTCTACAGCACAATAAAAACCAGCTTGAAGATTGCAAACAAAGTCGAGAACGCACAAAAGTTTCTCTTTTTTCCCTCGTTCTCATATTTTCCCGTCCGTTTCGTCTTACGCGTTTTTCCTAATTCCAGCGTGCTCGATTCCGTCTCGTCGATTTTCCACCTTTATGTGATACGTTACGCCACAGCAGCAGCGATCTTTGTCTTCTTGTCCACTGAAAAATTCGCTGCATCATAAAATACTTGTGTGTGTGTGTGTGTGTATGTGTGCGCGTGGAGAAGCTTGGGGTGCAATAATCGTGGTTCGTAAAGTTTGGCTAAATGTTACGGTGTTGTTGCTGCTGCTGCGATGGAAGAAACTGGAGAAGGGAAAAAAGGTGCTATATACGCGAAGCGCGGCAGGAGACAAAAACGAAGGAAATTACGATACGACCGTGGGGAGGGCTTTTCCATTCTCTCTTTCTCCCTTGCTCTGCCTCAGCTTGAATTTCCATATTTATACGGCGTACAATGCTTTTTCGAATTCGCCTATCAAAGCTTGCGCTCACGCTTCCTTACAGCGATATATATTCGTACGTAAAACTTATGAAGCGTGGTATTAAAATTTCTTTCTTTTTTTATGCGTGTGACAATAAAAGCAAAAATCTACTGTAACATTTTCTAATTTATATGCTAATTTTGATCTAAAAAGGATATAATTTTTATTGTTTCATTTATCGTACGCTATACAGCACGAAAAATTATTACCACCAAAAGTTAATTATTGCGGTTCTACAATGAAAGAAATATAAACTTCGTCGTTGTGCAATTCTCCACATTGGCTGCGAAATCAAATTGGCGTTAGGAAATTTATTATATAAATGTCAAGAAAACCGCAAGACAGAAACAATGAGCCGAAAAAGTATAGGACAATACTGTACGCCGGGCAATGGAGCGCGTCTATATATACTAAATCAATACGTAAAATTGTCAGAAAGCAACCAGCGATATCCTTAACACAGCGTTAACAATGGTACAATAGCCAAGGATAATTGCAGCGCTGCTCTCTCGGAACGATACTCAAGTGGTAATTAAAAACCAATCGAGGTTTCAAAGCGCGAAATCTCCTCTGGCTGCATTTCTTCTTCTTCTCCTCCTACTCCCACGTCAGATGTGCTCTAAAGTCTCGCGCGCCCGCGCGCGCGTGTATCGACATAATGGCACCGCATCAGATACGTTTGTGCGCCTAAAAATGCCTATCTCTCACCTGAGCCATTTCGTGATTTACATCGCACATCACAGCAGAGCGAGCGCTCGTCTCGTCTTTTGAGAACGAATATACGACGATGAATCGATAACATTATGTTCGCTGGCTCACGAATCTATAGAAGAGGACCAGAACACGCGCATGTCGAGGAATATTAAATCGTGAGAATCTGAACGATTAGTACGATCGGGCCATACTTTGAATCGTCCACTGTTTTTTTTTTTTTTTTTGCCAAGATTGCTAGATTCTGTTTATATTGTCGTTTATTTATTATATTTGGTAGTTTGTAAAAGATTCTGAAAGGCAAATTAAAGGATATGTAATTTTGTTCATTAATTTACTTCAATGAAGTATCCAATTTTTTTTACAGTAAACAGTTAGTCAAATAACCTTTTACCACAAAACTACCAATTGAAGAGATTCAACAAATACTACTAATTTCAAATACGAATAAACGAAAATAAATAGTATCGATATAATTTCCTCGTATTATAGAAAAGAAGCTCCATCTGTTAAAGGAGAATGAAGTTCTAAACACTATATTCGCATATTGAGCACATAGTTTTATAATTCACTTTCTTTCGCTGCGAAACTAATAATCATAAGACATGAATCACTCGTACACAAAAAAAAATAATATTTTTGATATCATTCAAATTTACGTGCTATTTTTTTTTTTTCCATTCATTGAAAATAACAATTAAAATTAATATATTTTTTCGAATAGTTCGCGTTATTATTTCGTCCAAGGTACGATCTGATTTTTAATGCGCTGTCAGCTGGTATACTCTTCAGCTGATCGTGTATGATTGTTTAGGCTCGTTTCATCGCCTGAACGATATCAATCTCGGCATCTCTCGATACACCTCCGCACAGAGTAGAGAGTGAGAGCGAGCAGCCTTTAGAGTGCCCGGTGTGCCGCGTATAGGCCATTTAAATAGCCCTGAAGCCAGCTGTCATGTATGTTCCGTACATAACACAGAAAAACCGAGCCGGCAGTATCCAGCTAAGAGCACGCACACTCTCAGACAATAGCTACTCCTCGTGTAGTATCCCTGTTTCGTCACCCGCTAGAGCTTTGCTTTTTAACAGCCGTCAGCGGAACGTTTGTGTGTATGTGAGAGAGAGCACACGAGTGCTCCAAAGACCCAAAGGCTCTCTCTCTCTTTCGTGCTCGTAAACCTGCCACATGTCCCGCCAGTGGGACGCGTTTATTCAACGCGAAATAATGAAAAAAACGACAGAGCGAGACGAGAGAGCAGAAGAGAGAAAAAAAAAATGAAAAGCAGAATAGCAGGGTGTGTACGAGGGTACGCGCAGAAAAAAAATGCCGAATGCTGATTGCACTGGAAATATGAAGCAGGACGCGCGTTTTGTGTGACGAGTGGCGGATGATAAAAAAAAAATATCGTACGCGGAAAATTGCGTGGAAAAGAATCGAATTGGAATTGTAAATTAAATGATGCCTAGCATATATCCCATTCAGAGAGGGAGAGAAGAGCTACGAGACAAAGCACGGGGCTTTTAGCGGAAAAATGGAAAATGCAGTTGTTAAACGAGCGTGAAATCGTTCAAATTTTCAACGCGCTATACAAGACAACACACAAACACGTGCATTCGTGTATCCCATGTTTTGTTGTCTTTCTAGTTTATGTTTGAAGCAGCTTTTTTTTTGGTCGATTCGGTGGCACGCGTGATAAATCGAGGCAGTCCACAAATGTGTGAATCGAACAATGCATCTCGTGCCCTCGTATATATATGTTTTCTTTTGTGCATATGCATAAATAAAATGCAAATAAAATAAAAGGGAACGTACTCGCGGTGGCATGCAGTTATGTCAAAAGGAAACATGCCCTTTGTCATCGAGTCTGACGCATGACCGATGTGTAAACTTTATTATGGACGCCTCCTTTTCGCGCGCATGCCGATCATTTTTTCCAGTGAGCTGTTTAAAGTTTCATTAACGACGTCTGACAGTGACAAATTTTTTAATTGATTCTAAATTTTCAGATGATTTATTGTTCCTTTTATAAAATAAATTAAAGTTCTTTGAAAAAAAATTGCGTATGCATTCTGATTGCGAATGAAGGTATAAGGCTTCTTTTTGATAACAGTCGACCTCTTCTTATAAATAGATTCCATAGTCAGCGATCGCAAAAAGAGCCGGGGAGAAAAAAGACGAGCTAGCATCTTTTGCCTTGCGGCGTCTTTGCTTTATATAAAAGTCTCCGATGGACGTGTATACACAAGAATTTTTAATATCGCATTTTTGACAGGGTTCGTTTTATACGTGTACCCATTTCTTCTGGATTTCATTGTATACTTGAATTTTTTTGAAAATAATTAAAAGTCTTAAATTTCGAATGTACATATATTATTGCATATGAGGAAATCACTATGTATTCTACACAAGAAAATCGTATATATAATGAACGACAAGAATATATTCAAAATTTATAATTTGAGTTACTTCAAAAATTATTCATGCAGGAAAATAATTTGCTTGGGCACAATTTTCAATATTCAATATGTGAGTAAAATTAACAGTAAATTTCGTTGTATGAAAAGAGCAAGGAAAAATTATTATTTTTTTATTTACACTTCAATTATTCCAATAATATATAATGAACGACAAAAATGTATGCAAAATTTATAATTTGAGTTACTTCAAAAATTATTCATGCAGAAAATTAATTCGCTTGGGCAAGAATCTTTTCATTAATCAATATATGGGTTTTAATTTTTATTTAAACTTTAATTATTCTTGTAACATTTAATTTATGAAAAATTATAAGACAAAATATGAATGCACCATGCCTTTAGATATTGCTTTTTACTGGGTCACTTTCTATAATAGAAAATGTAAGCTTTTATTGTTCAGCATCGAAATTATTGATTTCATTCCTGCTGTTCAAAAAATGTATCATCAAATTTTTTACGCCTCTTTATCACTTTGACACGAACAAATCATTTTAATTACAGTTCTGGTTAAAGCGTGAAATGGCACAAGTACTCCAATAGTGAACATCATATTTTACATTCATGTTCTCACCTGATCATACGCAGGTTATCGATACTATCAATCATGAAACATCGAAAACGTCAAGTTTCTCATTCATTTCATGACGTGTTTATATTACCGATATTTTTCGCGCCACGGGGTTTCCGCATTTTGACCGAATGCTTCCTTTCTTTCGTATTACATGCTCCGCTATACCAAATGCTGCTGCAACATATGCCAAGTAGGTATCAAGCTAGACAAAACGTCAGGCACACAATGAAAAGTTGCATGAAAATTTTACGTGTTTTCATTCGCTTTTCATGTCAGCGGAAATCATACGCACGGTACGTCAGAAAAATTTGAAGATAAATTTTTATAGCATCTGTTTTTAGGGGTGGTATACATAAGAATAGCACGATTTTTTACGACTGAGGCTTGCATTTTACGATACAACATGGTATTTTCTTTCTTTTAGAAATATAACCTTGTCATAAATATTAATTTACATAATATATTAAAAACTTATTAAACAATACTTCACAGAAACACATTTGAAATGTAATGAATGTACGATAGGAGTGATGGAGAGTTCTAATTATGTACAAATGAAGCACACAGGCAAGCAATTGTAGTATTATGTTCGATAGACTTATTGATAGTAGTGGCTTTTAAGTGGACGTCGGATACCTACCGCGGGCCCTGTTTTATCGGCCCAAAGTTTTTCCAAATTTTCTCCAAAACAAATTCATTTTCCCA
>JAWWMK010000032.1:367043-377159 GCA_035047105.1 Galeopsomyia nigrocyanea | reverse complement strand
GGTGTCAAGTGTTTAACGACTGCGCTACGGGGTAGAGAGCGAGAGACTACGCTGTAGTCGTGCTATCGGGCCTATTTTAAAAATTTTTTTTTAACGGATATATTCGGTATGAGAGGTCTATAGAATTAGCAAAACTTTTGGTCTGCTTGGAACCTCCGCAAGTTTGACGATAGTGTCGAATGTAGTTTCGATACTTTTAAAATCTAAACCATAATGTAAAATGGCATACAGTACTCGTGCTGCTCTAGGATTTTCATGAACTTTCATGGCCAGTGACTGATTACCCTTCATATTCGATTGAATAATGTTGACAGAAGGTACGTTCGCTATTAGTTCTCGCATGAATACATTTTGCTTTTGAGGAGTGCGTGTACTTTGATAGCTTTGAAATATTGTAACTTGATACAAACTTAATTAATTTTGCAATGTATCAACCACAGATTTGAATTGGCTTTCAGTGGAAACAACTGCAATATTGCAACATATCCACCCAAGTAACCCGTGGATGATTGCCATAATTCCTGAGAATTGGTTTATTCAACTGCACAATCGTTTTCTTTTCAGTTACTACATACCTGAAAATTGTAATCTTTAAGTTTATACTAACATCTTTGTTAATATTTCTAAAGGTAACAATATTCTTACGAGGGTATTATAGCCCTTGGGGGAATTCATAGTTACCGAGATTATTTTTTGTATGCCTGTCTAATGAAAAGAATTATCCAACGTATCCTCAAGCTGTTCAGAAAATAATATTTTATTCCAGATATTATTTTTCTCAAATTGTATTGGTATTTACATTGGTAGGAGAGAAGATTTCTTATATTTACATGACTTACCCTATTTTCGGCTATTTTTTCGTAGCCCACAAATCTTCTAACGCACAGTAGGCAACTGCCATGACAATCCAGAAACTTTTTACATTGTTCATGCGAGATTTTAACGTAAGTAAAGAATTGAAAAACTCAAACAAAAATTGTTACTGTCTATTCAATTACATTGTTAAAAATTGATTGAATTAATTGAAATTTCACTCAGAAAAGTGTTATTTCGGTTCGGTTGTTCATCGTAGACTAGTCGAAACCAGCAAAAATTATGGTAGAAGTTATTTTGCAATAAGTTTGGCCGCATGTAACCATAGCTACCATCGACAAGCCAACTTCACTCGATATGTATAGCATAACTTCATTTTTATGTAACGGAGCGAAGGTCATATATAGTACTATCTGCTGAACAGTTTTAAAATAAAATAAATTTCCCTTCGACTATAGTTTACTAGAGTGAAATTTAATCATTTTTTACAACAATAATCGAATCAATATTGAGCGGATAACAGACCATCGTAATACTTTGTAAAAATAAAATGTGAGCTGTCTTCGATATTTTCAAATTCAACATTGAAAAGGAAAATTATTTTTCCAGAATATTCACCGTTTAGTAATAATCGATATTTTAACAAATCGATTAACCTTGCTAGTGGCTCACCGTCAAGTTATTGGAAGGTGCCAAAAAAATTATGATAAATTAATTTTGTAACACCAAGCAATTGGCTTACTTTTAAATTAAAAAATGCTGCCAACTATTTAGTGCACCGCTTTTTCCAGAGTAGTTAGGGCCCTTTTTTTATTTTTACGTGGAGAAATGTATGATAATTTTGAAAGAATATGTGCAAAACATATCAATATAAGCAAAGATTCTAAACGTAGAATTAGAGTATCCTCTACTTGAATATGAAATACATTATCTATAGTGAATGTTTTGACACTTTATGTAATAGTAAGCTAAATAATATTTAATTCTCATTACTCGATAGATATTTTTATTTTCCATCATTCAATATATGTCTCCGATATAAACTAGTAAAGCTCACTGAAATATTAAGTATTCTATTTGGATTAAATTTTTCCAAAAAGGCACTTGAATACACAACCAATTAGCGTAAATCATATTTTCCGAGCAATCCATCACTGTAAACAACTACTTACTGGCGAGTGCAGCACGCCCCATAAAATTAACCCTTAAAAAGGCAAAGCGACGTATTCTTGGCACGAGCAAGTGTCAGTAGTAGTGCACGCTTCTTGCGCTCCGCTCCCGGGCTTTACGTTTGCGGGCAACGCGCGGTTATATTATGTCAAGTGCTTCTTACTCTCTTTGGCCGTTTGACATAAATCGTCAGGGAGCGACCACTTGCCATCCAGATGACAGTCGACGAACTCTCGTGCTTTTTTCTCTCTCTCTCTTTTTTCTTTTCTTTTGGCAAATCCCCTCGTGGACATTTTCGCCAACGCTGATGCAACGCCACGTGCTGACCCCCCCCCCCCCCTCTCTCCTCCTTCTCTTCTGTGTTGTCGTATGTTTTAAGCAGTCGTTGTCCTCATCCTCTTTTTCGTCGTGTCGTCTTTGTCAACTCGAGGGAGCGAAGTACTGACTTGCTCCTCTTTACTTTTGTTTTTCACTGGGGCTGACATCGTGGGGCTCTCCCATTACTGCAATGAGTCGTACTGCGCGCTTTCTGCGGCGACGAAATCGTGTTTTCGCACGAGCTGCTGGCACCGAACGCGAAATATATTGCTCGCTCCCGAATCCATGGTAAATCTTTCGATGGAAATTCAAAATATCTAAAATTTATCGCGCTGATTCATTTATTGGAAAATTATCTACAAAGTGATCTTCACATTACATTTTTAAATCAAATTAAATATAAATTTATCGAATTTCTTGGTGCATATTTTTAATAATAATTATTGAAAAAGTATTTACGTAGCGAGCATCATACATTATTACACTATCAAAATTAACAACATCTTTGATCAGTTGAAGTATCAAGGTGTTGTAGCTAACATTTTTTGTCGAAAACAAGTTTCTATATGCACAACACTCGGGTGAATACATATGCCTTACCCAAAAAGCAAACCACAAGAGTTGATCTCTTTCTCTCCGCGTCTAATTGCGTAGTTGCCGCAAACATGAGTTAGCGCCTGAAGTGTATTTTCGAGGGGGGTAGGCGCGCAAGCACCGCCGAGTGTTTATATTTAGTGTACGAACGACAGTATTTATAAAGATTTCGTCACAAAGGATTCTATCGCGTGCATCGCATTGGTGTGCGTGTGTGTCTTGGGAAAGTTCGCTGGTAATGAGAGAAAAGAGAAGTCCAGATGCGAATTCGTTCGTCTTTTTTTTTTTGACGATGAAAATAGACTTACCACTCTCGGAACACCGCGGGAATGTTTACTCAAAGCTCATTGCTATGCGATTACCTCTACGCTGCGATGTGGCTATTACGTGCACGCGCAGCTGTCTATTTTAAATACCACGCGTACTTTGCCGGCTTAAAATTAGAACAAAAGCTTGTTGATCGGCCGGCAAACGATTGAAACTGGGTTAATTGTATAAATATATCTCTGTTGCTCTGCTTTCGGAACCAAAATATTTTTCGTTTGTTCGGCGATTCGATTCAAAGCGCTTTTAATCCATTGAAAAGTCACGTTGATTGGTTTCGCAAATAACCATCCTAGAATTCCGATTCACTATCAATAAGGACGAAAATATGAAATTTCACGGTAGATTCCATTTTAGCACGAGGCAAATTTTGCGTAACGTAACAAGAACCAAAGTAAGATTTAAACTTGTCGTATAAGCAATCTCGGAGAATTGTAGCCATAAAAAAACAAATGTTTTCCTTGGACCAAGGTGGAATAAAATGAAATCCGATGACTATATAGCTTCGACAGAGAGAAGGAGAAAGAGAGTTGCATTTGTCGAGCATTAACCCCTGCGGAAAGTACCCAACAAATCACGCTAACTGCGAGTCGTTGGAGAATTTATGACACGCGCGAATTGCCACGCGCTCGCTTGCTCGCGCATGCATATATAGCAACCGCGAGATTAGAAATTGGCGGCACGGACATCAATATAAATTCGACATCGATATGCATAAATATCATATTCGCGTGGAATTTCGGTGAGAGTATTATAGTGTCCAAATGCAAAATGCAATTGCCGCGCGCGCGCGCCCCGCATACACACGCAAGCATCGTATACGTTTCCGGCCACCGAAAGTCAGAATCGAATTATATATCCTAGAAACGTCACGTAATAAGCCCCCGGTGGACCAATAAATTACGTCTATAAATCGGTCAGCTTCAGCCGAAATTCACGTTTATTATATGCATCGCGCTTACACACGAAGATCCAATTTCATTTCGCTAAAGCCGCCCGCCGCCGCGGCATTATTACATATACATATATACCGCATGCGGCTCTGTCGCACGTGCATATACCGATTGTATGGCGTTGAAGGACGTCACGCTCATTCGCGTCGGGCTTCTTCTCGAATTAGGAAAAATCCAACGCACAAAAAAAAAGAGAGAGAGAAAGAGAAAGTCCGGGGAAAATAATGCGCGTTTCGCTCGATAAGTTTAACTCGGGGTCCGCGCGCGCCAAGGTCCGTTGAGTGGTCACCTATGTGATGTGGGGCCAGACCCTCGCGCACATAAATTTCACTCGTGTCGCGTATACT
Source organism: Galeopsomyia nigrocyanea (assembly GCA_035047105.1). Lineage (NCBI taxonomy): Eukaryota > Metazoa > Arthropoda > Insecta > Hymenoptera > Eulophidae > Galeopsomyia > Galeopsomyia nigrocyanea. The sequence continues at coordinate 372,640 of JAWWMK010000032.1, read as the reverse complement.
TCGTACGTGTGTGTTGCGGAAAAAATTCACGTTCGTCCAGGGACCAATGCGATTATACGGCATCGACTTTTTTTTCTCTCTCTCTCCCTGCCTGGTGTTGTTTTTGCTTGTATAAACGGCTGGTGTGACGCTTCTTTTAGTTTTTTTTCTCTTTCTTTTAGCTGTACGCGACAATGGTCAACGCGTAATTTCACTTCGGGATGCACCCCAATGCGAGATTGTGTATGCATAAGCCGGAGTCGTGTAATGCGGATGTAGGTCGAGCTGATTTATGCGCTGTTGCTGGCTACTATTGCCTCGATATAGCTTTCGATAATTACGTTAGTGTAATGCCGGTAATTGAGTGAAATTTACTGTTGTAGTCAATATTTTATCTCGAAATTGCTAGCCAATCCATTTCGAAAATGTAAACACGCGCTGCTTTGTTGAATCGGTATGATCAATTTTTCATCCAAAGTATAATCGGGGAAGCTTAATTTCGTACGCAACTCTGCAAAGCGAGCTTTAAATTCAAAGAACTCATTAGAGCTTGTAAACACGCTCGATCGAAAATGCGTAACTCATAATTCTTACAGTTTTGATATAATAATTGACTTTGATTGCGCAAACAAGTTCCCAAACGAACTCATCTAAATTAAGCACGCGAGTTTAACCGACCGAGATATATGTAATCGTATAGGACTAGATAGAAATAATCCAAAAATTCGTTCGGCGAATGAATTTGCCAGACGGAAAGTCAAAGGTAAAATGCTCGTGCGACACGACTACAACAGTTTGAAAATTATCAATTGGCGGCATTTGCCTAAACTGCATTACACTTTGGCGGCGCTCGACAGCGAGTATACTTCGCCGAAGCTCATTAAAAGGCCTTTTAAACTGGAAATCGAGCTTTCAGTAAGTACGGCGGCGCGGCGAAACTATAACGAGAATAGTTGCGATGACAGCATGGCGAAAACCGGTTGTCGAGCGCGCGAGCACGACATGCAATTTAAACGAAATGCGAATATTATCTCGAAGTTGCGAGCTCGTATCAAAACTATTGTATGAATTTTACATCCGGCGAGGAAAATGCAGCAAAGTTAGCATTGGGAGAGGGATAGAGCGTGAAAATGAGCCAGTGAATAGCGAGGGATATATATAAAGCGACGAGAAAAAAAGAGAAAGAGTCCGAAATGCCCATATCTAGAAATCGCGCGCGCCGACGATGGCAGCTTCATAATTGCTTTTGGCCAATATTATATACGTACATGCCACTGTCAGCTGTTCCCTTATTACGCTGATACACTTCTGCGTTGTGTTATACGGCTTTGGCATCACAATACACAGACGCACGCTCTGATATAACGCACGAGAGAGCACGGCGGCGTGGAAATTATGAGAGAAGATGAGCGAACGAGAGACAGAGTACAGCGTTATGATGAAAAGAGAAAGAGAGAGAAAGAGAGAGCTTTGTTGGTTCAAGCGATGTGCCAATATATCTCCTCGATATGTCCCCAATAATCGCGAAAGCATTCGGTAAACAGGCGAGTTTGTCGCCCGAGGTTCCTCGTCGAGAAAGAGAGAGAGAGAGAGAGGATCATCATGATAAATGTCAGGATGATGAATGCCCGCACCCCACAAGCTATAAAGCTACTCTCGACGAGAGAGCGCGCGCCTAGTGTGTTTGTATGCTGCGCGGGGGAGAGTGCATTTTTTCTAATTAAATTCTTCTTTTTGCCGTGTCCATTGTTGCTCTTGTACGCTTTTGGTAGATTTATTGCGGCTACTTTTTTCCTGATATTAGATCAATTGTATTAAGTTTTATTACGCTTTTTTGATGTTAATCGATAAATTTGTTGGATTTTCTTTTCACAAATTAAGTCATCCGCGTTTTGGATCAGCGTATGGAGGTATATTAAGATGAATATTTTAATGATAAACGATATCGAGATAAGTTACATGCGCCTTTTACTTACATTAAGATACTTTTTCTTTCGCACTTTTAGATAGAAATATTGTAGGCCACCAAGCGGTATACGCATGCCCTAAATTAAAAACACTGTCCCACTATTTTTCTTTATACTATACAATTTATCGTCTAGAAACTCTTATTATCTCATCGAGAAAAATAGCTTCAGTAGCGTAAATTCAATTGTCACTTGTGCAATTGGCCAATTTGGAAAACAACAGAAAAGCAAGCGCGAGGGCGCGCGCGCACTTGTTTTCATCTTGAATCAAACCAGCCATAAATTCGAAGCTCGACGCAGCAGCAGCAGCAGCAGTATAACAGCATCCACTGCACGCGAAGCTAATTGACAGAATGACGCTGCAAGCAGCCATCGGGTAAACGTGTGTATACATACACACACACACACAAAACTGCGGCAGACTGGCTTCACGCCCCTGCAGCAGCAGTAGCAGCATCGACCTCAAAATATTTCCAGTTCATTTTTCAAAACTGCCAATTCTGTTTGTCTTCCCTTGCTGCACTGCACCACCACCACCCCTTTCTCCCCCTCAAAAGTCAAAGCGTAACGAGGCGTTCTGACTCTCTCACTCTTGGACAGCTTGATGATTTGTAGCCAGCAACTTTTGGCGTCTCGCAAGTTTTCCGTAACCGCGCGATTCGCCGCGACTATATACCCTCCCCCACCGTTGAAAGAACGAGAAAATACTCGCGTTTCGCGGAGGAAAAAAAATAAAAGGCCGATGCCTCTCGCTTAATCTTCATTAAAAGTCCTCTCGTCGCCACCCCTTTCGATATCACTGCAGTTAGCTGCGACTTTACGTGTAAAAGAGGAAAAAAAAAAGGATACGAAAGTTTGCAGGGAGAGAAAGAGAGAAAACGCGTGATTAATCGTTGGTTTAATTGAAAAATAAGTTGATGGCCAACCTGCCGTTCAGCTTTAACGACGCGGTCGGTACGAATCTGTAGGCCCTCTTTTTCTCGTTTTCGATCCGTATACCCCCTTCTTTTGCCCCACCCCATCCTCGGGTCACCGTCGAAAATCGTCGTCGTTATGGTCTCACCCGCGTCAACCCAGAGAAATGAGAGAAAGGGGTTGGTTATGACTGCACACCGAGCGCCCGCATACTGCACTGCACGACCTGCCTGCGCGAGTGTGTGTGTGTGTTTCTATGAAAAATGTGTCATTCTGACTGTATGTTTGATTTGATGCAGAGGAAAAGCTCGTTTAAGGCCGTATATATATATACCGACTGACTGGCGTTTTTGCGCCATTTGCCGTCCATTTGTCAAGATAATACACAACTGTCGCGTTTTATTTGCTTTTCGTTCGAGCGTGCAAAAGAATTTTATAGGGTTGAAGGCAAAAACTGCTGCTACTGCTGCTGTCGATTAATCATCGATATTAATTGTTGAAGAGCTCGAGCTAGTTTATAAATCTTATCTTTTCTCAACTGCCGTGTTTGACTTTATATGAGGCACACACGTGGACGTAAATAAATCGTTCGATACTTTCGTTAATCATTTTATTCATAAAATATTTTTTCATAAATAATTCTGTGGAATCCTTTATTATTTATTAAGACATTATGATTGTTATAATGGCACCGAACCCCTTGATATTCTCCTGTCGATCAAACAAATTAAAAAATTACACATCATATATCGGCGACACGTTACACCGCCGTGCCACCCCAACGATATGAAAGAAGAAAAAGAAGAAATAAAAAGGCCGACAGTGTCGCACATAAACGTTCGCAAGCCACAGCGGAGAAATCAAAGACTTAATTATCGGTCTGGGAGTTGGGGCATTAACAGTTAGGTCCCGCGGTTCCCAGGACCCACACAGTCGAGCAAAAAGGTGTGACAGCAACAGACGTCGCCACGTGGCGGCGGCTCTTTACGTTGCGCGAAGGGTGTGTGGGATCCAAAAAGCTACACAACACACGTGACATCTACACAATGAACAGAAGAGGGGGTTGGCTGGACCATTGTGACTCCTCGACCACACCGAAAATACGACTCTCGCAGGATAATTATTTTCCGCGGAAAGCCGGCGCGCTTCCTCTTCTGGAAAATACCACGCTCGTAATTTCGCCACGTGACCACGCTGTTGCGCGTGCCACGCTTTCTCTTTCTTTGCCTCTTCGTTTTTTTTTCTTGTTTCATCCATGATTACGTCTCCATTGCGCTTTGTCATCCCCCTTCTTCTTTTTTTTTTTAGTGTCCGAATTTTCCGAGTAGTCGACTATACTGTGACACTTTTTTTCCTGCGCTTGACAGCCACTGTATATGCCGGTGAACGACTTGCCATACGAGAGCGGGGTGTACTATAACGATCGAGCAAATTTTATAGCCGCTAAATTACCGTAAAGTCGTGCGTGGACGAAAAATTGGAAATTGCTGCAGCCGTTATATTTGCGCGTATACGTCGACGTTTTTATGTGTTTCTAGAGAAAAAAGGGGAAAAAAAGAGACGTCGTTGTTATGTGTGTGTGTTTTTTTTTCACCGTCCGCCAACCCCTTTCATATACGTACGCAGACGGCTTTACGAGCTCGACATATGGAATGAAGTCATTTGTGCGGTAATTGTCTGACATTGTTAGCCCGCCCGCGCGCTCGCAATGTATTGGTGTAAATTTTGTATTATTTCGGAAAATAGAGCACATAAATTTCCAGATAAGGGCTTTCTTTCATCGCTCGCCTGGCTTTTGTCACTGCGAAATTGTATAATTTTGTACAATGATGCGACGTGTGCCCATTAAACGAGCTTGGCAAATTGCATAATAAAAAATCCGTTGTATCGAGCGACAAATAACTTACGCTTAATTGCGAAATAAATTGAGGATCAGACTTTTTTTAACGAGCAGTATATAAAATCTGAGAATGCGATTGAGTTAATAGAATGTATTATATATTCTTCCAATATACTCATTGCGGAAAAGTTAATCTTGTTAGCAAGCCAACAGCAGACATTGAAATGCCAACAATCATATAGTCCTCTTATTGAGCTGTCATCCGCTGCCTTATAACTGTGTATATTTCTTTCGCGATGCCTGGTAGAAATAAGATAATAACTCGTACAAGACGTTTATGCAAAGCAATTGAATAGGCAAATTAAATATGATGGATGCATTACGATACATAAATGAAATTTTTTTTTAGAAAAATAATTTATGCACGTAATTCGAAATTGTTTGTTCTCGTCTTTGGATTTGTATGAAACTCTGTAAAAACCATTCTTCACTCGTTTTTATGCCAACTCAGAGACACATTACTCGCGATTAAGCAACAAGTAAAAGTTGCACATTAACTTCGAATGGCAACTCGGTTGATTTTATGCTCGAATAGGCATTGAAAAACCTTGAAACCCAATCTCATCGTGAAAGCCATAAGCGTTTGGCTTCTATCTCCGTCGTTCGCATGAGTACTCTCAAGCACGTGACATGTCAGTTTTCCGTGCTGCATACACACACACACACACACACACACACGCACACAGAAGCAATTTCTGTTGTATGTGACTGAAAGCCATAGCCCAGCCCACGCGAGCGACTGACGGTAAGTCAAGAGAGGATCAAATAACGTTTGATTTGTCGCTAATCTGCCGCTCGACTGACCACGTGGGGGGGGGGGGGGGGGGGGTTGGTTT
>JAWWMK010000032.1:290498-357226 GCA_035047105.1 Galeopsomyia nigrocyanea | reverse complement strand
GAAGTCGATTATCTCTCTTAGAACGACTCCAGTTACGTTTAAAGTTAAGGGGGCCATTTTGCCCCACCCTCTCCTATTGTTTATACTGTGACAGTTCATCTCTGAACCCAATTATGATACTAGCAAGTAAGCGTAGTTAACCTATAGTTCCCGGCTTACCGATAGATAGCGCATAGCTAACATGGACAATTTGTATATAACGAATTCATCTACTTTTGTAATACAAACATAATGGAACGTTTCGTCCAATTAGTTTCGTCTAATTTTCTAATAAGTGAATAAATGCATGATTGAGCATTTCGGACCTTTGTAAATTCAAAATCGTATTCGAAGTTCATTGCGCTATATCTCAATATTACATGCATGCCGCAAAAGTTAATGATACGTTCGATAACTATTTATTGCAAGATAATTCTAACATTTTTTTTCCTACCAACAAAATCTAATAATAATAATGACATAGCATTACCGCGCACTAAAACACGATACATATGTATACACACGCGTTGCAACTCTTTAAAGCCGACGCTTTAAATCAAAGCGTCTTTCATGTAGAATAGTAGTCGTATATATATGCGTCCCGGCAGTAGTATAAGTCACAGTAGTAAAAGAAGATGGAAAGGAAGAGAGAAGAAGAAGTATCAGTCACATCACATGGAAAAGAAGAAAGCCGAGACGAGGTAGAGGGCAAAAGACATGCAGTGTGAAGGACTCCACGCCTCGTTTCCCCGGCAGCTAATCATCGAGATTTATGTTGTACGCCTCGCCCTCCCTCTCTCTCTCTCTCTCTCTCTCTCTTTCTCACTCCTCGTTCCTCCCTCTCTCTCGTATATATGACTATACGAATGCGACGTCGAGCTCTAATGAAGCTATTGCCCTAATCGTTCTTCTTCCCTTTATATGCATGGCACTGCACGTCTCGACTTTTATAAATCTCGGATTCGTGCTTCCAAACTTTAGCTTGCTGAAATAAAAATTACAGGAAACAAAAGAAATAGCCTGCTAAAGAGGTCGACGGTGTATATAGCCGAGTAGTTCGCAGATGTGTTACGCTCGTCGTTACGATAGTCAACGTTGACGTTTCGCGTGAATTTAGTGTGCGGCTTTAATGGATTTTTATAGCTTCGTTAAGGAGGCAATTCTCCAAGTCAGTCTGATGAATTGGCATGCGAGCTATTAATACTATGCTCTTTCTTTCTCTTTTTTTTTCTTATCAAATTCGCGAAAACGGCTGACGCTTTTCAATTCTAGCAAATTATTTGATTAGAAACTCGTATCCGATGAGGGTATTTCTAGATATAATTTATTTAATTGAAATATCACAGACCAGATCTACTTTTATCTCTAATCAATAATTCATTTGGAATATCGGCTCTTTTGATATTCACCGGCTCATCTCGTGATTTGCAATATTGAATAGGAAATGTCATTCCGAAAGAGTGTGCATTACGTTAATGTCAAATGACTTTTTTTGTTGTAAATATAGGTCGAAAGATCGTTTCGTTCGATAAGTGCATATTTAATGTGGCTGTCTACCTAAAATATATGTATATATTTTTATTGACATTTGTATTTATATTTTTACTTATTTTTGGAGTTATATTCTCATGATTTCAAGTAATTTTATTAATTACTGTTATTAATTGCTTAGCTATAACGTGCTTTTTTCATCTAATGAGAATGAGCTAAGTTCGAATGAATCTTCAACGAACCTTGGCTACTTCAAAAACTCATAATGCGCAAACTCGCAATAATGTTCTTGTCGAATGACATTCCTTGTACTAAAGTTTATTTTTAAACATAACATTCGACATATCGAGTTTTTTTAATTATTTTGATTTAATGAGCTAAGTTCGAATAAATCGAGCGAATTGAGGGAAGATTCATTACCCAGAAACTCAGAACGTACAAGTTCATAATAATGTACATTCATATTCTTTTCGGATTTCACTTTTTGTACTGAAGTTTGAATCCACTGAGTATTAGTGTAAATGGTCTCTTATTCTTATCAATGACCCATCATATCGACCTTCGACAGTATAAAATTTCTAGCCTTGCGTAAAACTTCTCGTCTTTGAAGGGAGTTTATTAAAGCGAAATTAGAAATTATGAGAATATCTATTTTAATTTTAAACGTGCTAAGCAAAAAACTATAAAACTTAATAAAATTTATATATATTATCTTTTTTTTAAGAAAAAAATTACAAAGGCTTTTAGAGTCTATGGAAAATAAAATTGACTTTTAATTTGAAATTTGTGCAACGAACCGTAAACTTCAGAAGTATGCAAGAAATTTAATTTCGAAAAAAAGCTCATAAACGACGCGGCGCCCGGAAGTTTACGGAAACATTAATTTAGTGCGGAATATTTAAAGCAACGCGCAATAAATATTAAAAAAAAGAGAGAGAAAGAAAAAGAAGGCCACTCGTGCAGCGATCATCGCGAAAGATGCAAGCAAAAGTCTTAATTACGATGTTTTTTTTCTCGCGCGCGAAGCGTATAACGTTAGCCATATGGGTTCGCCGCCGCCGACACAAAACTCGGGGCTATTTTTGTAATTGCTCCCGGCGACTTTTTCCGCTTTACCCTTGCACAGCCTTTCCTGTGCGAGAGCGTAATAAGCGGGCTCGCTCGTTTAAATTCCGTAGCGGCGCTTCTCGAGCTTTTATGTGTGTGTATATGTACGCGTGGAAACGTTGCGAGGAAAAAATCGGAGCTTAACTTGCTCCAATCGTGGGATCAAAGCGGATCGCTTCTCACGACGCTGGGATTCTCTTTCTCTTTCTCCGTTTTTTTCTTCTTCTAGATTTAGGTACGGGAAATTTACGTCTCAATGCTGCGAGCTTCGAGAAAAAGGGTTCACGCTAGCATAAACAAGTGCAATCAGAGCTTAACGTTTAAGCAGTCATTAAATTTAAGAGCATTTTCTCTCTCTCTCTCTCTCTCTCTTTCTCCGCGTTTGATGTTGAAATGCATCTTTAGCTTTGATGGATCTATGTACGCTACCTCGTGCCGTTTGTAAGCTAATAAAGATCATTTCACTCGAAAGCCCGTTATATTTTTGGAGTCGTGTGAATCGAAAAAGAACAACATTGCATTAAACAGCGATAAAATATTCAAAAGCTTGACAGTATCAACACAATTGCGGTGGTAGTAAATCAATGGGCGGCGAATCTAACGCGATTAGCAAGCTTTACGCGTTATCTCCGTATTTCCAGTTATAGTATTTATACTCGTGCCGAAGACACGTGACTCACGTTGCGTCGCTACACGGAAAAGGTCGTAAATCTGAGAAAAAGCGTATCATTGTCCTTCGAGGTTTGCGCGCTTTCGTCTATAGAGATAAATACCCTCATCACACTGGATTCCATTTATTGGCCGAGCAATATACATAAATCAGTCGCGCGCGCACGCTGGGGGGAAAAAAAAAAGAAGAATAGAAAAGGTGAAGTTGACTCTAGCATCCGGATTCTCTTCATACACATACACATATACATGCACAGTGGCAATTGCAAGCCCAAAAAGCCTCTCTCTAAACGAGCGCAAAAGAAGAGCTCTGATAGCCTGCACGTGGTCGCATATGTAAGCTGTGCGCCATTTCAATAGCTCACTGATTGCGATCACCGGCGCCGCTTTCGCAAATCCGTATAGCGTAGCGATACTTAACTGCACTGCACACCCTCGGAGAATCGGTTAACGAGCCGGCATTAGAGGCGCGCAAAACAAGTCGGATGAAGCCGAGCGAAGATGGAAGCAAAAAAAAAATTGTATCACTATACGTGGATCGCCAAAGGAGTATATAAAGACTACTGTAATGCGTGTCATTGTAAATCGCACACCTATGTATATAGGCGAGAACAAAGACAGTGTTACTGAAATTTAGGGGGAAAGTGGTGTTAAGGAGTATTAGCGCGAGAATTACTTTATCGACTCGCTCGATTTATGGCTCTGCTGCTGCTTGTGGCCAGTGCGAGATTTTATATACACACATATATACAGTTCTCAAGTGGGCTTTTGTTTATTGGCTTTATATACGCTTTCTCTCTACGTGTGCGGGCTTGCGAAGCTTTCTTTTTTAATGTACTCGATGCTGTAATCGTTATTTATCGACCCACGCGTATACAGATGCTTCTAATTGACTTTTCTTTTGTCCGGAAACCTATGGTAGTAACTCACGCGTGAACTATTTCCATTAATTGAGAGAAAAATTACAAGTAGCGAGAGCGCACGTGTCAACATCTTTTTCCCTACATAGAGTAGGCAGAGAGAAAGAAAAAATCGTCGCTTTTGGAGAAGCGAAACACGCCTACCCCGATGCACAGTGCACACGAATAGCCGCTATATTATACTAACGAAATGTCTAATGATCATACACGTGAGACATATAATACGTAGGAATGCTTATTCTTCTCTAGCTCGATCCATCAATCTCGAACGACGTTCGTCCTTCCCGATTATTGTCCGCGTCGCCTATTTACACCGGACTTTTCCGATGAATTTCCAGAATATTGCGCGAGGGGCATGCGTATACATATGGATTATCACGTGTCCGTTCGGTTTTTCGCTCGAAATTGATGATTTCCAACTTCTGCGTAATATATATCCATTCGACAATGCCCATGTCCACCTCCTCTACGCGTATATAATTGTTACGCGATTAGCGACAACGATGCGACCACGACGCGCGTTCGCACGTGGATTTAGTGCTTATATATACAGTGTGTTGCAAATACGATTAATCCATCAAATTGTCGGATGATCGTGGGTTTAACAGTTACGTTCGTGTTGGGATATTTTGTTTGACGATAATGCGCTCGAATGAACGATACGCGCAACAAACAGTTACAATTTTATTTGTTGCGATTTACAATTGTAATACAGCAACATTCTCGTCGTGGCAAAAAAAAAGAATAGATTAAAGGAAGAATACAAGGACTTCCGTGTTCGCGCAAATACACGGTTTATAACAATGTCGGAGAAAAGTCTATAAGCAGCTTATAGTCGCGACACAAACAACTATATACTTTTTTTTTCTTACTTTTGATAATAGGATCAAGGCGGCATTGTACAAATGACGCCATTGAAAACTCTACACTTGTTTTTCGTCCATATATATACGCCGTGTGCAACCCTCGTGCGGGGGACAACAGAGAAAGAAAGAGAGAAGAGCTCAAACTGCAATAAGTCGATCGCTAATCTCCTTCATCATAAAAGTATATATACCCAGCTAGCGCACCTTATAACGAGCATCAAAGACCAATATAAATGAGGTATGCTAGGAAAAGCTATATAAACTCGCGGACAGTTCATAATCCGCTCGATCAAAAAGCTCGACAAATTAGCCAATGAATCGACGACAAAACGCTCTTTTCTCTCGTCCCGTATATAATATATAATATATAAAAGCCGCACCGCACTCACCCCTCGAGCTTTCATATACATGCTGTGTGTGTGTGTGTGTGTGTGTGTGTGTGTGTGTGTGTTTACGTCAAATTGTCCATCTGCGAGGTCTTATCTTTTCTTCCTTGCAGCTGATATCGGTCGGATAGATCGCCGTCACGTCCGCGCGCGCTATATATATGTGTGTGCAACGCGCGACGCTCGATCACAATCTTCTAAAAGAAAAAAAAAAGTTCTCGTGCAGGTCATTTTCGGGGCCGAGGACCCGCTGTGTGAAACTGCTCACCTTTCCGTCTAAAACGTGAGAGATGCGTTTCTCGCTTCATGTCGGAAATTTCGTTTATTTCTTCGTTTTTTTTATCTTTACTACTTCTAGCTAAGGCTGTTAAAACAAACTGGTTGTGATTCTAAAATTCGACGGTACAACCGTGTGAAGTGTGTTGGTGACTGATGCTTACACTATACACTGTTAAAATATTCATCGTCGATGTACTTGATATCTTATCTTTGACTTTGATGGATCAAACTGTACGTTTATGACGAAATCCTTAAAAAAAAACACACTTTTCTGGGGTCTAGAATGACAAAAAAATTTCTTGATGCTAAGGCTTCCGGACCTTTTTCCTCTTCTTTTTGAAGGTGTATAGTGTCGGAAAATACTCGTCAACATTGGAAAAGTCTGCAGGAACTACTTTTTCGGTATTTTCCCATTATAATCAAAATAAATGGGCTTTTGTCATAGAAAATAGGCGAAAAACGGCATTTCTTCAAATATCGATTTCTCGGCTTCTAAGACCGCTAGAAACATTTTGGACCAATCAAAATGATAGAAAAAAAGAAAACCTTTACGTAGAAAAAAGTTTCATTCAAAAATAATTATCCAGTGGCAAGTTATCAAAAAAATTGTAAAATAATTACATTTTTAGTTTGTTATTAATATCGGGAAAATGCTGAAAAAAATAGTTTTCGAGGACTTTTCCAATGTTCACGAGCATTTTGCATGAACACTACATACCTTCAAAAAGAAGAGGAAAAAGGTCCGGAAGCCTTAGCATTAAAAAAAATTTTGCCATTCTAGACCCCAGAAAAGTGTGTTTTTTTAAGGATTTCGTCGTATACGGAATAACTAAAAATAACTTTTTTCAAACAAATTTAATTTGCGCCAACAATTTCGTTTCTGCCAACTCTAATTCTAGATAATTCATTACATTTCCTGTAGATTAGGGCAGTTCGTTACGACGGGCAAAACAATAAAAGTAATACAGTCGCGCGCGCGCAAACTGAAAATATATGCAAAGCCGCGTGCATGAGTAACAAACTATAAAGATGTACGTCAAGTTAAAACGACACTGACTCGATTTATGAATTTTTTCCTCGGCGCAGAGAAATACGTATACATATAGCAAAACGCGCCACCGCGTTCCCCGCGATATCGCGAACGGGACGTCCGACCATAGCATATAGTATATACCTAGCTAAAAACAAAACAAAAAAAAAAAAAGAACGTCATGCATAGTACAGCATCGTCGCAATAATTCATCCTCAAGCGCGGGGAGAGCAAATGCCAAGCTTAAGCGAGCAACTGTCGCTCGTAACAAGACGAAAGATAGAGCGAAAACTTTTGAACTGCAAAATTCACGCGCGTGGCAAAAATAGACTACCCAAATCGCGGTGTGTAAGCGATACGTATACATACATACATAGATGTCGCGCTCGCGATGTGCGCGACAGAGATCGGTAAATTTCGCATGTGTCATTAATGTCGTGGTAGTAGCGAGATCGTCAAAGAGAGTCGCGCGCGAAGCTGAAAGGAGCTGTCAGTTTGGCCGTCAATCAGCAGATAGAGCGGCGCACGGCGTCTCGTAGCAGTTTCTCTGTCGTAAGTCTGTCGACGATTATGTGTGTGTGTGTGTCTAGCTGCGACACATATATACCGCGCAAGTCGTCGTTGTTACACATTCGCTTTTCTCACGACTGAGTGTTATCTTACTGCCCACGTTTGCGCTTTGATCGCCCTCTTCTCTTTAAACTCCTCTCTTACGTGCACGCGCGCGCGCGCACATACTCTATCGCGATAAACATCGTATATATAAATGCCGTATAGTCACAACTCGCGCGTTTGCGGTCGCGGCGGCTTGTCGAGATTTACTTAGACCTTGATTTACATTCAACTCTTTTATTGTTTTTTTTATGAGAGGGAGAGAGAGAGAGGTGAGAAAAATTCTTGACATTTTTTTTTCTTGACGCGCTACTTATACTGTTCTATCGTAAATCACTCGAAATCGCGCGGGTGTATCAATCACACACTGCGCGCTCAGCATTTGACGGCTCGGGAATTTTATCGATCGGTACTTTCGAATGAATCGTTGTTCTATCGTTGGCGATGTAGAAGCAAATTTTTCAGTTATACTTTACATCGAATATGTACATACAATATTTCTTATCAGCATATATGCTACATTTTTTTTTTGGAGATTGAAATGATGTGTGTAATTTTAAACGCAAATCTATTCCATTACAGTGGCAAGCAAATAAAATATAATTTCCTCGGTGTAAGATGCCTAAAGTTCAGTCGAAAGCGCGTCATTACTAAAGAGAGTGTATATTTTTATCCAACGAGATAAACCGTGGCAATATACTTTATAGTCTTTTCTCGTTTGCATGCAGTGCTTTTTTTTTTAAAGTGCGCGCCACGGTGAAGCTCGCACACATGCACGGCCTCGCGGCGATGCCGAGCAAAAAATGAATTTATGCTCTCTCTCTCTCGGCTCTCGCGTAAAGTGGAAAACTTGACGCATAACAGAGGAAGAGAGTCGGGACTGGTTATTCGACTGTGCGACGCGTTATTTGATATTAGAATAGAAAAAAAAAGTATATATACGAGTATATATCCACATATATCATCGGGTATATATGTCGCCTCGATAAAATGCACTCGACGTTTATTAATCAAGCGTCCCGCTCGTGTCTGCTAATTAAACTTCTCGGGGCGGGCCAAGAATGCTTGTTTGTTCTCGCGCGCGCGCATCCGAAATTCCACTTATTTTCGCAATTACGTATATACATACGAAAGCTTCGCGTATGCGTGCAATGTATGAGCTTCCCTTTTGTGTCACTTCGCCCTCGCGCTTTTCATCGCGCCATAGAGCGCAATACATATTTCGTTTGCTTTATTTCACGCGCGACGAGCAATATTTCATTTTCACGAATACAACGGACATCAAAGTGACAATGGAATCATCGGTTTGTCAATGAAATTTCCCTTCCTCTTTCTCCCTTGATAAACTGAATTTCACAGCTTTAATAAAATTTCGCGCGTACGGTGCGAAGGGTTGAAAGTATTACAACGATTTTTCCGGGTGAACGAGTGTGAAGAGAAAATTAAAGCAAAATTTTTCATATTAAAAAATATAAAATGTTTGTAAACTTTTAGATTCACGGACTGATTCACTAGAATATTCGTGCATTAATTAAAAAAAGTATTTGAAGCGTAAAAAAAGCTATACAGAGGCCACATCAACAAGCATGAAATTCCTCAGTGGGTTCCCTCGGGTTTTACGAGTGTAGCCCGATGCATCCAAAATATCTCATTAACACGGGGGTATCCGCGTACATCGCTTCCGAAAACAAACAGCCGCCCTGCAAAGCCCGAAAATAGAGCGCCGCTATACGGCGCAGGACCTGCTGCCGCTGCTGTTGCACATGCAAGCAGCGAGCTCACAGTTATGAATAATAAACTTGCCGACAAAGTGGTCTGATGGCAATGCTCGTCAAGCTCGCGATCTCCTTCTATAGTTCTGGGAACGACACGCGCGCATATGAGAAATACCCACACGAAAAAAAAGAAGAAGAAGCGGCTTTTTTTTTACGCGCGCGAACGCAGACGCCGCTCGTTTCGTTGATGATGGTCTCTCCGACTCTTTATAGTTTCGCACGAAATTAATTTTTCGAATAGCTCGCGGACCTAAAACTACCAGGGTGGTCTACTACACCGACAATGTGTTAATTCTTCTCATTTTGGCATCGGCAAACATTTCTATATATAAAGGTAGATGAAAAAAATTACCTTCCATTTTTTTTTCACACACTCGCCTATACATAAGCGGATCTCTGACAAAGCCGGCAACTTAATTTTCGCATTAGCTCGGGAGAGAGTATTACGTCATTAGCGCGAGTTTACTTTTCCCATTCGGCTTTTTAATGCCATTAGACGAGCTCTTTTCTCTCTCGCGCGCTAACCACATTTTCCGCGAGTACGTAAAAATAATTGATAATCCCACCTTGCAGCTACATACGCTGTCGAAAAATAAAAAGAATTCTCTCGTATATATTGCACGAGAAGATTACAGTCACGTTTCTCCGAAAAAATAGTCAATCCTAATCGCATTTGAAAAAAAAGCGATTATTCGCACCTTGCAGCATGAAAAAAAAAGGATTACAGCAGGTTGAGTTTGTGTTTTTGTTATTGGCCGCGCAAAGGTATACGCGTTAAATCGAATAATCCGTAGCGTCGTCAAAAGAATATTTATCAACGTGCACCTATTGCTGCATACTGAATCGGTAACTATACGCGTTGCAACCCTTTTTTTTGAATTTTAATGAATTTTTTTTTATCTGGCAACGTTACGTGTCGCATATAAAAAAAAAAAGAAAACGAATTCACACCCAAACCGAATTCCTTCCTATATACGCAGCCGAGGCGATACCGCGACGAGTCTAATTGAAAAATTAGGCAAACGCGCGCTATAAAAAAAAACCCTCCCGAGGAATCTATTACGCGAGCGCTATACGATAGATTTCCCTCGACAAAGCCAGCATAATTAGTAATAAATAACGCGCGGTGTCGCTCGGCGGTCGGGCCGTGTGTGCGCGTATATATAAATCGTGCTCTACTATACGCCATATATACCCCCCGAAAGCCATTCCGCATTAAC
Source organism: Galeopsomyia nigrocyanea (assembly GCA_035047105.1). NCBI lineage: Eukaryota > Metazoa > Arthropoda > Insecta > Hymenoptera > Eulophidae > Galeopsomyia > Galeopsomyia nigrocyanea. The sequence continues at coordinate 346,892 of JAWWMK010000032.1, read as the reverse complement.
ATACCAATAACAACATCCCGCCCATATTTGCCTAATTTATCGACATATACGGATGGTAATACGCGCGTTGCATTTCTTGCTGCGGTGGTGGTGGTACACATTTGTTGCTTCAGATCTCCCGTGCATTGGCCTTCTTTTTTTTTTTCCGTGACAATCGAGAGGCCTTTCATATTTCCCCGAGTTCGACATGATTCATAAGAGCCATAAAAAGTTCTAATCACTGCCGGGAAATCGTGTGCGTAAGCACGGATGCGCAGTTGCTACTAATGCCCCAATATCTTCTCCGCGCGCCCACGATAAGCCTAACCATTAATAACTAATAGCTTTGTCTATTTTATATATGTGTATACCTTTTCGTATATATAATGTCGTTTGAATGTGTATGTATTTTCTATATATTGAGAGTGCGTGTAAATGGAATAATGCGAAACTGCCCCCAATTTGCTGAGCCTAGTGACATCTGTGGTTCACCGTCGAAAACTTCGAGTAGCTGTATATATATATTGCACGCGCGCGCTCCGTGAATGTGTGTATAGACTTATCTTGATAGCCTTTTTTTTCACGTAGACTCACTTGCGTCTGGTCAAACATAATTTGTCACTCTGATGGGACTTTTTTTTCTGTCCGTGTCGAAGTGATGCTTTTATGACCAGTAAACGATTATGGTAAAAAAAAAAGAAGGAACGATATCGTATCGGGCGATTCTCCGCTAATGTAATGGCTTTTTCTATTATTAATGATGATTTTTATTGACATATAAATATTTATGTTTCGTGGATTTGGAGTTATTGTGGTGTTGGTGTGATGATACTTTTGAGTTATGTATTTGTAAAAAATGAGTCTTGTAAATTTATGCGTGTTTTTAAAATTTCATTATTCATGCTACTGTGTATAAATATTTTCATATTAACATGATGTATGAAAGATATTTGTATGCAGATTTATCAGTAAATTTAACGCTGAAAAATTCATAAATCATTGTATTACCGTGCATTTCCCTTTTTTTTAACAATGAATATACAATAATGTTATTTTCAAACAATGGCTTTTCGAATATCAATCATAATTGACATTGAATATACAGTCACACCAGTAGCGTTCATTCGGTTGAACAAACTTGAAAAAGCTTTATAAAAAAATACTACAATAAAATAGCATATTCCATTGTGTACAACGCCACTTTGCTCCGCATAAAACCATGAATTTTTCCAGCTTGAAATCGCATTTCGATTGTCGGCGCGGATGAATCGTCAAAAATGCACCAACAAAAACTGCATGAGTCGCGAAAAAAAAATCATTTCACCTGCGCGATGACATTTCATCGCGATATATATTTATGTATTTGTCCCCGAAAACATCGGATGAAAATCAAAAAGTCACTGACCGCGCACCCTCCGTGAAAAATTCAATTAAATCGTCATTAATCGCACTGACCGAACTCACAAAACATCCATTATACACAGCACTGCTCGCTTAATAAACATTTTCGACGTATATAAACGTCGTCCCCTTACGCTTTGTGGAGAAAAAGCCATTCACACTAAACTCCTCTTGGCTGCCACGCTCACACGGCAGCAGCAGCCAGACACTTATCGAAATGGGGTGCGCGCATCAAAACTCTTTTTTTTTCAGCGTTCCCTTCCTATTTTTTTATAGGGCTCTCGAACATTGAATTCCCGATTTTTCAGAGCCGATATAATTCCAGCGTGCATTGAATGGCGAGCGCGTTAGAATCAATATTTATACACACACGCACACTGTTGGCTTTCTCTCTCTCTCTCTCCGCTCTCGTAATTCATGGCGGCTTAAGCCCGATGAATGCCCGGTTTTCGGGATGTACCGCCTCTCGCTCTCTTCGGCGCGTGTAATATATAATGGCCTCTTTAGTTTCGCGAGAATCGATGAATTTGAAAAGAGGCGAAAAATCTGTTGCTGTGCAGATCGACCGGTGGGTGTGTGGGGTGAGGTGGATGCACAACGAGTGAATCCATATAGTTGAGCCTCGCTTTTCAAGCGTAAACGGGAAACGGCAGCTCGCAGACTCCCAGGCCGCACGCTCCTGGGGATTTGATTCATTGTGGGGTATTAGCCAGTGTAATTAGCTATACTCTATTAGGATACTATAGATCGATCCTGTGTGTGAAAGACTTATCAAAATATTTTCCTGATTGTGAATTCGTTGATGGGTGCATTAATGAGATTTATAAAGTTTTCTCGTATCGAAAATTAAATTTCGAATTGTCATTTTTATACAAGTTGCACGCACTTGACATTTTAATTGGAAGACAGTAAACCTAGATCAGCCCGGAACATAAGCCGCAAGTAGCAATATCAATTTTGTCTTTTTAACGAATGACAGGATTTCAAATTGACAAGAATATTTATATGTTATAACCAAAAAGTCACAAGAGTATAGTTATCGATCTAAGCCACCTATAGCGTTACACACAGTGAGTCAAAAAAGTTAAAAATGTATCTTAAAAAAATTAACTAATGCAAACAGATATTCAAATCATCATATTTATTTCACTTAACAGGGACGTAATTCACTGATACATCTCTAGCATTTCGTGTAAAAAAACGAATTCGAAATACTATTATAATTGCAATAATAAGGAAATGACCAAATCACACACATTTTCTCACAAATCACTTGTGGATTACCAACTCGAGAAAACCTCACCGAGGATTCTCACAATAATAATCATTCAACACGTGAATGATAATAAATTCCAAAGAGAGAGCGAGACAAAAAAAGACCATCCAATAGGCATCGACACACACACACACAATCGTCTATATGAATTGTATCCCGTCATATCATACACCCGCGGGGATATAAAACCGCATTGTCGACAAGAGAGGTTGGTCTCGAACAATTAGAATGTGAAGAGGAGGCTCGCACACACACAGGGGGAGAAGCCGAAAAAAAAATCCATGCCGATTGACTGAATTTAATTACGAGAAAAATGTAAGCTTAATATAAGCGCAAGCTCCGCAGGCAACAAAGAAGATAAAAGAAACGTAAGAAGATTCACACACATATAGGCTGCCGGAGAGAGAGAGCGCAACAGCCCCCGGAGCCGCGGCGGCACAGGCAGCTATCCTATATATATATATAACAAAGAAAAAAATACAGAGAGCGCGCGGGCCGCAATGAAACGCACAGACACACACACAGAGACACACATGCGTACGTAGCAGCAAGGGAGATAAAGAGAGAAGGGAAACTGCGGGAAAAGCCGAATAAAGGAAGAGAGAGAAAAAAAAGGGGGCGCTCGCGAAAGAGAAAGAGAAAGGAACACCACGCGGTATCGGGACGGTAGGGGAGGAAGGTTTTGGATGGGGAGGGGAGACAAGGGTGCTAAGCATGTGAAATCGATGGGGTAGCCGAGGGGGACAGCGTGAGCGCGAGAGCGTGCGCGATTCGACCTATACGAGAGAAAGAGAACCCCCAGTTCGCCGATTCAATTCGATACAATCGCCGAGCGAGTAGATTTCCACGCTCCTCGCTATACGATATATTGCTTCCGCCTCTAACTCGCGAGCGTAATAGTTGCAGTTCGCTCGCGCTTTGTTTTATTCTACTACTACTACTAGACCGACTGATAATAACGGAATCTGCGATCAATCGCAAAGAAACCTTTTTTTTTTCTTTTTTCGTGGATATGTATTATATCGAGCGATGATCGATCGAGAGATGAACGACTTATATACCTATCTTCGCGGCTACTGGGCTTAATACTTATACCTATATACCTGCGGTTCTCTATACGCTGTTGCTGAGTTATTGCCCTCGACCAATTCTCTCTCATATCCGTGTGCGCGTTGTACGTGGATGCACGTGAATTTTCTTCTTACGGCTCGCGATGAAAGCAACGGCGCGATATAGTTTTTTTGTGTGGCAATTTGCGTATACGAAGTTTCGATAATTTTTTTTCAATACTTTGACTTTTTTTTATTTTGTACAAAAATTAGTTACTAAGTGCTCTACAAAAGATCAGTGATACGTAAAAAACCTCTATCAGCTTATCTATCTTTCGTTAATTTATACCTTTGAAAAGTAAAAATACGCGATCCGACTGTAATTTTTATTACTGTGGTCTTCGCAAATACCGATACATAAAAAATCATTAAGTAAACGTAGATGCACAGATCGACGAGACACCAGAGAGAGCGAGAAGAAGAGAGGGGGAGAGGAAAAAATAAAAAGCAAGAAAAAGCAAGAAAAATCTGAGCGAGATAAAAACGTCCAATATCAAGCGAACGTCTCATCTTTGCTCTCTTCGATAGGAAATTGCGAGCGACAAGAAAAACATCGGTGCCAGAGAGTAAAGAGTAAAAGGAAAGAGTAGAGGCATGACGTGCAAGTGTACTACGAAGACGCTGGCGGCGTTTGCTTCTCTCTCTCTCTCTCTCTTTCTCACTCTCTTCCTTTTCACTATACACAACGTCGTCGCAAACCTTAGCGTCGTCGTCGAAAGTCGCATCGTCGACTGAATACAATTTACTGTTTTATTCTCCACGGGACGAGCGAAGCGAGCATATATAAGAGAGATGCGGTAAATATACAAATGCCCCGGCCCGATACAATAACAAGCCACGTAAAAGCAAAACCTCGACAATGATATTTATTAAGTCGAGCTTTATGCTCTCTTTCTCGATATAACGTTGCTTTTTTTTTATCTTTTGCATTATTGCTTGGCATTGTGCGCGTGTACTTTAAAAAAAAATGCAAGTTTGTAAATCAACCGTGGAGCGTGATTACGCGAAATTGGTATTCCATATACGAAAATTGAAAGCACATTAGTTATCAACGAGGGCGACGATTGATTGGTTATATCGGCATTATAATTATCAGTTTTCGTACACATATAGTGAACCGGGTGCACGCGCGCTCGCGTTATATCCATAAATAGACACAATATCTAAATTGTTCCGAATTTTCTGTAACAATGCATGCAGCGGCAGCGGCAGCAGCAGCAGCCTATATGGCCTCATCTCCAAAATGTTAATTAACGCGCGATTCATGCGCAATCCATTCATAATCCGATGGCGTACCCGGTATAAGCACTTACCGCTCATTTTGTCCATTAATTAGTCGAGCAGCCCTGGCCACCTCCCCCCTGTGCAGAGTTTGTATGTAGAGAGCCATGAGAGCGACGAGGATTAGCATAACAAGCCTCGCTCTCTCTCTCTCTCTCCCTCTGTGTACGTGGAATATACTGACTCGCCATCGCGAAATATATGTATACGCGGTTAATGTTAAGAAAAGGCCAAACTCCAATTTTCCGTGCTCTAATTTTTTTTTTTGCGGAGAATTGACAATTTACGAGGTGGTTTTACGTATGCTGAATTGGCGCGTTACGTAAGTCGCAATGGCGCCTTCCAGTCAGGGCACGCGCAACTCTATATGGCGGCAAAAATTTGCATGCGCCCATACGTCAGTTCCGGTAATTCGAAGCTGTCAAATATTTCGCTTGCTCGCTTGCGCGCACGTGACCTGACTCGAGGAGACATGCTCTCTTAATGCGGCTTAAGAGCACGACCCGACCACGATATATATATATATATATATATATATATATATATATATATATACTTCCTTATGGTGACTATACTCGCGCTTACGTATCTCGCCCCCCGATGGATTAAATGCGCAGCTGCGAATACGTTGTGAAGATATACAGTCACGCTGAAATTTTGCGCGACTTTTGGAGATATTTTTGCGTTGACGTCAATTAAAAGTTAATGAACGATTTATTGAAATGTTTTCGGTGAAAACTTTCAGTTTTAAGGGCTACTGGAGAAGAGGTGACGTTTAATTATTTTTCATTTGTTGGGTAGCTCAAAATTTAGCAAGTAAATCAATTTTCTTTAGTTAAATTAAGCTTCCATAAGTTTTTTAGCTTAATCGTACTGATTTCTTTGTATAAAAATATTTCTTCGAGCAAATACTAAAGTGTCTCTTTTACGTTATAAAAAAAATAGTATTAATAAAGAATGAATGGAAGACATTGATTCCACTACTTATCACTACGTTGAATATTTTTAGCGCAGCTGTAAGAATACATATCAATATTTCTTTTTATTTCCGCTAGATGGATTTTAGTAAGAAATTGGTATTCATCATTTGAAATTTGCTATAAAAACTTTAAAACATTCGTTTCATTCGCCAACCGCTATCCTCTGACATTTACTAAACTTTTCTCCTTTAGCTTTTTAAAATCTTATATCTACCTACAATTAGAATATCAATAAAAATGGTTGGATTAAAAAATATGTTTTTTATAAATTATATACATATTAATTTATCGATTTTAATTCAATAGACAATTCAATTATGAAAAGTTAAAAAATATACACTCCAAAATCAATCTCCCATAATCGCTTCTCCAGCTGGGAAAATCACAGTATACTGGAACGCGAAGAAAATGAATTCCCAATGATCGAGCAACAAGAATCGAATGACGCCACATACACACATGATCAAAAATCAAAAGCACGATGCGATGCAGTGAATCGGACAGTTTGACAAATGACGCGCATCAAAGTCTAGCTCTCACGCACACAGTGTATATAATACATATAGCGTAACCCTCGACTGACGCGAGGCCAAGCAACAGCCTCATTCCCACAAGTGTCGAAAGCTCCGTCAGCAGTGTAAACCCGGAAAAGCAAGCAACAGCGTCCAGGCATTTCCCGGGGACTGCACACACATACACACACAGCAGTAGTAGATAGCATAGTAGCCCCTTGTGCACTCAAGCCTATATACAATGCAGTAGTGTGCAGGAGCCACTCGGTTCCAGTTGACATCCTTGAACATTAGGTCGATTGTGTCACCTGTGTCGGTAAATAGCCCATCAGTCCTACAGCCATCACCGTCGGTCAAACAGCCTATATCTACTCAGTCTCGTATTTAAAAATCCAAAAAGACGCCAAGCCCCAAGCCTATATATATACGCACCCCTATATATATATGTCGCGATTAGTTTCACTCGTGGCTCTTCGGTTACGCTTCGTCGACTGCACCTGGCTTTCTCTCTCTCGCTCGCGGGGTGACGTTTTTGCCGAGGGAGACTGCAACCAGAGAAAGAGAGACAGAGAGAAGGAGAAAACGTCAAGCTAGAGGGATTACAACAGATAAAAGAGAAGCAAAGGAGATGGAGATAGCTGAGCAACAAGAGGGATTTAATTTCGAGTTGTTGAAAGGGAAGAAAAGCGAACGTGGAAAGTCAGAGATAGAGAGAGAAACTCTCTTTGTGTTTATTCAGCCAGTTATGATACCTTTATCTACGCGGTCGAACTATTTTTTGTTTACTGAAAAATCATATTCGCTGCGTGTTTTTAACATGAAATACACCATCGAATTGAATGTACATATGTATATAATATCGCCCAGCTATATCCATTTATTCGATATCTAAACTCAAAGCTGCGTGCAAATAGGAAGTGCGCCGCTATTCGCCAGTGACGCGCGATTCAAAACAAATTTAACCCACTGACCCACTGACCCTAATTCCGTATTTACTTTCATTTCGTGGCACACCCCTCGTACACAACTCGTATACACCCCGCTCCAATCAGATGAAAAATTCGTGGCGAGTTATTTTTGAGATCGTAAATAAATATATTTGACGACTCATACACAACTGGTATATAATTGAAAGCGCGATAATTAACCGGAAACTGAAAGCGTTGGCGCTGTATACGGAGGCGTTTAGATCTGAAAATTGAAAGGGGGTTGAATATTGGGAGTAAGAGAGGGGGGGGGAGTAGCGCGCGTGCAAGCGATAATTAGGAATCGCTTCCGTTCGTGCGCGAGTGCACGGCTCTTGGAAACACGCGGTTTCGATTTATTTCAAAAACATTCGTCGGGGGTGGCACGCGCTTTCTCTCTCTCTGCACATATGGACGTATTTTTCACTGTTACGAGCATTACAACCCAATCTCTTCTGTATAGCCACGCGCATTCGACCCTTTTCACTTCGACATGTTGCTCGAATTTATCGAGTGCGCTTATTTATATAACTCGCGTGTGTCCTAATAATCTACACATGTGAAATGTCGCGCTTATTCTCCCACGCTTTTCCTGCCTTCAGTTCTATCAATTTGTTACGTAAGCAAATCATCATTTTTTTTTTGAAATGCAAACTGTACGCTTATGGCGAAAGATGCGACTGTTAAATAAATAGGAGTGGAAAAAAAAAGTAAACAACCAGTTACACGAAGCGATAAATAAATCGCGACGAACAAACGAAATTCTCGGCAATTTGCGCGGAAACACGGGACAATTTGCAAACTAACAACAGCAGCAATAGCAGCAAAAAAAAAAAAAGAGCCTGCATGCGACGTCGCGCACCTGCGATGGACGATAAATCCAGCACTTAAGCGCAAACTACAGGGCACGCAGGCACACCAATAAAGCACCATAAACTATCATTACGAAATTAAAGCCAACGGTAGTGCGCTCTGCTCTTTTTTTTTCGTTGTCTTTCACTTTTTTTGTTTTGTTTTTGTCGTTCTGATTTATCGATCGGAAGGTAACGATGGATTTCCTGATTTTTCAAAATGCGCGCGCTATATATGTGGCTAAATTCATTAGGGACGAAACTGCACGCGCTGACGATTCTGAGTGGAATATCAATGTCTGCGTGTACCCGAGTGCCGAATATGCGCGGTGTAACGCGAGATATATCCTGGAGTTGGATGTACGACGTGTTTTGCTTGACCGCGAGTGTTATGGAAAGGTCATGCTGGGACGCTTTTTGCATTCCGATTTGCGTGCGGAATGTGACAAGATTTGCACGAACTTTGGTGGGCTTTTCAGTTTCGTTATATCAAGTTTCGTAATATTATTATTTTTACTCAAATGTTCAAAGCATAAAGGAAAAATCAGTGTGATCGAAAAAATTGATACACATTTTTTTGTGCATATGGTTATTAGGGAATTATGCTTGATGTATTATTATGAATTTTGATTGCTAAATAAACACTGGCAGGAAGTGAATAGCAGGATATATTAAGAATTTATTGCATTACAGAATTTATTTCATTTGAACTTTCCCCAAATTCACATTTTATGCATACATCAGTGAAAATGCGTTATGAGATTCGGATTCGTTTACTTAGGACTCATCTATTGATACTACAATACACTATACGAGCAAATGTTTGACGTCAAAAATAAAGCTCATTCATTGGTACCCTCTGTTTTTTTCGCTCGTTATTTATTGCATTCAATGCTATAATGCCGCAAAAGAATCCTGAAATTTCTCCTTCATTAAACATCATGTTTTTTTCTTTTCTCCTGAAATCCTGGAAACGCAAAATACCCTCAGTGAATAGAGCAAAAAAAAACCTTTCAACGCGTCCTTTTTTAGAAAGTAGATGGTATTTATGGCCACGTATTTATCATAATTGGAAGTACCAGGCAAAAAAAAAGTACACTCCATTGCTTTTATTAAATTACCATAGCATTCATACGTGAAGTGACCACTCGAGACATGATGGACATCCCCGGCAAAAAAAAATACCAAGCAAACGACAGCTAGCGAGTATCCCGGAGAAAAAATCGGGTGTGTATACGAGGAAAAAAGAAGCGCTTTTTCACTCTAATGAAGCAGGGCACGTAAACCCAAAGCGTAACCACGCCAAAATCCTAGGCGCGATAAATTACAGGCCCATAAATTCAGTGTGGCTCTCACAATGAGTGGAGTAGTCCATTGAGCCCCGCATAGAAATTCGCACTTTGAAAAATCGCCCGCTGCTCTATGTGTGTACGCAGGGAAGCCCTAAAAGGTGTACACATATACACACAGCACGCAAACACGAGCGGTCGACTCCTTTGAAAACTTGCCGTGACGCAGAGTTTAGGGGTCCACTACGGGGACCAACTATATACATACTTGTATGCATTGCATACATTTGCTTTTTTCTCTCTTTATCGATGCTGCTCTTTTCGTTTTTTTTGCGATTTCAATGAATAGAAAGCATGCATCGTTGATCATTTTTTCTTCAATGAAAATAGGGTTTTCAATGAAAAATTTCGATTAGCGTAAAATAAAAAAAAAAGATTATTAAAGTTGTCAATGCAGTTGCAACTTTATTTTAACCAGTTGAAAAAAATTAATTGTCTTTACGTCACTAGATGTCGTTTGTAATCTATGTTATTATAAATTACACATAAAAAATAAGAGTACGATAAATTATATTAAGATCAATATTTGGAATTTGAGCATACATATTATATACTTGTTGTGGTCTGCTCGAGGGTCTGCTTCTTAATCGATTGTTCTCTATAAAATAGCATGTCTATTTTTTGGAAGACTCAATATATTTAGTCCAAATTTTTAAGTTAAATCTCGTCGTCTCTGCTATTATGTATAAAAGATAACATTACAAGAAATTTTACTAAAATATCAAACTCAATATTTTTTATCTCGAAAACAGTTAAAGCTTTGTTTCATTAGTACAAGCATACCTATAAGATGTATAAAACTGAACAATCGATCTAATCTTCTTCGTAAGCCAAACGCAAGTCAGTGATTTAGCCGAAAAAGCGACAAATAGCGGTAACCAATTTCCTGAAGCCTCACCCAAGATAAAATCAAGCGTAGAGTTAATCCCATAGCTCTTTTAATCATAATACTCGCACACATCCACAGCAGGCAATGACCATTTCCCCTCTCTAACGAATGCTCATCACGCGGCTGTCTGTATACAGCGCTTGGAAAAAAATATTTAGCAGGACCGCTCGCTCGCACCCCTCGGTAGCCCGGAAATTTGCTTTTTCGACGGCCCCCCAGGCGAAATCTATTTTTTCTCTCTCTTTCTCTTTCGGACACGCGCCACGGCCCACTTTTCACGACAAACGACTGCTGTGTTGCTACTTTCTCTCTCTCTCTCTCTTTCGGCCTCTCGCATTATGTATTTACCTAAGTACCCCGAACGCAACGATCACCGCCCCCTGCACGTCCTTGCCCGAGCACAAAGCCGCCTTTTCACAACGCTCCGCTCCTTTATTCTGCTTTTTTTTTCCTATACCCGGCCCGCGCACTCCACGGTCAATGCGTTTTTTTCTCTCTCTCTCGAACTGTACGAATATCTCTCTTTCGGCTGTCGTTCCTTCGAACGCGCCTACGCTTCTCGATATATAATCGGAAACGCTTGGAAATGTTTGCCCAATACTTGTCGATGGCAAGGCCGATCCACAGAAGTGTAGGGAAAAAAGGGTCCTTTTTCCCCTTTTTTTCGGCTCTCCTTCATCCCCTTAAGCACGCTTTATTTAATAAGAGTGCATTAAGATTATTTTCACGGTGCTTATGCGGGGACTGCCTAGCTCACTGAGTGTTGAGGTTTATTGAAAGGGTAAATACCATATGGAAAGATCGACGAGCTTATAGTGCGGTAATTCTCGTCTGAATGTCAAAGAATCTTTCGATTTTCAATTGGTGTATCAAACCACTTTATATTTGACGTGAATGGTGTTCTTATGTGGTATTCAGATTGTGTGGATTACTTTTCTGTGAAGTAGGATTATTGATATTTTATAGAAGAAAAAAAGGAAATTTTTAAATAGTCAAGTAAATAGAAAGTACACTCGGGTGATTGTATGGAAAGATATTATCAATAACAATTGATAGAAAAATTAGATGTTTCTTTTTCCGCTAGATGTATTTTACTAATCGAATTAATTACCTTTAAATGAATTCTTCTAGTTAGTATTATAAATTGCAATTAATTAACGTTTTTTATGATAAATTAGCTCGTCGGCTATTACAGTGCATTTCTTATGAGGTCTCTCATGCCCATCATTTCCTAAACGAATCAAAAGTTTCCGCATGCACAAATATCTATTCAGCGATAACCGCGCAGAGACATAATAAGTTATCAAACCTCAGAAGTTATCTCAATAAAACCGCGCAAGAGACAGTTTCGAAGTACAAACTCTGCTGATTTGCAAAATTAAAGATTTTCTAAGGAAGTAAGGCCGTCGCATCTCTTCGCGCGGTTGGCTGTGTTCTCTCCCCTTATCTAAAGGAGAAAGCCGCGCGAGCGAGAGAGAGAGAGAGACGTGTGCTTCTCGCGAAAGTGCTGATTCCGCAGGTACTTCGACGTCCGTCTTATAAGCCCCAGGGACGCGCCGAAATTCGAAGATCGCGCGCGCGCGCGGAATCGCTACCACTTACGCGAAACCCTCTCGTGAATTTTTAAGCACTTCAAGCTTTTCATACGTATAAGCTATCCTTTAGATTTTTTTTCTCGAGGGGAGCACTTCTTTTTTTTTTATTATTATTCAATTTTTGAGAGCTTCGCAGATCAAGATTGGCATGGTCTCAATATTATCGCGATAAGTCGAAGCGAAGGCACGACAAAATTATTGTGCAAGCTTTCAATTAAAGCACGAAAAGAATGAAAAAAAAGCGACCGACGTGTATCATTCTGCTGACATTTCAAAAGCTCGTAGCGTCAAAGTTCTGACCTGTGCAAGCATTTACTCGAAATTAGCACTACAGGCAACTCGAGTCAGACATCGCCAGAGTCAATATAAATAGACATCGTAATGCACATATAAATGTCAACAAAGGTGGCAAAAGCGTGTATCTGTATACACATATCGAGTTGAGAGTCACGGCTTCGCGAGCTTGCATAAAGTTTGGTCTGCGAGCTCACGATTTCGTGTCTATATGTCTCGGGGGGCTTTTCGCATGCTCGCGCTCTTCTGTCTTACTATACATTTGGCGCTTCTGTGTATAGCCTCGCAATATACTCCACCGCACAGGCAACTCTCGAGAGTGTGTGTGCATGTGTATATGTACGAACGTCTTATTGTTAGCTGAACGTTATGCTTATTCACCTAGGTATATAGGTAGGATCGTCGTATGTACACGTTTGCTGTTTCTGCAGTGAGTAGCCAAGCTCCCTGGCTTCTACGCGTATACATATATAGATACACATATATTCGACTTAAGTCGTTGCGGCTATGCTCGCTCTCTGTATGTGCACTTACTGTACATTCATTAGGTCGCTCGCGCAATTGTTCGAGTAAACGCTTATTCCCCATTCTCGCTGTCTACTAACGTATACGTATGAACCACTCGAGGACTTTAAAAATTCATCGACTGCAGTTAAATTCCACTTTCATCGAATCTCACCACCAGTATGAAAAGCTATTGAATCATTTCTCATAGCAACGGTCTGTTAGCGAATACCGCCAATTTTCCGATTTGAAATTTGCTAGTCAAAGGATGTGTAAACATCGTGTGTAGTAGACTGCATGATTTCAAAAGTTTTTTTTCAAAAGAGAGCTTTCGCAGCACAGGCCCTTCGTTTCCATTACCAAGCCAAACATTCACTGGCGAATGTTTCACTACCATTGTGCATAGAATCAAACCGAGCCCAATAATTTTTTTCATTATTTTCCTTCTCGTTGCACTTTCAAAATTGAAAATCCGTTCGGCGAGCTGCGCGCGTAGCCACCAAAAGTGCGCAATCAACAACTTTTCCGCTAACAAATTCCAATATCAATTTGCTCAGCCCAGAAAATATACAAAAGCCTCTATGTATGAACGCTTCCTATATATATACTGGCGGAGCAAAACTGATGGCGCAAGAACGCGAGCTTTCATCATATGTATTTACATGAAATTTCAAACTCTCGGGTGGGAAAATTAATCAGCGCGTTTCTATATACACGCGCGCGAATCGTGCGGCAAGCCGTTGAGTGTAAAATGAATATTTTTCCATGCGTAATAAAATCCACCACTATACGCGCGAAATCAGCAGTTTTCGTTTAATAAAAAAAAAAATGAGCACGCGGAATATCCTTGAACCTCCTGGTGGCAGCGGTGGGATTTCGCCTGTTATTTGCCGAGTGATTTTTAATTAAAACTTTTGATTGAAATGCCATCATTATAGCCAATGTAAATACAGACGAGAGTTTGTGGAAAAGCTTAAAGCGCCTCGATACAACATACACAGACACTCATATACGAGCAAACTTCTATAGCTGCATACAAGCTCGCAGCTTGTATATACAAGCCCGAGACTGTCCATACGCGGCGGCAGCTCGCAAAACATACAGAAACTCTCTCTCCCCGTTGCCGAGCTTTAAGCCGCAATTCGCTCGGATGAATACGTATACTAGAAACATTCGCTCGACGGACGCGAATTTCTACCTTGCGGATGGGTATGCGAGATATATACCACATACACTATATACGCATTATCGCGAGACTACTTATTCGCGGCCACACGCGACAAAACCATCCTCGATTATGCGCTAAAGTGCCGCCGCGCTGCGAGAGCGGCATTATGAGAGCGTTGGATGTATTATACGCGATACCCGAGGTTATTAATTATTCAACTCTAAGCTCGCTCGCTCGTTCGCTCGCTGCTCTTCTTCTTTTATATTCGCGCGCGATAATTTCTTGCTGCTAGATTACACCTTCATTTATTATCTTTCGCGCGTGCTTTTAACGACCAAACCATTCTTACTTGTGAATTTCGCTTTAATGCGCGATGTGTGAGAGAGAATGTATAAGCGCGCGTTTTATCTTTTGTCCGTGTATATATAGGCGACGTTACATATTCGTTGATTACGTACGTGGGACATTGTGCAAAATTTTGATTACATAAATTATTCAAATTTCATAATATTCAAGGCATCGAGAGAGGGAGAAGGAAAAAAAAAGTTGGAAGGCGAACGGTTTTATCGGGTTGCTCCCTAAGCATCGATCGATAAGCCGCACAGCAATGACTTATTGCGATCAGCTATGTGGATTTCAGCGACACACAAGAGTAGAGAAAGAGAGTCACAAGTATGGTATATCGTTTGACGCCGCCGAGTATTATAATAAGTTTCGACATTGTCATGATAAAAATCGGTATCTGCAAGCAAGGACCTCCCTCCCTTCTCCACCCCCCCCCCCTTCCGATATATTTATGGTGGGTTACCTCGTGAACTTATTGCGCAAATTTATGTAGCGTGCCCCGCAGAAAGTTTTCGACTTTATCGATGAAGATATGGATTCCGTGACACAGAAAACGAATCCGCCGCCGCAGCACGATATCTTTTCTGCCTTCTCTCGCTATGTTTCTCCCCACCCCCTTTCCGATAAAAGATATTTTCTTGCGGTGACCGGAAGCATAAACACTGGATCACGTTTATCGAGAGCGAAAACTTTACGATTTTTTTCTCTCTCTCTCTCTTTAAAGCCGTCGCGTTTCGCTCGTGCCCGCTGCGCTCCTTCCTTTTTCCGTACGCCACACGTATAGCACAAAAAAAAAGACATTGTATATATGCCTAACGATAAATTTCGTTATCAACCGAGGCAAATTCATTTTTACGCAAGCAAAACTTTGCCAAGCCGCCGGAGCAAAGCTGCCTAAATCCTGTTTTACTTCGTTTGAATTCTTCTGGATATTTCTCTCTATTTTAATGCCCCGTAATAAAGAGCCCACCCATTCTACTATACGTATATTCTTTGCGGAAATGGACTTAATTCGCGCTTTTTACGCGAACAGGAAGAGTATTTTCTCCTTGAATTAAAATCACCATTAATTTTACGAAATGGATCGTCGTTACTCTTCTCGCAATAAAATTCGCGCAAAAGGAGCAGCCCACCGGAATGAAAATTAAATTCCTATTCTCTGCCTTAGCGCACCCACATTCCCCGCAAAAAAAAAAAAAAAAAAACACGCATCGCATAATTTTCAAGTGCACAGTCTTATTAACGCAACTACCCTCTCTCTAAGGAAAGGTTAAAAGAAAAAAAAAAGGTAGAGTACACGCACTGCACACGCGAAGTAATATTTCATCGCGGAGTCCTAGTTTTCAGTGAAAATTCCCCGCGTGCACTCGAGCAGCGCGACCACGGTTAACAAGCTTTTTAATCAGCGTTCCATCTGCCGAGTCGCCAACGCGAGGCTGCCAGTCGGCGTATAATTTGATTTGGCGAGATGTAAAGGAGAGTCGGTATACGGTAATAGCTATAGTAACCGCGGCGCGCGGAGACGTGCATATCAAGTCGAAGTTGGTCGAGGGGAAAGATGAAAATGCATTTTCGCGTTATCGATAGAATGTAAATATTTCGACGGAGCTCGCGCGCGCGAGCGCGAACCGATACGGATCTTTCATAGTCGGAACGCGTGGCTATGTATATACATATATGTGCGCGCTATTGTATAATGCCGTCATTTGAATGGCAATGCCACAACCATTAAAGGGACAGCCAGCAGTGGTGGACTATGTGTGTGTGTGTGTGTGTGTGAGAGAAAATTGCGGATACGTGATGCACGCTCACCTGACAAACGATATTACCCTCGACCTCTCCCTCCCGCGGGCTTTCGCGAAACCACCGACTCTCCCTCGCTGCTGCTGCTGCTATGTGTGTGCTGTGCCATCGTGATTTCAAATCGAGTAATGCCGCACTCGCAAAAGGCTATTGGCTTGAAAATCACCGGTAGTTATACGCTGTAGGTGTGAACAATCAACTAACTCGCGTGTACTATAGGCTACTGCAGAATTTAAATGTCCATTCAATTTTCATTGTTCAAAACTGCCGAACGATTGACTCCATTAATATTTTATGTTGATAAATTTAAAAAAAATTCTCTTATTGTATTGTTAATTGATGTGAATGGTAATTGATTTGTTAGCCGCGAGGGGGATAAATTTTTCGTATAATTCTCTAGTAAAATAGATTGGTTTACAATACTTTAAGGCACCATACTTTTTTGCCCTCGACAAGCGTTATCAGTGTATCAATAGATGCATCTGTCATATGCGCCTTGTCGACTCATCAATGCTTAACCTACATCTATTTCAGTATTACGAAAATAAATAATAATATGAAAGAATAACCCAAATATCCCTCAATCGTTTTGCTCGTGTGAGTATTTCGTAATCTGATCAAAAATTTTTTTTATCAAAACAATTTATTCCATATTAAGGCGTGAGACGTTAATAAAAAATCAACTGTGAATAAAATTTTAAAGTAGTTAGATGCAAGTAAAAACAATTGTAACGAACCTTTTCAAATTATTAACTATTCCTAATAAAAAAAGTTACAGGCAAACGAGACCGACGCAGAATTGACAAACAGTAGCTGGATGTTCAACACTGCCGGCGATGCTTGAGTTTCCCCCCCTAAGAATTAGTATCTTGTATCTGCGCGGCAGAGAGTCACAAATCATTTTGTCGGTGGATTGTCAAGGTGTATACACGGACGCGTGTGCACCCTCCTTTGCGAGCGCTCGCACACGTTGGCAGATACAGACAAGAGAAAGATCAAGAGAGAGAGAGTGCAACTTCGTGTGTATACTACGCGGCGAGAGATCAAAGCTCGCCGGCGCCTCTCGCTAATGATATGCGATCTGTCGGAGATCACGGCTCTTTGGAAGAAACGCATGAGAAAAAGAGAGAAAAAAACGTAAAATTTAAAGCGCGAGATTGTGCGGTAATCTCATCGCGTAGAGGCGGCAGGTCACAAAAATACCAAATAGAATTATGAGCTTTGTACACGTGGAGTTAGAAAAGCTCTGAGAAAGTGGAACGTGCATCTTCAAGTTGAAATTTTCATCGACGGTTGGAATCGTAGAAAACGCGAGCAAAAGGTAAATCCAGTGCTTTTACACAGAGCTTGCAGTGGCAAGAATTTATTTGCAAGCTGAACGAGAAAGCATCGCTCGGGTCTTTGGCGACTAAATGATAAAATGACTAGACTATATAGGAGTCGCCTAGTAAGTGTGTCGGTGGCAGCGCGGCGTGCAGAGGCGGCTCTTGAATCTGCGACTACAAAAGCCCCAGATACTTCAATGGCTTTGGAGCTGCGCGCGCGCTCGCGCGAATTACCGCCTCCGGGGTTCTCTTCTGGCTCTCCTCGTGCTCACTCGCGTTCACATCAAAGGAAAAAGAGCGTCGGTAAAACCCCGGGATCGAGCGTCGAGCAGCTTTCCTGTAGATTGCTGCCTTGGCGAATTCTATACGCTCTCTCTCTCTCTCTCTCTCGCTGCTTCCATCTCGTTCCCTTCGCCTCCACGGCTTGTGCCTTTATTTTTCTTATATCCCTGCTGCCGCTGCTGCTGCTGCTGCTGCTCTCTCGGCTAACCGAAGAGAAAATGTCTTTGCAAACTTTCTTATTCTCGTTTATTCAGAAAATAAGCGGGATCTTGCCTATCTTCTCAGTATTTTTGGTTCTCCGCTTTTTTTTCAATTTTGTTTGCCGGACAGTATAATAACTTCTTTATTATTATATTCGTGCAAAAACAGTTTAGATCTTGAAAGAAGCATATGTAAAATAATTATTTTGACTATGGAAAGGCAAATAATTTTTGCAAATGTTCACGGAAATCTCAAAATCATATTAAAGTATCGTAAACTTTTACAGTTGATCGAAATAACGAACGTTACCACAGGAATCTAGTTAAGTCCAAAGTGAATTCGTTTCCTACGATTATAATGAATACGTAGAACCAACGTAAACCGACCAATTACATGTATTTTGCTTAGTAAACATGTAAAGTAATATTATAAAGTAATATTATATGTACTACATATAAAGTAATATTATATGTAGTTAATCAAGTGTAAGCATCCCTCTATCGAAATCAATTAGAAACTTTCAAATGTCAATTATGGTGGAAATTGTAACGTAACACTTTTTAATTTCATCAAACTTTGATTACGATAATCAAAATCAAACTCGTATTATAAGTGATAGCGTTTTATAATGTTAATTTTAAAAACTCCATAATCTACTCATTCCAGAAATCAATTTGACAAAATTGTACGAAAGTAATATTTTGCATAGTCATATTATATTTTATAGCTTACGCATTAAAAAATCGATCATTCATTAATTCGAACACAAGTGACTGCGCATCAACAGCACTTCGAAAGATTAGCATATGAAAAGAGATAGCGGCATACCTGGGCAAAGAAAGAATCGAAGCAATAAAGGAGAAGGACAACTCGGCTATTTCTCTCTGTCTCCCACGTACATCCGCAACGCAGCACCGAATCACCTTCCTGCCATTAACGATAAATCGTGCGCGTGTCATCCGTAAGGTGCAATTTAGTTGTGAGGGCCGTGGCACGCGAAAAAGCCTCTCTTCTCGACGAAGATTATACGTTGAGGTGTGCGTGCCCATGTGTGTATGTGTATGTGTCGAAGTTGCGAGTTTCGGCCTGGCTTGTTTTCGTCTCAGAGTTCACCCGATAAATCATCGGTCGAGGTGAGGCCCTCGAGCACTATGTTTCCGGGTTCGCCACTCGACGACTTTGAATTCGCCTCTACCTATATCTGCTTACTGCTGCTGTTGTTGGTTACGTTGTGTGTTGCTGTGCTGCGGCGTGCTCCGCAGATGTTCCTCGTTCAATTGGAATGCCGACTGCTGTTGACCTACCTTTCGTGTGCGGCTTTAATTTCGGATACTACTTCGCTGACCTAATAATTTCAGATCGACCGAATTATACTGTAACAGCTGTCGATTTCCGCTCATGAATTTTAATTGTTACTTTATATGGAACAGCTCGAAACGACCTAGAATTTTTTTAATTTTTCAATAAAATACACGTTGATATCTATTTATACAAATAATATTTTTGAAAAGATAAACAGGAAATAGAAATCATTTTCAACCCCAAAAATTGACACAATTAAAAAAAACAAAAAGTCTTTAAAAGAGATTTTATCGTGACAGTTTTTTGTATTTCAAATTCATTACGCTGTGAGGATTCAGAAAGTATTATTACACACACGTAAAATGCACAGACTAGAATAAAAGTTGAACGGTTGAACTTTTTGCTTCAAATGATACTTATTTGAACTGAGAACCATTTAGTGATAGACTTTTTTTTTCAGTAATGGAGTTGTTCATATTTTTCCAAATTCATATATATAGTGCACAGGTTCGCCATTATCAGTAATGCTAATCGATTAGATATCTGAATTGAAATGTCATTATAGAGAGTAGCAAAAGTAAATAAAACGCAATATAACGCATACATAATTATTTACAAATCGAATAATCTTATTTAGTTTGGCAAAGTGGAAACGTCGATAAACGGATACAAACAGAGAGAAAAGGATGAGCGAGGAAGCGGCGGCATGAGTAAGTACTTTGCGAATTCGAGCGTAGCGGCAGATGGTCTATAATGTATCAGCGGCGTGTCGGCGCAAAGTTTGTTCTGCCAATACGCCGAGCCCCGAGACGAAGAGAGAACGAGCGCGGGGGCGGCTTCGCGTACTCGGCAGCAGCCGAAAATTTCGTGCGCGAGAAGAGCTTGAAGAGAGAACTTTGCCCGATACTCGCATTATCGGGCTGCTGTTGCTGCACGCCAACGTGAGCTTTGCCGAGTTTCGTCAAATATTTCAGGGCGTTTCTTGCCCTAACGAGCGAATTCTCCGTCATGATTGTATCCGCAGCTGATTGTTGTTTTAATGAGAATTGTCAATATTAATTAATGTTCACAATTTATCAAGAATTTCGTGATTTTTATTCGATTTAAAGCGAAGCTTGCATTTTTTTTCTAAGAGTTTTATGAAACGACAGCTTACAACTTTAATAAACAGAGGGATACACATGCGCAATAGAATATAAATGAAATATGCCCATGGGGACATATTTTGTTGCTGGATTATTGTGACTTTGAATTTTAAGCTTGATTATTTGCATGATTCTAGGTTTATGGTAGCCACAGATTGTTGGAATATAACAATTTACTAATTATTCACGTGTTAATATGAAAACAACATTAACGTACAGTAATCAATCCAATTTTTAGATTTTCAAATACACACATTTTTATCCTTAATTAAAAGCGCCTATATGAACAAATGATATAATATCCTCACCTAGTTTCATACGTAAACAATAAATACGTCTAATTGTAAATGAGACCATGTTGGCACTTTTACATCTTTAGTACTAGTGCGTGTGTGTATATCAAGAGGTCGCCCATAAAATTACAAATGTAATAATATTCTGATTGCCATAAAGAATTCGATTTACAAATAAATATTGCAAATTAATATGGTTATAAGAAAAAAATTTTTTGACTGTTGCCATTTCAACAATTTCCTGTGCCCAATTTATCAGCAAAATAACATGTTCCTCATAGAAAAGTATAAACACACACATACATATCCAACTATAAACCGTGCACGAAGAACAAACAGGAAGAGATATTGGGAAACGCCCGTAGCATTATTGCCGCGCGCGTCCACTGAAATTACGAAACTATAAACAGCTGGCCATTGATCAACAGTGAAGTCAAACACACTTTTCTGCGAGCGCAACGATGAAACAGCCGCTAATTACGCCCAAGGCATAACGTATCAGTTCAATTTCTTATCACAGAGATACTTGGGTGTGGCCGACAGCATCGTCGTCGTCGTCGCAACTATCGTCGAGAGTGAACTGATCCCGTTGCTCGACTAATAACGTATCGAGTACCTCTCTATATGTATATGCATAAGTGGATTTTCCAAGAGCGCGCGCGGGCCCCCTTGAGACAAAACGCCTCGACGGCTCTCTCCCACGGTATGAATCGCGGCTTAATTGATCGAGCTCATTGCCAACCATAGCATTTAATTGTACTGCAATCAAGTCTCGAGCCGCGCTTGCAAAAGCCGATCCTCGTCGCGTCGACGCCGCTGAGAGTCTTCGAGGCAAAAAGAAATGAAAAGGCGAGTCTGCGAAGCCCCGGAAGACGCTCGAGGGCCATTGAAGAAAGTAAACATAATATACGTAAGTCGAGCGCGCTTTATATTATATGCTTGCTTTTTAAATGATACCCGTGCGCGGTGTACACACTGTGATCAAGTTGTTAATACGTTGTCAATAATGGCCTCATTACCAGCTGCAATTTATTGTCCTTTATTTTACGGCGCTATACATTGTGTGATTTACTTCATGGCTCATTTAAACGTATGACGTTCGATCAATATTTGATTTACGCTTCGAAAAATAAATGAATAACAAAAATGAAAACGTTGTCAATGTCAACACTGAACAATCAAGATTCGAGTTGTGCGTATAGGGCAAATTAATGGAGAACACAGATGTACATAGCGTGTAAATCAAGGCGACGCTGAATTTATTGTCGCAGCGACATGGAGTCACAAATCGTCCACGTGTAATAATTAATCCGAGCGAGGTGGGAGGAAGGGAGGGGGGGGGGGGGTGACTGTTGTAAATTCTCGGCTTACCAAAGACTTGTAAATAGGCGGGTACACACACACACATACATAGAGAGAGAGAGACAGCGCGCGTAAACGCACTTTGCCAACCCCAACTCACGTGTAGTCCAATGAAGGTTCATACATCAGCAATGATTTGTGTAAGTTGAATAAGTACATCCGTCACGTCGTGGAAATCATTAGCATGTCAAGCATCGGATGTCCCGAAGTCTAAATCACGTAGCCTCCGTTTGCCCGCGCTCGAGCTTTAACCGCGAAACATTTGCACGTGAAACGTGCTGCCGAGTGAGAGAGAGAGAGAGAGAGAAAGGGAGTGCTGTGTTATACCGCGTCCTGCGCACGACGTCATCGCCCATTAATATTGCCACGCATTCACGGCTAAAGCTGTGAGATATCCGTTGCAATAAATCTTTTACGATTGCCGCAACAAATATTTTTATAAATCTATCGAGCTTTGTAAATATTGAAAAAAAAGCGCGACGATGTGAAAAAAAAAGAGCTTAGCGAAATTTACACTGTCGAGGTTCGCTCGAATCTATTCTTATATATGAGCGAAGCTTGAAATATTAATCGCGCTCAAAAGGGTTGAGAGCCGCATGATATCAAAGCTCCATCTATCTCTCTATCTCTCGTTAGGTCGGCCGTATATCAAAGCGACTTCCACTTGCCGAAGACACCCTCCTCCTCTTCCTCCTTCACCTCCCTGGATGTTATCACTTAGTTCGGCGCGGCGCGATCAATGAAAGATTCGCGCATGTACGCCGTACTACTACTACTACTACTAGGGCGCAGTTGGCGAACTGTTCCCTTGCGCGCGCTCTGGCTCAATTATTTAGGTGATGAATGCGAAATTCCAACCACGCCACGTGTGCGCTGAAAACTTGCAAGCCCAGCTTTTTCCACCCTAATACTTTTTAAATATTAAACTCACGTTTCACGCGTGCTGTTTTTTTTTCTTTCTCTCTCTCTCTCTCTCTCTCTCTCTCTCTCTCTCTCTCTCTCTTTCTCTCTTGAGCTCTTAATGCACTTGAGCTATAGACTATCTTTTGGTAATCGGATATTTTTAAGCAATTTTTAATATTATGGTAATAAAAATTGTATATTTTCCCCTCGTGGAAAAAAATAATATCTATGATCAACTTTACTTTTTCGTCAGGGCGGATTCATAGATACTAATTGTTACTTTTTCGGTCAACGGTTTTTAGTAGAAAATAACGAAAGTAACTTTACGTTTTTATTGAGTTGAAAGTAACACAACACTCACGATGTTCGTTATAAAGTAACGGAACACTGACGACGTTCGTTATTTTCAATGAAAAAAAGGTTTTTTTCTTGTACCTCTGTACGTTATTCGTTGAAATAAAAAAATTTATGTTCGTTAGATAAATGATTTTTCAGCGAATAACGCATGCGTTATTTTTTAATAACTAATGTTATCGAATACTAACTTGTTCGTTAAAATTGTCTCTCTTAAAACGGCTCTGTGGATAGAAATTGTTAGAATTATTTCTGTTACAGGTCGCTGTGAAGATTATAGACACGAGTAAAATATTACAGGAATACGTGCTGAGAAACCTCTACAGAGAAGCCAAACTACTGTCCAAATTGAACCACCCAAATATCATTCGACTGTACGAGACTATTCAAGTAAGTCAAACATTCACAGCAGCAGTTTACAATTATTCAAGGCAGTGACGTTTTTAGACTCAGCCCGTACTTTCTTTACTGCACGTTTTAATTATTTACCGTGTAGCGGTTCTGAGAATCCCGTCGCGTCGGCGTAGACTGCATTATGCAAATCGTTTTTATTAACAATTTCATTTCCTCGAAGCGAATTCAATGAAGCAGAAATAGAAATCACATATCTCGAGAAGAGACTAACTAAATAATATCGTGTTAGCAGTATCCCGGTTTCCAATAAATGTAGACAAACGCTGATTTACATTGTGATTTCAATGTAGGTATCGAATTATACATCGAAAATTACTGTTCTGCGTGGCTAAATTGAAGGGCAACAACGTTCGGAGCAATTTGAGTGATTTGCAAACACGGGGAGCAAGAGAGAAAGAGTTAAAAAAAAACGTATAGAGGCAAATCAAACAAAAGCTCGCATTAATTAGCTTTGACGTTTTTGCAAGCTTTGAACGGCGAGTTTGTTGTCAATTCCACGTATCCGACATGGAACAAACTGAAAAATGCGGGCGAAAAAATCTATCTCTCGCGCATTTTTTTCTCTCTCTTTCTCTCCACTTCTCTCTCGCTTCTATACTGTACACGGGTGAGCGCCAAAGCGTGATGGGAATACACGTTAAAAAGCTGTTTTTTTTCCTCCCTCGCGCTTCTCGTTTCCCCATTGTTTTTGCACGATAGGTCCGAGGGACTGGCGGATAGAGCGAGACAGAGAAAAATCACCTCTATTTCCCTTTTTTTCATTTTCACTCGCTCGCGCACATATGTATATACACATATATATACACACTGGCGGACAATGGCGCAACAGCTTTTACTCGCGTTTGCCCTTTTCATCTGGCCCTCTCTTTTTCCTCCCCCCAAGTAACGAGAGTGTTACTTTCGTTGTAATTAAAAATATTCAGCCCTTCCGTGTTACTCCAATAGTCTACTTTGTTGTCGGACTCGATGTTTTGGCGCGCTAGGGTGCGAATTCTCGTGGCGTAAAATACATACACTGCAATCGTCCCGTCTCGAAGTGTGCACGCGCGGGCGACAGCAATGGTATTTGCGAGGAAGGGACGCCGTGGTTATATGCGATGGAAACAATTTTCGCGAAATCTTCAAATGTAGGTTTAATCGTGGTGTTGGATAATATTCTGCGAAAATATGTACGACTATGACGGTAAAAAATTTTTAAATATATTTTTCGAACTATTTTGAAAGAGGTCATATCAAATTCAATTTTAGTATTTCAAAATTTTTCTCTATTCAAAAGTTTCGAAGTAGCTCAATATCTTCAATTTTCAAATTTACGTATGGTTCGAAAATATTACCATGTGAAAGGTAAGCTCGGAAGAGAACGTCAAAAGCTTCAGAGGTTATTACATGCTTGCCAAGATCGGAACGTATAAAGCGCAGTAAAGGGGGCGTTAACGTGAAGTATGAATTTCTCGTCATACTTCAGCTTGCGCGTGGATGAAGTCGTGGAAGAAAGTTCCAACTTTCATAACTTCCATCAAGACCGTTAAACTGCAGAGCGTAGCGTTTGATTTTCATGAAAAATTGTGAACTCAATGTTTAACGCGAATTTCTTTTGATACTTCAAAAGAAAATTTATTGTAGAAGTGGTTGGAATTACAGTATTTTGGTTAAATACCACCATTGACGAAAAAAAAATATAAGACAAAATATACACTTATTTTTTCATATGAATTATTCAGAATACTATTTCAATAATTATTTACTAATGAAGTTTCATTGAAAGTAGCTATACATAAGCAACATTTTTTTTTCTTCAATTAAAATACAGCAGGTTCTTTGTGAATCGATGGAAGCTGCTAGCAACGAATAGCCGTAAGCCTAGTTAACCCTTTAACAATCGAGCTTTTGTCTCACCCCATCGCCATTCTTCGACGCTCGGGGTTATTCGATATCAAGCTCTTGTTTGACGAGGTAACAAGAGCTACTAATAGTCGGATTTCCCAGTAGCAAGATACGCTAGAATTAGATTCAATTCCAAAAGCTTTAATCAATCTTTAGTTTTTCCTCCTAAAAGGAGATTATCATTTCCATCCGTTTCCGACGAAACAAAAATTTTGTTTAACAATTTTGCCGATGTCAATTCAACTTTTTGAAGTCAATTTCTGTGAAATGTTAGACAGAATATTCAAATTTTCAGGTATTCCTTTCTTATGTCAAGCTAAGTAGATGCAAAGAAGCGGAGAAAAAAAAAGTTTTGGCAAATGACAATCGAGGTTGGCGTATGTCGTAAAAATGACGACTGAACCCCTATTCCATATCATTTTCACGTCATCATTGTTCCATTGTGCTGTAAGGGGATCTTTTTTACGTGTACAATCTTGATGCCCCACGAGACATAGTACTATTATCTAGTCAAGTGCTGATACTTGTTCGTAAAGATTGACTTTTGGTAGCATCTGCGGCAAGCTCTTATACGCACCTATAATATTACTCAAAGAAACAAGGCATATAATTTTTTATTGCTAGATTTAAAAGGATACAGGCGTAGATAAATCACCAGAGTATTATGCAAATTTTCATTTTCTCAACTGTCGGCATAAAAGACAGTTAAAGTAAATAATAAAAAGATTATTTTCGATGTGCATTATTATTAAAATAAGATAAACCAACTTTTATAAAATTTGATAATACATTATTAAAATAAATCAAACATTAATATTTTATAAGTCGTAAGCAACACGGCATACATATCTATACGTATTTATTTTATAAGTTGAATGTGATAAATCCAGATGTGGTAGTTTTCAAAATTATTTCAGTTAGAAAATGTTAAAATATGCCTATATATTACTTGTGAAATATCTACATAGACTATTAAACAGTAAATGTGAATGTAAATTAAACAGTAAACATGCTTGTAGAATTGGTATCGAGAATTGTAATTAGCATCCGGACAACAAAAATACGTAATATATGAGATGAGTCGTGATAGAACGATATTTTCCATGAGTATCACGTAGCGAAACTAAATTTTCCCATGAATAATTTTGCATATTTTTGCAAAGCTCGATAAAAGCGACACAAGCTACAAGAGAAGCAGTTAATTTGGGTTACATTCGGGATGTAACATGACGTGACTGGCGTGTTCAAATCTAGTCCGACTTAACGAACAGCGCTACTACTAGCGCGTATGCAATATGCGTACGTGAGTTTTTTTTTGAAAAAAATTATCTTTTTCTGGAACGTTGTAATTAAAAGTGAATTACAATGAGACCAATCGACGAAATTAAATGTATAATTATCATTTATCACAGTGGTAGTTTCAAATGACCCATTACTTCATTAAAGCAAATTATATGTTAACATTCATTGTACCCTGTTAAACGATCGAATTTTCGACTAATTAACGAATTTTCCAGAAAATTAAGCATTAATATAGGCCAGTTTGCAATTTCACGTGATTATTCTGTTAAATGAAGCCCTTTGTTCATTGCATAGCTTGTATTCGCAATTACATTTAGTATCGAATGTATTCCTCAGTGAAAATCAAACGAAAATGTGATTTAATTTAATTACAAACAGCGAAAACAGGAAACATTTATAATAATTACGAGTTCGTGATAATTATTCGACTGAAACGTGAACAAAAAAAAAGAACAATATTCATTCCAGATATATATTTCACATATAAGCTAATCCTAACAATTGCGGATAATCAGGTCGAGTGAATTAGTTAACTCGCGGTAGAACTAATTTCGACTTTGCCAAATCTCCGCGAAATGTCTTTGAAACCACATCAGCCCGTAATAATTCATGGTTTAAATGCGAAATCCGACAGTACGGAGCCGTGTACTACCTCGTGACGGAGCTTGCGACAGGCGGCGACCTCGGCTCCCACGTAAGAAGCCAGCCGAACGGTCGCCTCGACGAAGTCAACGCGCGCTCTTATGCTCGCCAGCTGGCGGATGGCCTGCAGCACATGCACTCCAGGAACATCGTGCATCGGTGAGTGACCTTTTTTTTATCTTGCATGCGACTCTTCTTTTTTGCTTGTTCTGTCCCTCTCTTGTAGCTTCTTTATTTACAGAATGTATTCAACAGTGATGGATTTAGAATAATTTTCATACAATATTTTGGGCATATAAAAAGTATATTGGAGATCATTCCCGTTTTTTCATCTCTAATAATCAATTCACAATGCCATTTTTACTGCAATTGACAGCTTTATTTCCAACATGAAAACACGTATTTCAAAAGTGAACGTAATATATTTTTATCACGTTACCCTTAAAAAAAACATTCTCTCGCGCCATTACTGAAAGTTTAAAGCGTGAAAGCTTTCGATATCCGTCCCCCTGCAAAAAATAAGAAAATAACGCGTGCCAGCCGTATTACACATTAATATCCAAGGTGAATTATAATCGTAACTCAGTTTTAATATAAGAAAAGTATGAGGGAGAAAGCGATCTATATACGTGGCGCAACAGCTAGGAAATTTCAATATAATCTGAAAGATGATACGAGAGTGAGAGAAGAAGACGGTGTACATGCTGGCAGCGGGGCGCCGAAGGGGCGCGTCTCGCGTCGAAAAGTGAATTTCGATACGCGAGCGCGCGCACGGTACAAAATAAATTTGGGCCTCCCCTCGCGCAGTAGAATCGCTATGTGGCACTTGACGGCGCATCGCGGGGCTAAAAAAGAGAGCCCCGACGCACACGCGTCTTTCTAGCCCGACTGACACATAATAACCTCTCGTGGAGCGCGTGACATACGTCGTCGTCGTCGTCGTCGTTGCTCATACCGCTGAGAAATTTCTACTTTAACGCTCGTCGAATCGCGATGCGAACTTTGCAAAAAACAAAAAAATACTAAAAGTGTGTTGCGAATTTTAATGTATAATGATAAATAATTAACTTATTTGTGAATAAAAGTAATTCTGGTTTTTCGTTTCCAAATGTGAAAGTTACCAGCATCGCCATCAGCTTATGTAACGAAAAACCCACCTTTCAATCTTGACGTATCCTCAAAATTAATCTAAAAGTATAGCATTGATCAAAGGGCGAAAAGCCTTGCGACGCAGTTTGGGGCGTCCGGCGTAAGAAAGGAAAAGAAAAAGTAAAGTAAAAATGCAAATGGAAAGGTAATGGAATGAAAGTAAGCGGTAAAAACGTGCAAGTAGTAAAAGGAAGAAAAGGGCAGGCATCAGGCCAGAATGTCAGCAGCCGGAAGAAAGAGAGAGGAAAAGTAGGCGAAAGTTGGCCGTGGCGCGTATATATAGGGTCGACGAGCGAGCGAACGAGCGAACCCTGGGGCTATAAATTCAAAAGGGACGAGAGAGGGGAATGAAGAGATTTGCGTCGTATACAGGCTCGCCGGGTGACGACTACGACGACGACGACGACGGTGCGTTGGTACTATACTACCTCGCTCTCTCTCTCGCTCCTTTTTTCCTACTTCCCGAATGCAAAATCTCAATCTCCGACTTGATGTTGATGGATCGTCGTTCTGACGTCTCTCTGTGTATGTGCACGTGCTTTCGTTTACACCGCACGCGGAGAGAGATGAATACACGTCACGTGCGTGCGTGGCTTATTAAAAAATCGCAATCTCCGTGTTAGCACTGATTAGCGGGCTAGATAATTCATCTTCTCACTCATTATACCTATATACGAGCTGTGAAAAGAGAATCTTGTTTGAGTGTGTATGTGTGGCAATTATCACGTAATAATTTCATGACAAAAAAAAGTGTATAGATTAGTGCATTGATGAGCACATAAATAAAGCTTTGATATTACCGAGAAGTTCATTACAAAAATAAATGCATATGTAAAATAATCCATTGTTGCGTAAGTATATATTGATATTAACACCATGCATGTACAGAGTGAGAGAGAGAAAGTGCGAATAATAAGATTGCCGGTATGAATTTAAATTCAATTCGCAAGGCGGAAGACAATGAAATTTATGATCTCAATTGTGCGAACAATCGATTTACAACTCTCTTACTCAATAATTGATGAGCATTATTTAACGCGAGCGCGCAAGTTATATATACATACACATCTCACCCGATATATATCTTATAAATTTTTTATAAGATGCGTGTATTATCGTTCAAAATAGAAAAAAAAAATTTACTCTGCATCCTGTATTCCAACTAATAAATTGATCGAATAAATTAAAAAGTTCATCAATCTTCTCGCCTGTGTATACGAAATGACTCCTAAAATGAATTCGATGACAAACTGTTGCCATCCCGCAAGCGCGCGCGGGGGCACAATTAATGTCAGATTAGGTTACCAACAAACAATGAACGTAATTCATATCATTACACACTATACGGCCGACTCCCCTCTTTCGCTCTCTCTCTCTCTCGCGCGCAATTCATAAATTAAATTTCTCTCTCTCTCCGCGCTCTCGCGCAATTGGTAGGTTCACGCGCGCATCAGTCAGCGTCATCGAAAGACAAAGACGAAATGTAAAGCAGCTACGAGTAATAATAAAAAATAAAAAAAAGCCACGCGCAGAGGCGGCAACATTAGCAGCAGCAGCAGCAGCAGCTCGCAACTCATAATATACATACACACAAACGCACGCTCACTCGCGTACGTAGTCTCCCCTTCGTAGGTTGCGCGCATCTGTACGCATAATGCGCGCTCCACGTTGCTGCTACTACTACTACTACTAGTACTCGCGAAAGCAAGGCGCACAAGAAACGATGGTTAATGGTACATTCCCTCTCCTTCTCTTCTTGGCTTACGATCATATTTCACCGTGACTATATATACGTACA
Source organism: Galeopsomyia nigrocyanea (assembly GCA_035047105.1). Taxonomy (NCBI): domain Eukaryota; kingdom Metazoa; phylum Arthropoda; class Insecta; order Hymenoptera; family Eulophidae; genus Galeopsomyia; species Galeopsomyia nigrocyanea. The sequence goes on along the minus strand of JAWWMK010000032.1, from coordinate 316,235 downwards.
CATATACATATACGTATATATATACGTTTGCACGCGCGAGCTACGTGTAATATGTTTCGCGGCGAGGATTAATCCAACAACGATCCTCGCGCCGCGTTGGTGCGAAATGCTTTCTGGCTTGTATGGCCCAGATTGCTCGCCGCCGGAAAACAATATCGGCCGAGGGTATATATATGCATACGCCGTTCGCGAATTTTCATATTACTCTCTGCGTTTATAGAGGTATGACTCATCCCACGACGACGACGACGACGACGTATGTGTACTGGACACGTTATTTATGAAAAAGGCAATTTGTTATCAACGCAGTTTTGTCGGATTTTGAGTTATACAACTCTACTCTGCAACAGGGCGATTGTATACCTCTTCTGTACAAATTACACCTCTAATTTTGAGAGCATTGTGCTAATATGCATTCGAGGTTTCTTGGAAGATAGATGGGATTGAGAAGCGATTGATTAAAGCTTTACGAGCTATGTAATTGTAACTTGCTGTGAATGGTGATGTAACGTAGAGCAATTGTTATTATAATTTTTTCTCTCAATTCTATAAGCTTTTTTTTTTGGCAAACAATCAAAAGCCGTTTATAATTATTGCACATTGTGTCGAATAGAAAATATTCACGATTGGTGTATCAATCATTCCCAACAAGTGAATATTTCGTCATTCAATGCGCATAATGAGAGTCGCAAATAGAAACGCAATTAAGCAAATGACAATAGGAGTAAATAGGCAAGGCATAAATGCAACGACGTTTAGAGCAAGCGGTAAAACGTTAAGGCAGAGTCAGAGGAGTAAAGCGTGCCTGCATGACCGAGCAAATTGCCAAAAAGGCTAAAGTAGAGAAACCAAGCGAGCTTCGTCCTACTTGAAGCATTTCCCGAGAGAAATTCGCGCGCGAGAGAGAGAGAGAGAGAGCGTGGCAGCTGCGCTTGCAGTCGACGAATCCGCGGGATTCGCACAAAGAGAAAGGAAAATTCGTATATTGCGTTTGCGAGTGAGCAAAAGGGGGTAGGGGGTGAGAGAGAGAGAGAGAGCTTACACTCGACTGCTGGACTCCCACTCGAGAATGCAACGGTGAAAATGAAATTCGAGCCCTCGTCAAAAGGACGCGAGCCACTATATATATAGATTTACACATCCAAGGAGCAAAAGGAGAGAGAGAGAGCACTTGTATTCGAACGCTTGCGCGTACACGCTATCTACGTTCTCTCTCTCTCTCTCTCTCTCTCTCTCTCTCTCTCTCTCTCTCTCTCTCTCTCTCTCTCTCTGCCCATTACTTCATCTCGGCTGATCCAGATTAGAGGCGCCATCGCTTGCCCAACTTGGATGTATTTCTATTCCCTCGACCTGTCCACGATCACACAATTGGGGATAAAGGCGGCAAGAGCGAAATACATATATAGAAATAGTGCGCGCGATGTCTGCAGAGAGATAGAGCTTCCTGCGTCAAAAATGAATTAGTAAAATCTATTTTGCTGAAAGCACGAAGTTCGAATAGACTTGTGTATATGTATAGGGATTAGATTAATTTTGACACTAGCCAAATGGAATTTGTTTGCAAATAGATACTAGATGGTAACGTAGATCGAAGCTTACATATGCGAATGCACGTGTTCCGTATTTTAATTTAATTTTAATTGATAAAAGTGGCCGGAGTGCTTGAAAATAGAAATTACGAACATAGAAATGTTTCTGCTACTTCTGACTGTGTTTCGTAAATGAAAATAACAATTTGACCGCAATAAATTTTACTGCTTATCCGGATGAGAACCGAAGTTATTCTACAGAATTCTATAAGTAACGTTAAACAACATATTAGCAAAAAAAACTTTTTTCATTATACCATGGTTTTTAATGCCTTTACAACAGATTATCTCTTTCTTATCTAACTTTGCTCGCAGTGTTTCGATTGTAAGAAAAAAAGCTCCATCTATTTAACAACCCGTAAAATATCACATTTTTAGTACCGATTATAATTATTTTTTTACGCATTTCAAATACAGTATCATTATGATTTTTACAAATTCACAAATCAAAAGAAGCTGTTAATTTTGCACTTGCTAAAAAAAACTATTTTTACACAATAAAAGCTTTTCACAAAACAAAAGTACCATTCCAGCGGAAAAAGGATATTTTATAACGTGCCATAACCACGAATACCGTGAAAAAAAAGTGATTCGGAACGATGTGAAAACGATAGACAGATAAAAAGAGACGTGTATGAAGAGAGACAAATCTCAAGTAAGAAGAAAGGGAAAAGTGTTGTCGCGTGACGAAGATAGGGATGAAGCGAGTGTGGCATGCACACACACATACATCTACACGTGGCAGCAATATAAGAAAAGAAAAGAAAGGATTCTATATCGCGTAACGGATTTTCCGCGATCAATTGCAGCAGGCAGGGCAGGCTGGCGTGCACGCGCGTTCTTTGTGTAAGTAGAGCGGAATCCTAGTAGACGCAAGCGGAGAGAAGAATGAAATAGGCGAGCCCTTCGCGATCCTCGACGGATAATTGATCCGTCCTTTCTCTTGACCCGGTCCTTCATCCGGGGCGCGATGTATGTGTAGTTGCGCTCCCTATACGTCGTTTTTCCCCCTCTCGCAAGGAGAAAGACTCGCAGGAAAAAAAAAATCGAGAGAAAGAGAGCGCGGAAAATCCTTTGTGCCTCGCGTTACAGCTTCTCGCTTTGATTTCTTGCCTCGAGAGCGACAAAACAAAAGGAAAAAAACTTGGCCGATGTGAGCTAGATGCTCTGAGCTTAAGTATTTTCAAGTGAAACTACAAGTATTAACTTCGGGTGACCTTTGAAGGTTCACCCTCAACATTTCAGATACAGTCAAGAGTCAATGCGGTAAACAATAATTATTATACAGCAGTATTCACAAAGATCAACAGTTTTGAATGTTGTACAATTTATTTCAATAATAAGAACTAGTTTGTCATCTACAATCACTTTAAGGAACGAAAATGTCATCGAACCTTTCAACGAATAGACTTAAAAGTTTTATGAAATTTTAGTTATTCTTGATAATTGTAGGTGGCAAAAATACGTGCATAAAAGATGCCACTTTTACTCAATAATATTCTAGTGCAGTCTAAATCAGACGTCATTGAAATTGCATTAAGCAAAATAATTTTGATGTGCTCCTCATTTTCTTTTCTGTTGCAATCATCAGAAAGTATCTATTTTCTCATATAAATTTCAAATATATATTTATCTATTTAAAAAAATATGTTTTTCCGCAAAAGTATATTGTCCTACAAGTTATCCCATTCTTAAAAGTTTAAAAAGTTTCTATTTTAATCTTAGAATTATTTAACTCAAAGATTCAATAAAAGTATTTTTCATTAAATAATAAGTAGGCTCACAGTAAGTGTTCCTTGTTTTAAAAAAAAATTAAAAATAAAGGCGCGAGCATCTTCAAGTTCTCACGAGTGAAGTGTCGTGGTCGTGTACTCTCCTGTATTTTCTCGTTTCCGCCTTCGCCGCGTGGCAGTTGACAGTCCCTTTTTACGATTGTTTTTCCCCCTGATAACGCGAGCACGGGGATAGATGAGGAAGTGCTTCTGCTCCCTGCGGAAATTACGCCGAAATTAATTTAAACTTTCACTGTTTGCCAAAACGACGTGCTCTCGTAAGAAGGGTAAGTCTATACTAGGCTAATGGCATCGTTGCTCGGAGTCTTGTCTTACTCAGAGCGATTGTAAAGATCTCGTATTAGTAAATTTTAAAAACATATTGTATGACAGAGGCTAAAATAGTTCTGCTATAGGTGTTTAATCAGCATTGGCAATAAAAATAAATTTTCAAATTATATGTTTGGTACCTCGTGTACCTCTGCCAGAGTTCGAAATGAACTTAGTCTTGAAGTAACAATAACAATAACAATAACAATTTTTGAGTAATTTTACCAATATTTTGACTCTATGAGTTTTTAAATTATATCAAGAATATAATTTTATTTGTACGTAATGCAACTTGGTTTCAATATCTCGATCAGAACATTACAAAGTGAAAAAATGCGTCGATCATTTATTTTCAGCAAGATCAAATGCTATACATTGCATGATAAAAATATCTGCGGCGACATCTAGTAGCGTAAAAGTAATATCAAATCTCAGCAGCTTTGTTTGTCATTTTTCATCAAATAATTCACTAAAAAAGTTCAAAAACATAGGAAACTAAAATTTCATTCACTATACTACAACAACACTCTAGTTTCATGTATAAAAAGCACTCGAATAATCGAGTGATTCGTCGATCGAACTTCCATATTGACAGGTATAAATTTGGAGAAGAATTTGTCATGCAAAGTAGAAACGACAAAGATGAGGCGCGCATGGTCAATGAACCGGTGAATGCGCGAAAAGCGATCAATAAGGCAAGTTTTCCAATTATCGAAAAGAAGCAACGTGAGCGCGTGAATGACCCTTCTCTAAACTTCCGTAGCTCGTCTCTGCGCGCCCGCCAGTGCAGGGCAGAGGGATGAAATGTTTGCGCACCTTTCGTTGGCAGAGTCGTTCATCAGGCAGGGCGTTCGGCAGGAAGTCAGCTTGGTGCAGCTCGCGCGTCGATCATTCCACCGGGCGGGCTCTCGGCTCGCTCGGTGTTTGCCCGGCTCTACTGCGCCGAGTTTGTCTATCGCTATATATAAGACGCGCAAGCAAGAGAGACTCCGCACACATAATTAGCGGCGCCAATCACACAGAAACGAAGAAGTAGCTTGCTCAGCCGCTTCTAATCTCGACCTGCAGCGCGCAAATTTCGTCAGTGCTATTTGCCTTACATTGAGGCCTTTGACACCGGCTAAATAAACAAACTCTCACTCCCTCTCGCATCATTCTCGTCTCTCTTCTCTTCTCTTCTCTTTGGCAATTTCACGCTCAATTTCACAAAGTCAACATCGCTTTTGTCCCCGCTGCCGCGTTACATCGACTTACATCGGACATTTTATTTGTTTTGTCCGTGACTCTGTCAACTCTGTTCTGATTAGTCTTCTATTGTATTCATTACTCCATGTAAATTTCGTGGTAACGAGGTAATCATGTCCTAAATTCTATATTTGTTACCTTTATTCCGTTGATAGAGCTTCTTCATATTTATGTCGTGCATATACTGGAAATATTTTTTCACATTCTTTCGTTGGCTAGACAAATAAATAAATATTGATGGGGAAAAGCTGCTCAGTAATTCTCAAAAAGCGAAATTATAAAGAAAATAATTCACTATTTTCCGTGTTACGGAATGAACATAAAAATTGAACCGTTTTAAATTTTACATCTTATTCAAGTGTGAGTCTATGTTTTTCTACATAATGTTATAAGTAACATCAGATATATATGTACCAATTCAAAAGAATTATTGCAATTCAATTCTTTCGTTTAACTTTTCATACGTCTACAACAGATGACTTTTTATCTGACCATTTCGTTTTATTGATGTATAGAAAAAGGCTCCATCTATTTAGCAATTTGTAATACATTAAGTTTTAAATATCAAAGTAACAAATTCTTTGTGTTTGTTAACGTATGATATGATTACAAGCTGTATGATAATAACCATCTCGGGCGTTTTTAAATAAAAAGAGGTCAAATAAACTGTATTTATTTTTTATTTACTACATAAACGTGCATAGGTTGAAGTATAAATATATAACTGGCTTTTTCATCAAATAATTAGATGTACAGCACGAGCGAAACGCAGTAATACGCAAACATAAAAAAAAACCTCATCCGTACCAGCTACAAGTAGTTTTTTTACACTTGCGAGGCCTTGAAAAACCACGACAAAGAGGCAATAAAACTTTTCTAATATCGGATACATTTACTTCTTTGCACGAATCGAATTTATTCCCCGAAATCAATTGAGAATATCTCGTAAGCCGAAGGAAAGGGGGTAAGAAGAAGGTGAATTTTCGCAGAGTTAAAAGCGTATCGTTGAGAAGAAAGAATAAAAAAAAAGGAGAGAAGACGAGGAGAGGACGATACGGCGACGTACCCTCGAAGAAACGCTAGTGATCTCGTCTCGTTTTCTTCTCTCTCTCTCTCTCTCTCCCAGGGGTCGGATCGAATGAAAGCGAAAAAAGACTCGCGCGGCCGAAGGATGGAAAGAAAAAGAAAGAGTGGATGAAACGCGAAAGAGAAATTGCGAAAGGGCAGGACGTCGCGTCGCGCGGCGGTGGCAACCAAGGACGTTTATACATTAAAGCTCACGCTTTTTCTCTCCCCGCGCGCGCGTACGCGTGATTGATAATGCACCAACACATAGAAAAGCCCTTAAAGCCAGAGGATTTTATCGATTCGAGGGAGCGTCTTTAACAAAACACTACTCGCTCGGTTCTTAGGTTTTATACGCGCGCTCGATGCACTTTCCTTAATGATTTCGCTTTGATTCAATGAGTTTGCGTTGCAAGTTGCTGCTTCGGTTTCTTCTGCACTCGACCGACACGTTTTAATTATTATAATTAATTGCACAAAAATAGGTACTTTGGAAATTCGATAGTTTTACTGCTATGAGGTTTCTCAATGAAGTTTGATTAGTACTGTAGACTTAATTCGGTCGTAATGAATATTCATCGACGTGAAATGTGATTCGTTTCACGATTTCTGTTTATTTATCTATTCGTTCGATTACATTCAGCGGGCATTCCGACCTTTCCACTTGATTTGTGTATCACACATTGCTAATTATCATGATCGGGTGGTACAGTGCGGCGCACTAAGTTTTTTGTGGTACTGCGAATAGAGGGCGCAATGCCTATTTGCGAATAATCAATGGAATTACCAATGGAAATTGGTATATAGGAGGATCGTTTGCAACTACATTATCGAAATGTTCGTATATTTTTAAGGTCTTGGAAATACACGAAATCGAATATTGCTCGCGATACATTCATTTCAAAGTTATTCGATATTTCATTGCTGGAATTCAAATGGATGGATATCAAACGATTCGCACGATTGATAAAGATCAAATTCATTTTCAATCATCGCGAACAAAAAGAGCCGACAAACACATTGATAAAAAAAGAAAATGCTTTTGAAATGCCTCGGATTTCACGCGGGTAAAAATCAAATCTACAAGCTGATTCCGCACATACACACACATATATATCCTTCAGCTAGCCGCGCGGCCGCGCTCGTATAGATTTGTTAGCCCTTGGCAATGTACAAAGCGCGCGCGCGAGTGATAAAAGGCAGCTGCGAGAGAGAGAGAGAGAGAGAGAAAAGCTCGCCGAAGGTTGAAGAATGAAAAAGGCCGAGGCGGGAATTGAAAAGCACTTGCTCGAGCATTTGTCGAGTTAGAAAGCTTGGGAGAGGTGAGCTTGTTCGTTTGATGGAAGCCGAAGGAAAAAGGATTTATCGGCGCACACGTGCGCTCGCACACCTCCTCTTCCTCCTCGATCTAATTAGACGAAAGGAGGGAGGGCTGATAGAACCTCTTTACGCGGGAACTTGTTTAATTTCGACCGAGGCAAGCGAAAATTTTTTTTTTTAATTTAGCCGTAATAAATACAAAAGCTTCCGGGCATTTTTTTCGATGAGTCGTCGTCGTCGTCGTCAGGGTTTATTGAATGCTTAAAATTAAAGCGGCCTCCTTATAGCTCCAACTTCGACAGAAGACGTCTTTGCGAATATTTTTCTTTTCCTCTCTTGTTGGCCGATGTTGTTTGCCCATCCGTGCGCTCTTCCTTTGACATTTTTCATTCTGATCGGTTTATTTTTTGATGCGAGACTTACTGCAATAATGACGGAAGTAATGAACTTTCCTCTCTGCCTGCATCAAAGCTTCGACTTTTCTTCAAAGAACATTTTTTTTTCATCTTACTTAATTATCCTTTCGTAAGATCGTTCCCTTTTCTTTGCGTCTCGTCAAGTCTTACTTCATTTTAAACGCGAATCATAACTTTTTAATAACGACGTTGTGCTCGGAGCGCTTCGACGGAAAACAAGTAGTAGTATCCACATATGGTCAGACGTAGTCATTCACTGGCACTGACAGTGAGTTGAACTCGTTAAAACTTCACTTGGATTAATCGCTTGTTCACTTATTAGACGCAATTGTAGTTTGTATTTTTAATCTCCGGCAATATTATCCACTTATTCGAGAGTTTTTGCTAATTAGAGAAAGACGTCAGTCGGAAGTTTAACGCCAGTTTCAATTATACAAATGAGAGCAACAAGTTAAGTTGGGGGCATTAAAAAGCAAAGTGTCACGCGGAAAGTTAGTAGGGGTAAAGAGGTGGGGTGAGAAGGTTGAAATCCACTAACAGATTTAAGAAAGGTCTGGTGCAGCTGGAAAGTGTATTAAATCCCCGGCAAAGGTAGTAGGATATTAGAGGCAGCCTTGCGGTACTGCTCGGGCGTAATTCGAGGAGTGCTGACGAAGAGGGTAAAAGTTCGGCCGCCGCGCCGGAGCAAAGTGAAATGGCGAGAGCAGCAGTAGCAGCAGCAGTGAAGGGTAGCTCGCGCAGCGAGCGAAGAAATCGCATTGATTACCGGAGTCATCGCGCGCGATATCCGGCATCCCCGGCCAAATTTCCTCTCTCGTACGCGAGCAAGAGAGAGAGAGAGAGAGAGTGCGCGTACCGCCCGCCGACTGACCCGAGCACCACCGTCGCGCGCGTTCGAAGGCTAATTGCATTTCCCGCCTGGCCAGCGACGGCTTTATTTCCTCGAACCCCCTTTGCTCTTTTACTTTTTTTTTCTTTTTCGTCTCCAGACCTTTTGCGCATTGCTTTTCCTGCTGCGAATGCATCTGTATGCTGCTTTCATGTACGGTTATTTATAAGACGATTTTTATTCTGCTTTATTTATTGTGGTTATTTGAGAAATTCTGGACTGAGAATCCCGAAACGAAATTAAAGATAAGTAAAAAAATTTTATTATTTAATATTTGCAACATATCATTGGCTATCAGTCAAATTATCTACTGTGCACAGTAAAATGGTTTTTGGATTAATTAGCTGCAATGCCATCTATCAATTATTCCGACGGACTAATATACGTTTCCCTTTTTATTGTCTTTTGAGTAAATCGAATGATCAAGTTTGCTCGACAATGTAAAGTTTTTTTTTTTGACATGTTTTCTATTATTTTTTACTTTTCGCAAGAACAGTTCAAAGTATTGTTTCGAATCTAACTTACAAAACTTACTAAAAATTTTATTTTCAACTGTTAAAGATTAGTTCAATTGATTCATCATAGAACGCGTGAATCACTTTAGAACCAAATTTTTAAAAAAATTATAATCTTATGTTGATAGCTTATGACGTTGTTTGATTGGCTGCTCTATTTCACGTCTGCAGAGTTTGTGTCAATCAGATAAAAAAAAAACTAAATTTTACTTTTCAGACCATAAGTTAGTTGAAGAATAAAATTCAAAACTAGTTAAAACTCTGTTACTTCTATTGCAGAAATAATACTCCTAATCTATATAAATTTCAATAAGGTTACTAAAACGTCGTTAGAAAATTAAAGTTCGCAATTGAACAACGTCGATCGAAACAAAAAATAAATAAAAGTTTCACCGCTAATGAAAAATTCATTTCCAGCTCGCTCAACGTCGTTCCCAACGTCAGGCGTCGCATCTATATCTCGCAGTAAATAGATTGGTTGCTTTTTCCACGCGGTCCTTCCTTAATTGAGCTACTATTGGCGGCGTAGCCCCGCAGCCAAAGTTATATTAAAGTTTGCGCTCTTTGGCAAAGGTTGGTAAATTATGCGAGAAAACTTGGCGGAATCCTTGCCGCAACGGAGCTTCTTGTTTTTTTTCGTTCAACTTCTCTTTTTTTTCTTTCTTCGTGGTCCTCTCTCTCCCTCGTGAAATGCAAATATTCCGCAACGAGAGAGAGAGAGAGCCGTTGCTGCTTCGCGCGCAACAAACACGAGTGGAGCACTCGCAAGTGCAGTGAGGCGAAAAATATATCTGGGAATATGCGCTCGTGCGCTCGTTGTGCACCCTGCTCTACTGAATCCCACGAGCTCTCTGTAGATTACTCGCTATTCACCGCCGCGAGTCTCGCCCTTACTTCGTTAGACTATCTCTTCTGGATTATTAAAAAAGAAAGAGAGAGAGAGAGTTCGTACCAACAAATAATATACGACGCCTTCTGACTGCAAAGCTATCTCGCAAAAAAATTGTACGATTTTGTGTGTTGGCTTAAAAATTGTATTCTACATTTTTTGCTAAATATAAACTATAAATAAAACGTTAACAATTCGTTACCTGAATAAATCTTCAAATAATACAGAACAAATCTATATAGAATAACGTCTACTAAATCAAGTTATCGCGAGATTTAAAAAGAGAAATGAAGAAAAAGTGAATAAATCGATGGAAAAAGCGTGTTTACCGAACGTGTTAACACAGCCAGCTGAAAAAGTAAATGATTGAAAATCACGGGAACGTGCGCGCCGCTAGATCCACCGATGAAAAACATTGATAAAACCTCCGTGGAAAAGCGATCACTTTGTTTGATCGAGCTTATTTTTGTTGGGAATTTGTATTTTTTTTTCTTTTTTTTTTGTGTGCTCCCGATGTGCGTTCGCATATAGACTACGCAAAAACGTAAATACTACGAGGCAGCGACCTATCTGACGTCTCTCTCTCTCTCGCTCTCTCTGTGTCGTTCTATCTCGCCTAAGCGACGTGAACTCGATTGAAGCTTGGTCCCGGGCCAATCCAATTTCCGGCATATTGGTCGAGTATCGTTTGCACTTTAAATCGCATCGATAATGTTCGCTGTGCGCGCACACTCCAGGGATTTGACATTCGTGTACTGCTTTTTTTTTTCACTGCTATACTGCTGCTGCTGCACGGGAACTTTATATAGAGAGAAACGCGCGAGTGAGTCCGCAGAGAAAAAAAATATATAGAGCAAGCCCGGACTGCGCTGCATCGTGTCATGGGTTTTATACGAAATGCCATTTGATGCACATCAAATATTTCACGGAAATTAAGGCTCTCGAGCGCTTTTACCCGCTCGGCCGCTGCCAATCTTGCCAAATTGAATTTTCAAATCAAACAGTCAAACGCACGCCGGCGCGCTCGGACTTCGTGTTCTTTTGTGAAATTATTAAAAGACGAATATACATATTTCCATTATTGATATCACGTGTCCATTTGTCGTAATTGAATGGGCTATTTCCATTATTCTGTTTGGAGTGGTTCTTTCCATTAATCGATTTTTTTTTTCGATTGTAGAGCGTTTTGTCAACTTGAATGGAGAGAAGTCATTTCATAGACATTTACTATCAAAGGTTCAACTATCATTCTTACAAAATTTTCTTTTAATATCATTCTAATACCATCGCATTGTTCCCCTTCGTTGTTCAATATTCCCCATCCTACTTCACGTAAATAAACAACGTCAACGAGAACGGACAATCTGCGCGTAATTATATCATCCCTGCAGTAGGGTAGACCAAGTACATAGCCGAAGGTATTTAATACTCGTAGAAATTCCATTCATTAATCATTCCCAAAGCTCGCAACCGCACTTCGTTCTCTGTGTATACCAAGGACAATCATTAACAGATCGTTCGACGCCAGCAGCCGAAAATTTATTGGCTCATACGACCAACTCTTCGATTATCGATCAATCCGTTAGCTGACGGCTCGTCACTAATGCGGTTCTCGTCCGGTAGCATTTGCATACAAGAGGAAACACTTTTTCAAAGCGGGGGACTATACGATTTTTTTCTCTCTCTCTCTCTCTTCTGTCACGCCCGCGAGAAACAAGCTTCACGCGGCTATTCAGCTGTCGATCGGAAACGATATTTCCTCTGGTTTGGCTGAGCTGAGAGCCAATGATAAATGAATGAGATTTAATCAAGATTTTATGTTAATCGTAGAGATTCTGTAAATATTATTATGCTGTGTATATTTACGATAAGTGGCTACTTGATAGGCGTAGATTTTTAGGTGATGTCGCAATCGTAAAGATTTGTTATACTATTTCTACGGTAGTTTAGAGGAAAATTGCGAATGATTTAAACAGTTTAAACAAATTTGACAAAAATAAGCATACTTACACAACTATGTGTATTAAAGAGTTGAACGATTTGTTAATGTAACAATGATTAATGAAGTTAGATAGTCGATTCAACAGTTCTAGTTTAATTTAAATCTGATAGATGGAAGACGCAGCCACTCTTCTTAGAGAAAAATAATAATTCTAACTTACAAATGAAATGTTTGTTTTTATTTCATTACAATATTTCAGTAGGAATATTTCAGTAGGAATAACATGAGTAGAACTTTCATCGGTCGTCTTTGATAGTTTTTATATTCCAGTATTTTTTAGATGACTTCACGATAAATCTACAATACGATCAAACAAAGACTAATGCACGAAAAAATTACAAATGATCAAACATTATAGAAGCGCAATAATAGTAACGATGCTGAAATAAGTGGATTTCGGATTTATTATACAACTATACAGTCGTATATAGGAAACAAGCAGCAGAATAGCAAAGCACACATACAAAGCAGCATCAAGATGCGTCACGTGGCAGCGATTGACATTAGGGAGCAGCGCGCTGACACTAATCGCATTAATCAAGCATCATCTCCGTCTCTACACATACACACATATACGCGGCAGAGAGTACAGCGAGCTACGCGTGTGTATAGGTATACTTACATATATACGGCACAAGTCCATGTGACACCGACGATGCATCATCCCTGGAGGCGGACACCAGTAATATTCTATTATCTCCGTGCGCGCGCTCGAGGTAGAAGCCAAAGAAAAGACTAGGCGCGGAAAAAGGGGCAAAAAAAAGTGCATGCACATAGCGAATGAGACTAATGACCGGCACATCAGAGCTCCTAATAACTCCCCGAGATTGTCTCGTTAATCATCATTACGCCGCGCAGGTGGCCTTCGGCTCTCTCTCTCTCTCTCTCTCTCTCTCTCTCAGTCGAGGAAATCCCCGAATTCGCCGCTACTTCACAAAAGTCCACTGATTTATCGGCGGATATATATATACAGTGCACGCAGTGCGAATATTAGGGGATACAGCCATTCCTGTATGGGTGTATAAACAGACAGAGGACAGCAACTGCGTGTATACAACCAATCTGCGAACGCTGTACTGCTCGAGTGCGCGAGACCGCAGCTTGTAATGGAATTGCTTTTATCATTTGCTCGCCAATGCGAGGCATTGATCTTCCAACGTAGATGTACGTCGCTGCAGACTTACTACAGTATCAATACTCAGTACAGTTCAATGCGAAGATGACTGTATAAAAGCTAGAGAAATGTCAGATAATTTTGAAATTTAAACTGCTATCTCTGCTAGAAATGCTTAAAAATAATTCGCGAATTTTTGACGAATTTGATGGGTTAAGAGCGTCACGCTTTGAATATAACAATAAAGTGTACTTAATGTATAAACAACTTGTCGGGGTTTTGTCTCAGAAGTAGTAATGATGGTTATGTACCATTTGATATGCTTGTTATAATTATTGAACAATAATTTAAAAAAATATAGGTGGTTTTACTTTGAGTGCCAAATCCTACAGGTTATTTATGGTTTACGAATTTTTTTTTCGTAAGTTTTCTAACAGATGTGTTTAATTGTTACACTTTTCAGTTCACGATAATAACCAATTAAAGAACAAGAGGAACGAAAGCATTGAACTATCAGCTAGTATAGTTAAAATTTATCCGACTATATAACGAAGTAGCAATTGCAAGCTAAAGATTTGAAGATTATAGCATATCATATTTTAGCATTGCAATAAACGTAAGGTTTGTTAATAAAAACAGTGTAAACGCGATGCCGCATTTTAGAGCTCTAATTACAAGAAACGACTTTAATCTCTACGCGAGCCGGCCCATGAAAGAGCGAGAGAGCAATGCAAATGAATCTCACTTCGTTATACAACGCGCTATTATTAATTGCAAAAGCGCGCGCAATAACTTAATAAACGGAGAGAGAGAGAGGGAGAAAGCTCGTAATAAACAGGCTATAATATTCGCGTCGAGGTTTTACGAGTGAAAAAGCATATACGCTCGCGATTTAACGGGCGCGAGCAAGCGTTTAGGGCAATTAAAGGAGGGGACCATACTTACTTTCTTTTTTTTTTTCTTAATGCTCGCGCGCGCCTTTTACCTCCGCGCAGCGTGGTACTTTATTAGAGGACGATAAACGCAGCGCTTCCGCGCAATATCGCGCGTGAACGATACGTTCTGGGCTAAAAGCGCGAATGTAAACGAACGAAAAAAAAAGGGGATAATAGAGGAGAGCGTTTCTTACTCGTGTATATGCTTGGATTAGGATTTTAACGTTACACTGCTAATGTAATGCGCAAACGTAAATTCTAGCGGTATACACGCTGCCGCTCCTGAGGTGTATCGTGGTAGCTCGATCGTAAAAAGGTTCTGGTTGGGGGAAAGAGTCTTAGCGTTTTTTTTCCTCGGTAAGCCATATGTGAGCATTCAATTACGCGGAAGTGTTTGATATACATTGTATAATGTAAATTAATACATTTTGATTGTGTAGTTTGTCAAATAATTATTAGAAATTATGATACTACGTTTATCAGCGGTCCGGTAGATGGCTTGTACTTTTGATACTATAAATTTTTTACTCTGTACCAATAGATAACTGATTGCTTCTCAAAAATATATACATTTTAAAAATTGCATTCTATAATATTTATCATCAAGTTTTATTATACTGTCCTCAATAATATATGTATAAATTAATTTCAAACCAAATTAGCAAATTAAATTATAAAAGCTCACTACGATCGAGCGATCGTCAAGCTTTAAAATTTTTAGCTGGAAAATTCACAGGCAGGATCAATTTGAAGGAAAAAAAAAAGCTGCAATAACCGCGATATGTTCCCATGAAAGCGAAACACATACACCGACATAAATCTCATAAGCCGCTGGGTATAGCAGGCAAGATTTTGCAAGGAAAACTTGGGATATACATAAAAGACGGGCATTTATTAGCCGCGGCACATCAGCGTAAACGCGGTAGCGCGAGCGCGCTCTCGATTTCAAAATTTACGGCCGCCAAGCCGGCAAAGGGGCGAAGATTGCATTTTTTTATTGTGCCGGTAATGCCATTAAAGAAGCGACCTGCTCTCCCTCTCTCTCGCGGATGGCAGTAGCACATAGCCTCGCGCGAGCGCGCGCGTAACGACCTGACAATTACCGCTGGCGTGCGATAATCTGCGAGAGCTATAATAATGCCGCTAATGTGCCAACGAGGAGGAGTATTATAGAGCTCCTGCAAGCTCTCTCTCTCTCACTCGCTCGCTCGTTCTTGTCTGCACGAGAAAAAGCAAAGGGGAAAAAAAAAAGAAATAAGAAGAGTGTAAAGACGCCCTCGTCTTGCGGCGGTCTATGGACGAGAGCCAGCGAGCGAGTGCGCGAAGTCACCTTTGAAAATCAGCGCCGCGGGAAAAATCTCTCTCTCGCAGCGGTACGCTCGAGTTTATAGTCGAAGCCCATAAAAGCCAGCAGCAGCAGCAGCAGCAGTGGCGGTGGCAGCGAGCAATATAACCCTTCGAGAAAGAGAGTATAGAGTCCAGCCAGAAGCAGCAGCAGCACCGACGAGGATATCTTTCATCTTTCGCCGCACCACCTGAGCTTCTCTATAGCTGCTAGCTGCTGCTGCAACTCGCCACCCGTAATCCTCTGGATTCCCGATAGATTGATCGTAAAGCCAATGTTCATTGACTCGAGCGCTCGAGCCACTGCCAGCCAGCCAGCGAAGAGCTAAGGAAAACGAGAAAACGTCGCGAAGAGCTGCCACGCCAGGTATATATCATCTGCGTGTTTTACCAAAGCGCCGACGTTCTCTGTCTCTCTATATATATCGACAATATCGAGCTCGCAGAGACTTGAGAGAGAGAGAGAGAGAGAGAGAGAGAGAGAGTAGTTTTAAGTTTGCAGGTTGAAGTACTGACGCTGCGTCGGTGCGGTGTTGAGACCAAATTTACGAGCGATCCGACAAAGGATGACTGCTGATATGCGAAAGCTTCGAGCTTGAAAAACAAGACGTTCGTACGCTCTCGGACAGTACTCGTTAATGCACGTCATTGTTCATATTTATAAATAAGTATGTTCTGACGATGTCGAATGTATAATTACGATGCGGACTCGTTTTTGTAACGTTGAATGCTTATCGGATAAAAATGAGACGAAATAGATATTTTGGCTTTGTAATGTATATTAATATCTATATTAATAGTGCATTTTGAAATATTGAAATGACGACGGATATGCATCTTCAAACAATAGCAGACAATATACACATATTCTACACTTTAAATTATAAATACACTTGAAAGTTGCGAATACTCGACACCATCTAGCGGGTGAAACCGCTACATTTTATGTCACAATTGTAACTTTCAGAAGTATAGACATAGCTATTCGAATGAAAAAAGCATTAAAGAAGCTAATTATCTACAAAAAAAACTCTTTTGGATTTTATCGACAAGTAACCATCTTTGTTCAATTCACAATCAGTCCTTAAAAATAACGAGCAGCACCGAAGGGACTTTCTTGCCGCGATAAATTTCCCAACAACAATACATGGAAAATCGAGAGAAAGAGAGAAAGCAAGCGAGAATAAAGGAGCAAGGCAGATGTATCGAGAACACATCTTCTCCATTAGAAGCTGAGAGCGAACAGGGTGCAATGAGGTATGTGTGTCAGGAAAGAAAAAAAAAAGCGGAATAACCCCTTTCGACCAGCAGCACACTTGTGCTTCGTAACACTGCCTCGTTCGAGGACCTCGTAACGAATGTGGCAATATCAGCTTTTCCTTTTTTTCTATAGCTATAGCTCCCCAAAGAAAGAAGAACGAGGGCGCATCACTCTTAATTCGTCACACTCGAGCGTCGTCGTCGGCGCGCTTTGGCTCTTCCATCCTTCCTTCCTACTGCTCGTTTTGCCAGCAATGGGAAATCGGAGATGCGGTGAGGTTGCGGCCTCAGCAAAGATCCTGCTCCCCGATATACGTACGTTATCCACGGAAATAATCAAGTCTGATATGGCTAATCAAGAGCGACATATAGCTACGGTGAAATATAATTTAACTCCGATGATAAGACTTTTTCTTCAAACATAATTTTTAAGAAATGAAAATAATGATGTCGTGTACAGATTTGAAATAAAAATCGCGTTAAAACAAAATTATTCAAATTTTTTATATCATTTTCTAAAAACCAGATAATTTTTTTGTTTCGAAATAAGAAAAAAAAACTAGTTACTTTAAGAAAAATGTAATTAATCTAAGATAATTCGTTTAAAGATATCAACAGATTTAAGAATTTTATCTTTTACCCTGACAGATTTCGAATACGACATTCAATAATAAAATTGAATAAATTATATTTCAAATCTCCATATATTTTCATTTCCCTGTAAATCCACTACAAAAAGATTTTTTTTGTCATTGTTATATTATGTGACATACTATTGTTACAGTATGCCCAATTTTTCGAAATTCGATATAAATGTCAAATTGAGATCGCGATTAGATAAACGAAAACAAAAGATTTTTAATTTTGACGACAGATGCGTGAAGCGCATGTAATTCTCTATTAAAATATTCATAGATACATCGATAAAGAATTAAGTATTAATTACATGTGCGTTGGGTTCAGCTATTCCACTGCAATTCCTAACTCTTGCTTAGTTTATCCAAATTCGAATTTATTTGAGTTATCCAAAATATTAACTGACTTATATAAATCCTAATATTTATTTGTAACACTATCGATCTTATCATTATAAAAACGAAAACAAAATTAATTTGATTAAAAATCATCAGAGCGAACGCATTTAGATTCAATTAAAGTATCTTGATAAAATTGAACGAACCCCATTAGAAAAAGTATCGCGAACGGTTGCGTTTTATTATCTTGATTAAAATAAAAAAAAAACTCGAGCCAATAGAATTAATCGCGTTAAAACTGCCAAATTCACTCTCGGCGAGGTGGAAAGAAATGCAAAGTAAGCAATAAAAAGCAGGGCGACTTTCCTTTCGAGCAGTAAAAAAAAAGAAAGAAAAAAAGAAAGAACTCGTTCTACGCACTCCGCTCCCCAAAGGAAAGGGAAAGCAGACGAAGAAAAGAGATAGTCGCGGGTATAGGCGCGGTTATCGTGTTTCCCATTTTTTTTTGTCCTTTTCCAAAACAAATCTACAGCACGTCCACCGACAAATTGAACGATTTAGCGAAATTATCGGCTCTCGTCCGTGGGGCAGGAGAGTGTGTGGCTCATTACTCGCCAGTGGCGTACAAAGGCGAACGAAATGGAGGGTGGGGGAGGAGAGGGAAGTACCACTCGCCGAGAGACATAATTGAGTCTATTAGTTAGGGGGGTGGCTTCAGGCGGAAAGGCGTACGCCGCAATCGTTCAATGCGCCCATATATACATCTGATCCACTGCCATTTTTCTATCATATATGTGCGTATACCGAGAATGAGAGCGTATAGTGTAGCCATGCCAACGACAATTATAGTAATAAAAGGCAATCATGCGGAAGTTGTGTCATGCTGGCACAGTTTTCTAATCTTTCCTACATTCGCTATATACTCTTTTTTCTCTACTTCGGATACTCGGGGCCTATATGTATGCGAGAGAGCAGATGGCCGATTTCGATCCAATCCGGTCCAATCGAACGCGTACCTATATATCTTGTGGGGCGTGTAAGCGAGATTGAAATCGAATACTTAGGCCTCACGTCTATAATTTCTAAAGTGCTTATTTACACTACATTAAAGTCGTCGACTGTCGAAACACATACTTTATAGCTAGTCAAAACTTTCCAAAACTGACATCTGCATGTAAGATCGAATATGAGTAACAATCAAATTGATTTTTCAACAAATGTTTCCATATTAGAAAAAGAATTGTAGTAACTGTTACGTGCACTTTATAAATATTACGTAAGCAATGTATTTCAGTTACGATAAATAAAAGAAGATGGTGTTTTTACAACTATTGCAGAAATTACTTCGTTGCAACTTTTAAATCTAATGTTTCAGCTTTTATTAGTCTTATTCAGTAAATAAAAAAAAATTCTCCATTGAAGTTTTTCAATGTAGGGAATGAAGTTTGCAAAAATTATTATCTAACACTAGTTTCAATACGATTACTCTAAAAATATAATATATAAAAAAATAATATAAATTTCTGAAAAAAAAAAACAGACACAATTATTACATCCCAACCTGACACAATTTAAATTCAGAGCAGAGCTCACGGCGTTCTCAACTTTTTCTAATTTATCCAATCGTTGCGCCACTTTCACGTACAAGCCACTTCTGGTTCGCTCGAATGACTTTTCCCCTCTGAAAAAATAAGCGGCTTTTTCTCTCACTCACTCACTCGATTCGAAGCCAACTGCCGTCGCCCGCGCGCTCCTTTCAAGATTTATGAAACTTTGAAAGACACTGCAAGGTTAATTCGCAGCTTACTCGATTCGCCCCCCACGGCCAGATAACGACGTGTTCGAGGCAGCCGAGTGGGAATAAGTAATTCGCAATTTCTGAAGGGATCGACGCGGAAGGGAGCGAAGCCCGCTTGTGCGCGCAGCGAAAGAAAATATAAGACGTGGCGCGGTCACGCCAACCGAGAGAAAAAAAACTTTCCCTTTAAAAAAAAAGTGAGAGAGAAGTAACGCTTTGTTTTTTTTTTTTTTTTTTGCTGATGTCGCTTTCGTATTATATTCTAATGCGTTTCTCTGACTTAATTCTCTTGCCAAAAAGGGGTTCGAGACCGAACACCTCAACTTTTGACCTTTCGACTCTCCTAGAGTCCCTTTTTGTTACGACGCTTTTTTTTCATCTCTATACGTGAGTGGGTTTAGCACTTCAATATTTCAGGCCGAACTGAGAAAAGTTTTTGATTGAAAACGATTACGTGAATTGGAGGCTTCTCGAGTTTCTGCGGCCTTTATTTTTGCGTATATTCCGACATAAATTGCGTTTTCTTGCGCGCTCTCTCTCTCTCTCGCATACAACTGCGAACGTATCATTTGTCTTCTCGAACAATTTTTGCAGTGCGGATAACGAGATGTGCGTTTTTTTATGGATATATCCACATCACTTGCGTGCTCTCTTAGTCTGGCTATTCCTCTGCGTTTTATATGAAAATCATGCGATATAAATTACACGACTGTCTCTCCATCATACTAATGCAACAGTAAACAACCTTATTAAAAAAATAATATACAACGGTTTGGATAAAACATACTTTACTCAGACATCACAAGAATCATATTTTCTACGATTTAACTTGTTTTCAGATAATCCTAATTGCAACAGGGGGGAGGGGGAGAAGCGTAGCCAATTGAAAGTAATGTGCAAGTCGCGCGCGAATGTAGAGCGAAAAAAAAGCGTATATGCAGCTGAAATAAAAAAAAAAAAGAGCGAAACGAGAAGAAGAAGAGAAAAATTAGCAAGGACTTGTGCATAGCAGCGTAAAGAGGGAAGCAGACGTTACAAAGTATATACTCGGAAAGTATGTCTCAGCCGCGAGCGTGCGCGCGCGCGTTATTCCATTAGGCAGTTACTGGCGGTCTCTTAATTAACGAAGTTAAATTATGGAAACTAATTAAGAAGCCAGCAGAGCTACCCGTGGCTGCTGCTGCTACTGCTGCCATACCACTGTCTCTCTCTCTCTCTCTCTCACTTTTAGTAGAATATAACCCTGCACTCTCTCAAGCAGAAGCGGCAGCCAAGCCACACGAATATAAAATCTCGCGTTTCCGGGGCTCTTAGCACTGCTTTCGCTCGCTCGCTCGCGCCCTGCGCGAATATATATCTCATGAATTTTATAGATCCAACAGCTCCGGCAAGCCTCCTCTCACGATTTTCTCGCGAGCACGCGCGCACGTTGAGGTCGACGCCTCTCTAGATTCCTCCCTTCCTCTCTCTCTCGCTCCCTTTCTCATCTGCGTTCGAGAGTGAGCAAGGCAATTTGACTTCGGTATCCCCAAAGTTATGGCCCATTCGAGTAATCCGACTACTGCGCGCGATTAAAGAGTCGAGTGCTCGCTCTCTCTCTCTCTCTCACTTCCTCGATGGATGTTAGCGCGATGGACCGAACGCGCCTGCACGGATTATCATGCCAGACGTGTTACGGGCGAGCTGTCTCACTCTCTAATTAATATTACATTTTCTTAGGCCGTGCGAAATCTGTGTTGGTTTAATTCGTTGATATTATGATTTTGCTTATTGCTCAGATTTGTCTCGCTTCTTTATTGCTTGTTGTCGATAAAATTCGTATGTTTACGAGACAAATCCGAGGCACGTGGAGAAGTTCAGTATCACAGTGACCTCAAATCCGCTGGTTTGATTTCATATATGTGTTTATACACTAATTTATATTTTGTCATAAGATTCATTTTTTATGCAAGTTTTTTTTTAATTCGATGATTATGTTTAGTTCTAAACGTTTTATGATAGTAATTTATGTTTCATGTAGATGGCTCTGCCTTGTTGCAATAGAAACTGTTGACTTGAGATGGTTTAAATGTCACCAAGTCCTTGTCAGTTACTCTATGCTTCATACGATACGTTTAATCTTCGTTAATTAGTTTTCAATGTGAAGCGGACATATTCAAAATAATCCGTAACGAAATATGAACCGGAGATATAATTAAAAATGAAATCATCCCCCCCGAATAAATGCACAGCAATCAATAACCCCTTTCATCGCAAACCTTTCAATAAACAAAAAAAAAACGAACCGCCGCCACAAACAGCTACTTCGGGGTGAGCTGATGTGTCTGTGAGAAAACAAGCCGATCGGTAAAGCGCGTCGTCGTCGCCGTCGAAGGCGCCTCGCGCACACGGAACGTATCCATCAAACAGAGCCTAAATCAGCAAAGAAAACGAGCATCCAAGCGCAGAGCATCGGGCGCTTTTGACAAGCAAGCGAGGCGTCGTCGTCGTCGTCGTCGTCGTCGTCGTCGAGGGGTAAAGAAGAAGGGAAGAGGGCGCGAAGTCAACCACCCCGGTTGCTTCCATGCATATACTCGCGCAACTCGCTGCCAGAAGAGAGAGAGAGAGAGAGAGAGAGAGAGAGTGAGATAGAGAGAAGACGGGGCCTTCGGCCTTCGACGGAGGCGCGCGGGAGGACGAAGGGCATCGGGGGTTGTTGCCACTGTCTGTACGTTGAACCTGTCGAGCTATGAGAGCCCTCTCTCTCTCGAGTAACGCCGCGGCCATTGCCCGTGTATGAACGGGCACCCAACGCCCAGGCACGAAGCTAAAGAAGCTTCTTCTTCTTCTTTTTCCTTTTTTTGTGCACTTTTTCGTCAACTTTATATTGCGCTTCTTCTGTCTTCCGAAAATCTCTGAGCTTTCCTGTTGCTTTTTTTTTTCTGAGTTGTATAATAACAGTTTCGTCAGTTTGGGCTTCTATTCAATGCGTTCAAGAGATTATGCGTATAGCAACCGTGAGCTTGAATTTCGAAGTTGGATATTCGAATGAAAATTCTGTGAATAAATTGAAAAAAAATTAAATTAAATTAAATGAGCTTGCAGTACTAAAACAAAATTTTTTACCGTAAAATTATATATTTTTTTCATCCGTAAGGATCTATAATAAAAAGAAAAAGTAAGCGAACTCTTTTCCTTTATAAACGTTGAATATGTCAAACCGTCATTCCATTCATTTCCGCCACACTTACAACGCTGAATACCTTATTTTATTCGTCGATTTAATGCATAACATGCATGCATAAAAAAATAACGCAACGTTTTATTAAAATCTCTTTCCGCAGGAAAGCGTTGAACCACATATGTGCTGTGTTATTGACGTAACTGTGCGATGTTAAATTCCACAAAGCAGCGTAGCTCGCACGTGTCTTCCGGATAAACCGATGTATATATGTGTGTGTGTGTATGTGTGTAACGTTACACGTGTCTGAAAGCTCCGTTAAGCTTGTTTTGAGCTCGTCACTCTCTTTCTCTCTCTCTCTCTCTCTCTCTCTCTCTCTCTCTCTTTCCACGCGATCTTACCGTAAAAATATTTCTCAAAGTGATTATTTCACGCGAACAACGTGCGTCAGCAAATTACGCGATCCATCAAGTTAAATTCAATTGAGAATTTTTTTAATCCTCACAACCATGAGAGCTCTATATCGTGTTTGCGTTAAAACGAAGCTTTTTTTACGCGAAATATCGCAATTTCAAATGATTAAATTTTCATTCATCAAGTTCAATCATAAAATTCGATATGCAATTTCAATCTAGTGCTAAAAGGCCTTTTCACTCGCTGCTCGATCCAATACATAATAAATACACCATATACAAAGCGCGCGCAACCGATCCTCTTCGCGATATGAATTAAGCTTTCAATCGAACGTCACGTCAACGGTGGACGACATGAGAGAGAGAGAGAGAGAGAGAGAGAGAGGAAAAAAAACGAAACGAAAAAAAAAGAACGACAACCTCGAAAATCCGAGTTCGATGATTCCATAAATACAAAAGAGCTTTCATCGGTGAAGTTGGCGGCGGGCGCTCGCGCTTATGGCATTTGTACACGGAACAATTTTGCGCCCTGTCAAATTCAATCGAAACTTTCATCGCTCGCTGGCTTATCAGCGAGACGAGTTGCCACCGCACAGAGTCTCTCTCACTCACTATACCTATATATACACGAACATCAGCGAGAGGGTCGTGCGCACGAAAAGCGAGAGGTACGAAAATAAAAAAAAAACTCACCCACACATATACACGTTCACATTGACTGACGGAGTGAAAGAAGAGAGCACCGCTGATAGAGAGAGAAATGATAAAAAGGGATTGCCATTGCTCGAGTGAGAGAGAGAGAGAAAGAGCTGAAAAACGCATGAATAGAAAATAAAAGGGAGAAGGAGCGATTTTTGGATATTTTATCCCGGGGAAACGTTATACGCTTCGGTCCGATGCTACTGCTGTTGAATTCTTTTCATGCGAAATTGCAGAGTAAAAATACATGAATGATTGATAAAAACCATTTCATACGGAAAAAGAGGGAAGCGCTGAAAATGGATGTGAAAAAAAAGCGATGATAACAACGATGGAGAGTGGAAAAAAAGCTTGTTTTAATAATTGAAAAAACGCCGTTTCGCGGAGTAAACTGGGAGTTAAAAATGGAATTGAAATTTTTTAAATGAATTTAAATTTGTTTGTTTCTACGTTTATCGTTTCGAGAGGAGTGTAACTGAAAAAC
This sequence comes from Galeopsomyia nigrocyanea, assembly GCA_035047105.1. Taxonomy (NCBI): domain Eukaryota; kingdom Metazoa; phylum Arthropoda; class Insecta; order Hymenoptera; family Eulophidae; genus Galeopsomyia; species Galeopsomyia nigrocyanea. The sequence continues at coordinate 292,022 of JAWWMK010000032.1, read as the reverse complement.
CGCGCAGAGAACTCAATAAGAGACTTTCGCAAAAAATGTCGAAAATCCCTTGGTAACTCGATCAAACAGCGCACATGCGTAAAACTTTTCAATCACAGTGTAACGCGCGCGGCACCCTCGAAAATTTCGCCACTAATGGCTGCAAACGACATTTCCAAACTTTCGTCGCAAAGAATCTTGCGACGTATACAAACGCGAATTTATACAACATAAAAGCCGCGAAGGTGTCTGGAAAGCTAATAAAAACAAATTCGTTAAGCGGGTTCGCGTGACGTATATTCTCTCAACTGTTCGACTCGCGACCAAGCAGATCCGCGTCTCGTTCGTCCGCTTTAATATTGATTCCGCGGTGCGATGGCCCGCCGCCCAACACCGTTCGAGTGTATTTGACTGGAAATTGACCCTTATAGGAACTTTTAATGGGACCCTCTCCCCGCCCCCCTTAACCGACGGCGACGGTGGTGGTGGTGGCGGCCGGCATCCGTGCGCCAATCGTCGCGTCTTTTCATCCCCCTTCGACAACCTCCAGTCGCCGACTTACACTTGCCTTGTACCTGCGCTAAGATTTGCTCGTTTTTGAATTCGCTCGTAAACAAGTCGCCTGTGAAGGATGAGCTGCAAGTCTGACGGTTAATTTCGTGAAAAGGAAATCGCTTTTTCAAAGAAAGCTCATCTGTATAGCGTAATTCCAGTACCGTCATTTCCAAACGAGCATTTATGTAATATTTTTGGTCCGAAATAATTACTGATTTAACTGATCAACTGATATTAATCGTAAGCCACGTTTTTCTGCAACAACTATATTCTTAAAACTCGTGTATAATCATGGCTATCAGTACCCCTCGAAGAACGACGTTCGAAAAAAAAATATATTGCATAAATTTTCATTAATAACACTTTACATAATTTAAACATCAATATTGATACAAACGCGCTGTATAAATCACATTTAACTGCCACGCGATATTCAAATGATATACGGTGGTTGCGGCGGTGTCGGCGGAGTATACGTTAGAATTAATTTCGAGGCAATTAATCCGGCATCAGAAACTTTATATCAAATTAACGCCCTGCCTACTTGCTATTACTCGCGCGATATAGTATACCACCTCGCTCGAAAATTAGCGCCTACCGGCTAACCGTATTAACAGTTTTTTTTTTGTTTACGAGGAGACAGAAAGAGGGAGAGAAAAAAAGTGTCTCGCCCAGTGAAAGAAGTCTAAATTATTGAACGAGGTGCTTTGGGTGACGTCGCGCGAGCTTGTGACTTCATCGAATTACCGGTTAACCGAGTATGTTAATCAAGGGAATATAAATTTTCGGTCGTCGTCGTCGTCGTGGTAAAATGAAGGAGTAGAGCAGCGGCATACAGTAAAAAAAAAAGGGGGGTAAAAATGATTAATCGCAAAGAAATTTTTCAGCACGCGCAACAGAGCGTTTTATGTTTGAGGCGCTTATTAAACCGAATTACCATGGAGGGTATAGTACAAAACAGCTATCTGCTGCGTTAATGGGTCGCTTTGT